>OW618040.2:4010437-4610437 GCA_939531255.2 Thera britannica | reverse complement strand
ATATTAGCCAAATATGTATGCCGTTATTAGGCTTTTTAAAATTTGACTATATAATATGTCAAGTATCATCCACCCTATCTTAAGGTGAATATTGTTATATCTACGGTTTCATTTACTGAATATGAAAGTCGTTAAATGAAGTTATTTCACCGTTTGGTTAGTCTTAACTCGATCGTATTTCGCCTTATGATACGGTAAATATTGCCAAATTTACGGTTAAATTGGCCAAATATGTATGGCGTTATTAGACTTTTTAAACGTTTGATTAAATAGTAACTAAAGTATCATCCGCCTTACCATAAGGTGATTGTTGTCTTATCTACGATTTAATTAACCGAATAAGTAAATAGTTTTATGACGTCATTCACCGTTTGATTAGTCGTAACTTGATCGTATTTCGCCTGATGATAAGACTAATATCACCAAATTTACGGTTATATTGACCAAGTATGCACGTCGTTCTATGACGTAATGTTACCGTTCAATCAGTTGATACTTGAGCATTATATCGCCTTATGATAAGGTAAATATTGCTAAATTTACGGTTAAATTGGTCAAATATGTATGCCGTTATATGACCTTATGTTACCATTTAATTCGTCGTACCCTGAGAATATTTCGCCTTATAAAAGGGCAAATGTGGCCACATTATACCTTCATGTTGCCGAATTCATACGCCGCTGAAAGACTTTGAGTTTACGTTCAATTTTTTCTGACTAAAGTATATTCTGCCTTATTGTAAGGTGAATATTGTCATGCTTAAGATTATTTATGCCACTTTCGAAAGTTTGTTTATGACTTAGGTTTAAGTTTGTTTTGTTTTTATTAAAGCATATATCACCTTAACTTAAGTCAAATTTTGCCTTAATTACGGTGATATTCACCACATATTCAACGTCGTAAATTTAAAACGCTTTCAATAGTCCATTACTGTTGTATTAACAGTGTTAAGTTGGATTCCAAGACTACCTTACGGTAAATCATTTGCGACGGTTCGTGTTTAACATATGAGACGTACCAGTTTATCGCAAACGAATAGTAAAGTCAAATTAACCGTAAGCGTTTCAAAATCGCCTCGCGTCATTACAATTCAGCCGTCAAAGGTGGAATTCATCTTAGGCCAGAAATCCATTTTTCTCAGTGTACTGATGTACTGCAACACCCTAACAGGGTAAATTATGTATTGATTCCAAAATAAGTCCTAAGATCTGACATACATATATACATAAAATCACGCCTCATTCCAATGGGGGTAGGCAGAGATCACGGATTCCCACTTGCGGATCCTCACAAACCTCTTTCACTTCATTCACTCTCATAACATTCTTCATACATGCTCGGTTTAGGGTACTCCTAACCTGGAGCCTAATTCTCGGCTCATCTCGGATCATTTTGCAATTTTATTTTATTGCTCCTTTTCGAAGAGAGAATGGCAGATTTCTTTGAGTAATTCATCGATGACTTCATCGTAGAAGCCTCGACAGCTACAATATACGGAAAACGTAGAAAAAGTGCGGGGTTACACCTTGGCGTAGAAGCACTACACACAGGAAGAGAGAGGCGTATTAGGGAGGGGGCCTCTACCCAAAAAGAGAAGTGCATTGTAGGGCACGTTCCTGATGTGTTTGACTTACGAGACGATGCTTTGCTATCGGCGATGGCTACCACTTAACACCAGGTGGCCCATATGCTTGTTTCATCAGTTAATTGTATAAAAAACTCTAGTTTGGGGTGGTGCTTTGCAAAATATTCTCTACCAGTCTTAAAAAATCTATAAAACTTTTATAAGGTCTAAGAAGCGCTCTTGACTTCAATAAACGAAATCTCCTCTGAGACAACAAGTTTTATGACAGTGACCCGGATTCATTGCTCTCAAGTGTAAATACCTTTCATCTAAGTCTACCTACGCTCAAGAGAAAATTAAAACTGTTCCTAACGCCCTTATCACAGGTATACGATCAAGGTACAGCAACTGAGGTGGTAAAGGGAATTATTAATCACCAAATCTTATTATACTCTTGACGAAGCACTCGCTGATGATTTAAACACGCCATAAACATTTATGACCATATTTTGTTGTTATTCTTTGTAATAGTTTATTTTTTTATTATTAAAATTGTTTAATTATTTTGACTTTTCCAAGTGTACCATGTTATCTTACTGGAATTAAAATAAATGAAACTGAAACTAATAACAGCTGTAAAAATTGCAATAACAATCTGCCCAGCTGCTAATGTGAATCTGGCCAGTTGAAAATATGTCCAGTTTCTCCGGAGGCCAAGTGGAGAAGTTGAAATATCACACGTGTTTGTGCCGATAAGACGGAAACTGTGCATGTGAAAAGTTACCAATAGTTAGTTTTTTAATTAACAGAAAATAAATATTTTCCTACTCTAAAGATCCAAAGAAAATCTTAATTTATTTAAAGTTAAGTATTCATTTCAGTGGAAGCTCAATTTTTATTCGAATTTGCAAAATTCGTACCACGAATCCGATTAGCGAATAAAATCTTTGAATCTCGAGAATTTTCTGTAATGTATTCAGAAACTTTGGACCCCTTTTTGCTTCATTACTGAAATCAAGGAAAATATTCGAAATCCCCTTCGCAAAAAGTAGTTCAAAGACTCATAATGCTTCGCTGGAAATTTTCATTATCGATAAAAGTCCTTAAAAATCACGTTTTACACGAAATGGACCTTTGTATTTACGTGTTTAAAAAGATAAAATGTAATATTATAAAACTCTTTCAAACGGCGATTTTTCTTTGATTTATATGAAATGCTTAGTTTGAAAGTGAGGATTAGAGCATTTTAAACGAACTTACAATGACAAGCACTTTTCGTTTTGTTCTTTTCATAATATATTTGATGAAATTGAACTTTATTTTTATCACCGTAAACAAGCATACCTGGTTGCTCAATCAAAATGTTGAAACATATACCTAATCAAATTAAACCACGACTATTTATATACATAATTTTGAAAATGTATAACCTTTTGGATATGTTCGGTATATAAAATGTGTCATTTCATATTTTATTTGAGTACTTTCTAAATTTACATAAGTAGACTCTGGTTCAAAAGGACTACAAAAAGAAGATTGGCCGAAGATTGTCGTACCTCTGGCGCGTACTGTATTTGGTGTTTGCCGAACAACATCCTAGCCGGATATGAGTTCTTGTTCGGATGTGTAGCTCTTTTTTGTCTTTGTATGCGAAGGATCTGTTTTGGGTTTATTTAAGGAGACTGGCTTCTGAAATCGCCCGAGGCATAAAATAATCTTTGTCCAAGGTCACGTAACAAACATTATGAAATTACTAGGTTTTTAAAATTTACTGGTAGAAGCCTCTACTACTATGATAAATGGTTTATAAGCTTCTTTATCAACAGTTTTATTTGGTAAAATGGTACCTCTAATAGCCCCTTCCCACCGGTGGCGGTGTATTATATCGCGCACGGAGGCGGATCAGCTCGCACCACACACCATGGGAACGGTCTCGTGCGCCGAGGTGCGCGGTAGCACAGGAGCCCTTTCTGTGTGCGTTGCCGTGCGTCGTCGTGCGCTGTGCGAGATGATCTGCAGAACCACGCACCGTAGGAAGGCAGCATAAGGTCTTATTTTTTCAATCTACAAATAAACTTATTCGTCAGATAAAAATCTCTTGTTTATGCTTGTCAAAAACAAGGACAAACATTATTTATTCGACAAATAACGTTATCCTGTAGATGGAAAAATCTGCCCTTAGTCATTTAACCTGAAGTAAGAATGTTTCATCTGAAACCTGGGAGTAAGGAAAAAGAGCCAGAGGTAGACCATTCTGAAGATGGGAAGGCGACTTTAAGGAGACAGCTGGTGTACATTGGAGAAGGAAAGCGCTATCGCCAATTATGGAAGAGTTTGGGGGAGGCCTATGCTGGAAAGCTAAACAACCTTACTACCGATTTCATAATAGATATTCAAGTACTTTTTATTTATTTATACTTGTGTTAAGATTGATTAATAAAGGCTATTGAAATTGAAAATAAAGAAAGTTTCAAACATAAATTACAAGAACGCTAAATCAATCTTTTATACTACAGGAAATCAACAATTTTGTATTTAAACAAACAATAACAAGCAGGAGAGATGATCGTTATTTATTATTTCCTTCAATAATTCTCATTTCCGCCGATAAGTAGCGCTTCCCACATCACCGGTTCAGACTTATCACCTACTCGCTGCAAATGAACCGACGACGACGCGAATAGAACAGGATCAGGATGTTAGTTCTACTCTACAGCCATAGTAACAAGAGCTTTCAGGTATTGTACTTTCTAAGGGTAGAGGAGATCTTAGCTTATTGGTCCCTTGATGCTAAAGGCTTGGTTCCAAGACTTGCGAGCCCACGACATTTTAAATTAAATCTTTAATAATTATAAGTTTAAAAAACTTGAGAAACCGACTTCATTGTCAAACGGCTAAACCGATTTTAATCAAATTTGTTTGGGACAATCTGGACGTAAGAATAACCAAATAAAAAAAATAATTTTCTAAATCGGTTCATAAATGACGGAGGCATGCAGTTACAAACATTAAAGAAATTATTTAAAAAAAATGGCAACACCGATTTTAATAAAATTAAAATGGGACCAATCTGAAAGCAGTACCTTTCAGATAAAAAAATAATTTTTCAAATCGGCTCACAAATGACGAAGTTATGCGGTAACAAACATTAAAAAAAAAAAAAAAAAAAAAAAACATACAACCGAATTGAGAACCTCCTCCTTTTTGATTGGAAGTCGGTTAAAAATAGATTTTAATTTCAACTGTGAGGTGAGAAATGCAGTTATTTTTTACCTGTTTTGTTTCACTGCTGGGCTCTTTTCCTTTCCTTCTACTCATCTCAAGTTTTACTCCCCTTCTTCCTTAATTTAAGACCTTCTTGGCTTCCCTCTTTCCCCTTTTTCTTCAATGATGTTCCAGTTATAAAAAAGCTTCCAGTATTCACTATAACATCTTTTTCTTATCGTGTCACTGATTCTTTCAAACCAAGTGTGGTGAAAGGATTTTAAGTGCGCCTCAAAGAGGCTTTTTTCGCTTCTTATTTACTATAACATAAAAAAATATCTCAGTTGTGCGACAAGTCGCCGGTTTCAACATTTTGACCTTAATTCACATTAGCTGTCTTCCGTCGCGACAAAGAGTTCTTGCATCGAGGAAATAGACTTGTAGTAAGCTTGGGCTCCGGTTTTGAGTCTGTGTGAGTGATCACCAGTGTATTATACTGTGTGTGTGTGACGTTTTGACGTAGGATTTATTTAGTCAGCAATCACACAGACTCGAAACCAGAGCCAGAGACAGAGCCAGACGGAGCTTGTGGCCTCCAGAGCGGAAAATGCTGCGCAATGAAATGCATTGCTAACGACCACTCACATATAGTCGCGTTTGTAAATTAGTTCGAAGAAATTTTAATCGTTGTCTTTCTCACATTACCTGTACGTTTTGTTTTGTAAATACATACTTAGAATACAATATAACACCCAGACATAGAACAAACATCTGCTTTCCCCAGCCAAATATTAGTTCTCAGTGGGGCTCAAACCCACGATCTACGGTGCAGAAGGAAGGGCTACTATAAACTGAGCCGTGACGCCTGGCACTCTGTTCAGTTGTTCTTTATGTGGCCTTAGATCTCCTTTAGGTTTTTGCATACTGGTGGTATATCTGCCTGAAAGCGCTCAGAATAAAATATTAATACCGGCTTACTTAAAGTAATTGAGTATTTATAATACTCTATTCCTTTCGTTTATGTCACTTGTTCTATTGAACTAAATCACACCTCACCTTCCTTCACTCCTTCAATCCTATCACCGTGTGGTGAAAGGATTTTAAGTGCACCTCATGGCTGCTCTACTACTACTCAATTTCTGTAAACAGAATATTATTCCGAGCTTTTTTACTGCTGGTATTTTAACCAACAACCGAGCAAAATCCTATTTTAAATTTTCTGTTCACTTTCACGATAAAATTCGCCAATAATTTGATTGCACCAAACATTCCATACCGAAAACAATAAAAACAAACATTTTATCCACGTTTCCGGGTATGAGAGTATAAATACATTTGCGATTGATTGTTTTGGCCGAGTAAATACCGCTATGACAGAGTGTAAACAGACAGCCGTACATTAACTTTGGCCTCCCCTATAGGACCACAGAAGAGATAATAGCACACCGGTACAGTAGTCTCACTCAAATCAAAGTGAACCGAATCTGAGATGTCAAATTGAGTGCAGCACAAGTTTAAATGTTTTCATGACCAGTCGCGACCTCTATGGCGAGTTGATTGTACGCCTTTTTGACAGAGTGTTGTGTAGTGTGTACACCCAATTTTTGCATGGAAACATGAAGTTTTGTAGGTGTCGGCTAAGAGCGCCTTTTCGTTTTTCCATACAAATGGGTGACAGACGTAGCGACAGGCGTCCAGCGTCAGACAAAACTCGCTACATAGATTTTTCAGTCGATCTACGGTGCGGCCGGTCTTAAGGCGTTGAACCAAACTCTCCCATTATAAAATCGAATCCAAAATAAGTTCAAAGTACGAGGCTTGGGCTTTTTCATAACAGTTGGTTGTAGTTCTGCCTTCTGTGCTGTAGGTCGTAGGTTCGATCCGCACCGACAACAAATATTTGTGTGGTGAACGCAGGTGTTTGTTTTCTATCTAGGTGTTATATTGTATTCTAAGTATGAATTTACAAAAAAATCATAATAGGTCTTTACCTATGAAATTGCCGTTCTTCAGTACTGGTCATTTCAAATAGAAAAAGTTTGGAATGGCTTTGTATTTTAAATTCAAATTAATTTTGTTTTAAAAACATGACATTCCTTTTACAAAATCAGTCTTTTGTTTATTGATTAGCGTTGTATTTTCATTACTTTTGAACATTTTTCGTCATAATGGATACTTTACAAATTCGTGTAATTATGGAATATGAGTTCCGTCGTGGCACCAATGCAACACAAACGGCACGTAACATCAAAAACGTTTACAGAGAGAACTGTACAAACGAACGCACAACCCGTTATTGGTTTTCTCGGTTCCGTTATGGAAATTTTGACTTGAAAAATGAAGCTCGTGGTCGTCCGGAGACTTTGGTCAACAATGAGGAATTAAAGGCGATTGTGACTCACCACAGCTTTTTACAAAATGGCATGAGCATTACTGCAGATGTGTACTGTGAAGAACTGGAGACAATGATGGAGAAGCTTGCACATCGGCAACCAGCTTTGGTCAATCGGTCGTCCCCACTGCTCCTTCACGACAACGCGCGCCCCCATACTGCACATCAGACAGTCTCCAAGCTGCAAGAGCTGGGATTGGAAGCTCTCCCTCATCCGCCATACTCACCAGACCTTGCACCTACCGACTAATTACCTTTTCCAAAATTTAGAAAACTTTGTAGTGGGTAAACAATTCAATTCCCGAGAGGCAGTACAAAGTGCCTTTGAAGAGTTTGTTGCCTCCCGTCCAGCTGAATTTTACAAGAAGGGCATTAATAAACTGCCAATGCGTTGGCAAAAATGCGTCGATTGCATGGGTGATAACTTTGAATAAAAGAAATAAAAAAAGTTAAAAAAAAAAGTACTTTTACTTATTCCATACAAAATACAAAGTATTATATCAGTTTTCTGGTTCCCATCATACAAGCTCTGCTTAGTTTGGGTTGATAGTGCTGTGTGGAGAGTCAAGAATATTTATTTATTCATACTTTAGTTATGCACACAGCCCATCCATATCGAATCCTAACAAAGTGCAATAAGGTTTATTTTACAATGCAAGCCGGTATAAAGTGACATTCGTAATTCCACGGCACACAAAAAACAAATCAACCGTAGGAAAACACTGTTAATGTGTTTTTGACGGAGCCACTTTCCCATTACTTCTTGAGTTCTGTTAGTCGCAGTGGGACTGGTTTTTTTAACTTAATTTTAAAATTTCTTTACTTTTGGATTCGTGGATTTAATGAAATGTTATTTTGTTGCATGTTTATATTTGCCATTCTTAAGAAAATTAATCTGTATTAGTTAGAGGTAAAGGAGAAGTCCACAAACTCGTCACGAAATTTTCGAAACTATGGTCTTCGACACTTTGAGGGCTGTAGGTACCTAGTAGGTATGGGGTTTTACAAAAAGGGCGTTTTAAAATATTTAAAGGGTCAGCAACGCGCAAGTGATGCCTCAGGTCCTGCAAGCGTCCATAGGTTACGGTAACTATCCATCAGATGGGCCATATGTTTGTTTGCTGACAAGCATATGGCCCATATTTTTAGTTGCAGATATTTTTAGTTGTATTAAAAAAAATTATGATCAATTTTTGAAAATTGAAATTGAATTTTGAGATTTTCACTATAGTGTAGTTTACCCGAAAATCATTTGCCTTGGCGTAGTAATCGAACCCACATCTCTTCTAATCGAACCTAGTCGGATTGTCGCGTCACTAAAGTCATCGAAAGAATTCGTGACCAAGTTGTGATTAAAACTCATAGCTAATAAAACATAATTTTAATAAACTCTACTAAGATATAAGTAACGTTAAAAAATACGGTGGTTAGGAATCTAAATATTATTCAAGTTTAAGCATGACTTAAATAAAAACTTAAGAACTATAAAATTCCCCGTCTGGAGCGACGAGCGACGGTTTGATAATATATAATCAGCTTTATTTATAAACTGACGATTCCTCTTCTTCTTTTTTCACTGCTTGTATGAGTACTAATGACATGACTGCATTCACCACCTGTAAGAAAAAGAAAGAATATAGTACAGTTTTTAATAAAAAAAAATATAAATGAAGAGAGGTACCTACAGAATAAATTATTTTTTAAGAAATACACATCAACGCTGGAGAATTCATTCGTTTTTGTTCTGTCGTTTGATAAGAATTGGTATATCACCTAGTTTATTAAAGAATTCAAATAAATACGGGTTTCCCCACGATGATTTCGTTCATTGTTGGTGAACAAGCATTGCGCAGATTTTAACTACATTTTTTAACCTGTAACCTTTTAAGACCGGAAGGTGGGGTTGCAATTTCATACACTTGACACAAAAAAATTGTGTTTTCTAATACTGTTATATCAAAGTTCAAAATTAAAATGACTCGACTCAGTTTACTTTAAATTGTTTGTCAAATAAATACGTGATTTACCCCTCAACTAACAAATCTGCAAATATAAAAGATGGCAGAACTGCTAACAGAGGGCCCGGTTGGTGCCCAGGGCTTAGTAAGGATCTATACACTTACAGCAATCATGCAAGAAGCGAGCACAATGCCAGCCAGCCAGGTAGTCTTGCCTTCCAGGTACCAGGTCAGCTCATCAATGCAGCCGTGGAAGTAAGCATTGCCGGTCACAGAGTCACGGCACTCTGAGGGCAGCGGCTTGTTCAAGCTCAGGTAGTCCATGGGACCTTCGGCTCCGCAGCAACCGATCTGTCATGAAAATCAAAAGACAATGAGATATATTGCTTAGATTACTTTTTATTTGGCTCAAAAACACAAAGGTTAATATAACAATAGCATTTATCAAGAAAATAAAACAGCAGAAAATGAAGAACAACGAATACAAGTACGGCTGCACAAGAAATCTAAAAGAAAAATAACATTGAACACTTATAGAAACACAACAGCATAATATTATATGCTTTAATGTTGAAAAGAATGCCGAGAGTAAACAGTTATGCATATATTATTTATTCCCTATTTTTAATTTTAAGAACTCGTCCTGTAACATAATAAATGCAAATAATAATTGTGAGTATGAGTATAAGGTTTTATTATCTAATCAAAACACAGTAGGAAATGCACTGAAACCAAAATCTCAGTAGAATTAGTGTTAATCTCCAGTAGTTGGAGGTTAAATTGGATTCAATGCATGCATGGGATTCGATTAACTCGAGCTCAGTCACTAAGCTTGAACATCTGTAGGTAGATCAACCTAATTTCACAGCAGTGTAACTCTCTAGCAGCACTCGGGATCGTTCTCTAATCCTATCTATAACAGATAGAATGTGTTTTGTGCTCGGTATAAAAATAAAAAGCCTACGTAATAGACATGACGACTAATTTTCAAAATCTCTTCTATCATATTCAGAAGTAGGTATCTATTATGTCTAAAATATATCATATTTCGGTAGAAAATTAAGGTTTTTGTGCAATAAAAGTACATTTAAATTTAAATTTTCAAATTCACGCCAAAACGCTCGCTGGTGTCATGGCGTCTGTTATTACGTCACGGTTAAGTATACAGGGTGTTACCAGACCACTACCGAAAACTTTAGGGGGTGAAAGTACCCATTAATATGAACAACTTTTTCTAAGAAACCAACACTGTGAACGCGAAAAAAAAACAGCAGTTCCATACATAAGTTCAATACCTACTTGGCTAAAGTGTATGAAACAGCTGTTTTTTTTTCGCGTTCACAGTGTTGGTTTCTTAGAAAAGGTTGTTCATATTGATGGGTACTTTCATCCCCTTAAGTTTTCGGTAGTGGTCTGGTAACACCCTGTATATCAACAGTAAACATTCGTGCTTTTTTACTAAATCGGAATGACGTTTACTTAAACGTGACGTAATTCGCTCTGACCGGTGTTTGAGCCATCATGGAGGATTGTTGTATTTTGTAGATTTATTTTAACAATACATATATCAAAATCTTTGAATCCTTTTTCATTAGATCAGATAAATATTTTGGCGATACTTGATTAACTGTCTTCATGCCTATTCAGGATATAATCTTAATTCGTTCCAAATGGCATCAAAATCTATGAAGCCGTTTCGGAAATTTTGGAAATCGGATTTTATGGTTTTACACGATCATTCTCAAACCTCTTTATTTTATTAGTAGGGTTTTGTGTCCTGTCTAGTTTTTTGTTTGCCTACCAGGGGGACACATAGGCCAAAAAAGTTATACCCGTCCCCCTGCTAGTAAAAAGAGAACGATTCGAACTTTTAAATTTATCTTTCAAATAAAACTTCCTATTCAATATGATTCTTGATCATTCCTGAAAGCGACGGAAGAAGACTGAAGACGGAAAGCGACGGCGAGGCCAGCCGAGAAGACGTTGGCGGGACGATCTCGACCTTCACCGGAAAGATTGGTGGGAGATCGCCGAGGATCGGGATGAATGGAAGGTTTTGGGGGAGACCTTTGCCCAGCAGTGGGACACAATAGGTTAATAAAAAAAAAACAATATGATATAGCCTTTTTGAGGTGCATTTGGTTCGAAAGAATAAAAAGAATAGTACTATTCATTATCTTATCTGTGACTATACTAATCGAGCTATTTCAAGCCTGGAGCCCATGCCCGATGGCTCATTGAACTGATTGATTGATCATCACAGAAAACCAGCCCCTTGGTGGAGGCGAAGCATCATTATGCTGAGTGAGGACCACTTTGGCTTAAAAATAAATTTAATAGGCCTTTAATTTAAGGACACAGCAATGTTTGGAGTGGAGAAAGGCCAAAGTTTGAAAAAATAAATAAAAAGATGTTAGTGTTGTATTGTGAATTAAATTAAAACTAGGTATTTTTAAATGATAACTATCTTGAATTAAATAGGGATTTAATCTAGAAGGATTACATCCAACTGCTATTCTAGAACTTCTTCATTAATTTATTAATCTCTATACCAATATTATAAAGAGGAAAGATTTGTATTTTTGTATGTTTGTAATGAATAAACTCAAAAACTGTTGTGCTGATTTCAAAAATTCTTTCACCATTGGATAGTTACATTCAGCCGAAGTAACATAGACTATACTTTGTTGTTTAAAAATAAATGTCCATCCGTGTGAAGCCGAGACAGGCCGCTAATAAACAGTCAATTCATATTTTATTTTGTTATAAACGTCATGAACTTTGAAAAACCAATGTAAAATGAATAGATCGTGAAAATTTTCAGGAAAAGAAAAGTCTACAGTGAATTTTTTATTCATGTTTCGTGCTTTGTGACATGGTCTGCGTTGTCCCAACACACGCTAGTCGCCACCCGACCCAATATTCCCTGAAACGTTTGTAATGTTTGCTTCGTTAGGTGTTACAATTTGCTCGCGTTTTGAAACTCAGTTCGACAGAAAAATTCCATTTCAACTTTGGTGTTCTGAACAAGGGTGGGATTTTTTCGAATATAAAATGTAGCAACAGGAAAAAGAACGATGAATGAACGATGGCAAAAATGCAGATATAATTGAGCTCTGAAAATACTGAAGGGTGTTGAACAAAAGTTGTAATGATGAAGCTTCAAATCTTTAATTGTTTGTACGTAACCGGCGAAGCAAGTTTTTTTTCTTTGTTCTAACCGGTTTATGAAGTAATAAAATAAATAATAAAAATATATTCAGTCAAAAAATATACAACAATGCTCTCAAATGGTGAAGGAAAACATCGTGAGGAACCTAAAAAAGTTCGATGTTTCAAGCTACACGCAAAAAGGGCCCGCCAACGGCCTACTTGAGGTAACCAATCCGCACACCAAGTGCGGATGATGAATTTGCCATTTTTTTACCGGGCTATATATAATCTAGTCTTGCTTCTCTAATCATATGTATCATGAACTCATTCACCACTAATAGTTACGAACTAGGAAACTCAAAACAAAATATGTCAGCAAAATTACGAATGTTTACCAATAATGGCTGACTGTAATAATACTTAATTATAGCATCTATGCTCGTTTAAAATTAAATAGAAAATTACTCTAGCTACGCATACAATGATGTTTTGATTAAATCCTTGCCAGCATCATTGCATAGAATCAAATAGGTATTCAAGCAGTAATTAATGCATTCAAATCGTATATACTGCACTGAATCCATGAATTCCGGTTTATTTTAATGTTAATCGAAATGGATGATAATGTTGTAGTAAATATTATTTTCTATCAAAAATAATATTATGGTAATAGATTTTGATAAAAACAAATAAAATTTCAATAGTTTTAAATAAACAAAGTAATCCTCCAATTTAAAGTGACTTGCGTTAGTGGTTGAACTCACTTAACTATATAAGGTATACAAGGTAAGGTAAGATTTTGATCAAGTATTACACATACACACAAATATTTGTTCTCGGTGGGGATCGAACCCACGACCTATGGCGCAGAAGGCAGAGCTACTACCAACTGAGCTAGAGGCCAGTCCAAATATTAGGAGTCATTTAGCTTAGCAGGCCGATAAGTCTGTTGCCATCTCTATTTGTTGACATGAAAGTGAAAAGGATAAAAGAACTATACTAAGAGAGTAGTTTACAAACAGATTCTCTCAAACAGGACAAAGATTTTGGTAGTATTCGATTTTGTATAGGATTGACATTTGTTTTTATTTGACTGCCCAGAAGGATATTTTTATAACTTACGCCTTCTTGTACCATCCGGAGTATCTCGCGACTGCCTTCATGCTGAGGGTTGTTTATGAGGCGAACGATGACGTCACGGATAAGGGGCTGGATGCTGGAGTCGTAAGTGGAAAAGTCGAGGACCACGCAGGCACCAATCAAACCGAACACGAATATGGCGATTTGTGATGCTATGTACTGGAATAATAATAGGGGTTTATTTTAATGTCCATACGCTGTCTTCTGAGGAGTTGACAGACGTCACCAGTGCAGTACCTAAGGTCACATTCAGGTCTCTAAAGTGATGTGTGCAGATAATGTCAAATAATACATTCCTGAGTACATGTTGCTCTGTGAATCTTATACCTTTAAACGAGAAAATCTTGTATATATTATACTAGTTGGTAACCGAGCTTCGCTCGGAATTTTTTTCGTTAATTTGTATTTTAAGGAAATCATAAGAGTCATAATTATTATCATCTTTACTGGTTTATTCTTACAGAACAACGCCATCTGGTGGACATGCTTGCAGTTAGTTGCTCACAATCGTCAATAGATGGCAGGAGCAGTCACATATTCAGTTTATGTTTAATTATTGAACTCGGAAAGAAATAATCATTTTCTTAAAATGAATCCTAGCTAGATCAATTTATCGCCCCCGAAAACCCCTGTATACTAAATTTCGTGAAAATCGTTGGTGCAGTTTCCGTGATCCTAAATATATATATATATACAAGATTTTCTCGTTTAAAGGTATAAGATATATATATTTAGGATCTCGGAAACTGAGCCAACAATTTTCATGAAATTAAGTATACAGGGGTTTTTGGGGACGATAAAACGATCTAGCTAGGTTTCATTTTTAGAAAATGTCCCCCTAATCTTAAAGTAAATAATCAACTTTATCCTAAAATCATAACTCCTAGCGCCATCTGTTGATTAAGTCATGAGTTAGTGGGACAGAGAATGCCATCTATTGACGAGTAGTGGAGTTTATTATTATGTCGGTAAGATCGAAAAATATTAATATTTGATCAGTATGTAAGTAATTCGTATTTAAATATAATTCACAACAACAGTTTACCAAAAAAAAAATACCGAGCGAAGCTCGGGCACCAATTGCTAGTATAATTATTATAAGGCATCCAGGGCATAAGCAGAGGTATACTTATACTAAACATGCTTCTTATGCATCTACACTAGACTTAAACAGCGTCAGGGGCAACTATTCATGCCCTTAGTTTTAGAGCGCTGTAGAACCTGAGACAAGATCTTTTAGATGGAGAGGCTTGACCAGTACCTGTACCATCCTCACAGCTTAGTTAATCTAATCCACATGAAAGACATAGTGAATACGTGCAGAGTTGATTGAGCCGCGGGATTTCCTCACGATATTTTCTTTCAGTGTTTGAAAGCACAAAGTAGAGAGTAACTATTTTGATATCAGATGAGATTCTTCATCGTCAAAAAACAAATTTAAGAATATTATTATACGTACATCGGCAAGCCTTGCCAATGTAGGAGCTAAGGATGCCCAACTGAAATGTTGCTGGCAGGGTATGTCAGCCGGATGCCTCTCAATAGGTGGGCGACCATCAGCACACCTTGGATCCCTGACGGACGGCGGTCACGGGGCCAGCCCAGAAAACGTTGGCGAGACATATAGATACATTTGACAGGAGGCTCGAGAGAGAGAGATAAGTGGAAGTCTTTGGGGGAGACCTTTGCCCAGCAGTGGGAAAATAGGTAAAATATAAAAAAAAATATACGTACGGCGTAGAGGAGTAAAACGTTTTCCATCAGTGCAGCTCCACACCCAAGGAAGGCGAGGACCATGATGCCCAGAGACGCTATTAGGATGATGTAGATACCGATGAAGTACTTCTGCAGCTCCAGTATTCTCATCCACTCGTTGAAGCCAGGCTCCACGCAGATCCAAAGGCATAGTGCGAATATTGACACGCCGAATAACTGGAAAGGAAATCGGAAATATCTATAATGGCTTCCTCTCATTGTAGTGTGGAGTTTTTTCAAACCAGTGTGTTGATAGGACTTAAAGCTTAAAAACACTCGTGTTAGTTATAAAACAATAAAGTATCCCATGCAGGCTCTGCAGCGGAAATAAGGCAAGTAAATTATAAGTAATAGTTATAAGTTTAGTCCAAGACATTTAAACTTGATGTTCTAAGGACACTATCAAAAACTATTTGATGACTTTCACAACTTATGGAAAACATGAAGAACGAATCCAACTTCACTTCCGGGGTTCTTTTTTTATGTAAAAACAAAAAATATTCATGTGATTTTGTAGCAATCTAAAAAGTAAAACTTTGGCGACCTATGGCGAGGTTTATCGATCTTTGCCGAAGAGGTTTTCATTACGCGAACCTCCAGGGAATGGAATTCATTGCCGTCGGCTGTATTTCCCGACCACTCTGGGCCTCTTCAAGGCAAGAGTGAATAGGTGTCTGCTAGACCATCCTGCTGCTGTGCCATCTACCTCGATCTTGTGCCAGTCTAAAAGTCTAAGTCTGAACAGAGAAGTTGGTGATACTGTACAACTCGTTGCATGATTGTTACAGCAATTTTTTTTTATGCCATAGCAGGCAGACGAAAAGCTGGTCCACCTAATGGAGAGCAGTCACTGTCACCCATAGACACCTGCAACACCAGAGGTGGTGCTGATGCGCTGCTGGCTTTTTAAGAATAGATAGACCCGCCTTTTGAAGGACCCAAATGTCGAAGCTCGGAGAAAAAACCGCAAAAGGCAGTTCATTCAAAAACTTCTACGAAACTTAGATTTTATGCCAACGAAGGAAAAACAAAAAGCATACGTATGCGGATCCCCAATACCGATAAAGCTGGTAGTAAGATAAAAACACAAACTATAGCTTCGTGGAAGTAAAAGTTTTATAATATCATTAATGCCGTGAGTGCTGTCAAGTTTTATTCGGCTGGAGAATGAGCCTTAGAGTAATGAAATGGAAGCTAGAACTTTAACTCTCTACCAGCGTCTGTATTTCAATTTAAGGCTTTGTAAGACAAGAGTGAACAGGTGGATTATGGCTAAGAATGGCCCCCCATCTTAGGCTGCATGCTCACTTTTCATCAGGTGTGATGGCAGCTAAATGTTAGCTACCTATATTTAATAAAAAAGGCTTCTTTGCGTTCGTATTTGGTTTGCTGTATTGCGAGTCCGTTTAGTTTTGTCTATGAAGACGTGGACACTACAACAATCAATAGCCAAACGCCCGCTACACTTATTGCATGTTCATACAAATAAATAAATATTGTAGACAATTCCCACAACACAATCTAGCCCGAAACTAAGCAGAGCTACTGTACTATGAAAATTTTTTTACAACAGGCAAAACACAAGGCCTGCTGGAAACACGAGCTCACAATACAGAAAAATAAAAAAACAGACTTCAAGTGTGCAAATAAACCTGCGCTAGCCTAATTTAGTCTCTGATAAATGAAATTGTTTCGCGATTTGGCAATTTGTATCTTATCTAATCGATTTTAAGGTGCCATTGATTCATAGAGTCTGTTCAGAAAGAGAACCGTCGTGGGATTGGAGGGCGCTGCTGAGCTTAATCACCTTTTTTGTTTAGTGTGCAATACAAGAGCGCGTCTGTTGCGTTTTGATCCTATCACAACTAGTGTACTATTCTTTTATTTAATTTTTATGATGCAAAATGCTGACAGAAAGAAAAGGATGAGCTGCCATATAAAAATCGAAACGTTAGTTCTCAATTTGGCCACGACGGTTCTCTTTCTGAACAGACTCTACTTGCCCATTTATGGTGCACATGGCTCTTATGTCTCGCCTATCACGGTATCTCTTTTAATAGTCTTGTTTTTGTCTCGCAAATAGGCGAGATAAAACCAGAGCCGTTTTCTGTAATTTGTAAGATCTATTTTTCGCCATTACTTTAGATGTAGTAGTTGTTTTCTCCAAGCTCACTGATTTTCTACCCAACGAGCATAGAAAAGTTGTGCCAATTATGGGTCACTCCCACCAATGCCACGGATAAAAAAAACACGAGTCTCTACTCCACATTAAGACACGAATGCTCAAGTACAAACAGTAGGCCTACCATGAGCTCTGTCTGGCTCTGTCTCTGGTTCTGGTTTTGAGTCTATGTGAGTGCTCACCAGTGCATTATACTGTGTGAGTGACGTTTTGACGTAGGATTTATTTAGTCAACACTCACAGACTCAAAACCAGAACAATCAGAGACAGAGCCAGACAGAGCTCATGGTAGGCCTACAGGTTACTCTATGAATGTGACGGTTGAACGATCTATAGTAATTGACACAGTGTAAGGTAGGTAGAAATTAGATTTTGTAAATATTATTATTATTTTTGAGAAAAACCTCGGTATTTTGTATTGCGCAGGGTTAATGTAGCTTTGTGTTGTAAGAATGTTTGTAATTAGTCCGATTGTTCTTGAGTTTATTTGTTACGTACAAACCATTCCGGCTTATAACATCTAATGTACTCGTAGATGTAGATTGGTCACATAATTCAACGAGTTTCAGTATATCAAAGTCAACTCAGTTTATATTGCAACGAAATGCGGGCATTGTCTTGCCAACTTATCTCTTGTTTATTTTCATTCGCTATTATTTATGAATCTGCCAGGTTAGTCATTTATTTGTCATATTATTGTGTTTGTTTGTTTCTAGACAGCTCAAGCGATTTACCTCAGTGAGGATTATTATTTTCACGAGTCAGAGTTGTGTTATAGCGAGACTGAATGACACCAAAGCTCGCAAGCATTTGTGTCATGCTATTGGCATTCAGTAAATAATTCAAACATGATACAATAAAATAGAGATTGCTTGGACTGAAGATAGTCACGAATAACTGGCAGTTTGTAAGGGTTTTGTCCGAGACCAAAATATTTGTGTGGTGAACGCAGATGTTTGTTCTCTGTCTGGTCTGTTCTTAGATATCTGGTCCTCATCATACAAGCTCTGCTTAGTTTGAGGTGAGATAGTGTTGTGTGGATCGTGCGCTATATTTATTATTATTTAAGTTTCCTGTATTCATATTTTTATTCATCTTAAGTATATAAAAATCTTTTATTTAAAACACAACCTTAAAAAAAAATAATTACAATATTAAATTAAATAAATTAAAACTACCTACACTATTCTAACAAACCGCTACCAGATGGCAGCGTTCCCATGGCAGCATTGCCACGTTGTATGGCAATGCTTAATCTTTGAGTAAAATACCACCTTTGCCAGAAATGTTTAAACCTTAGTTTATAGACTGTTCTTGTGATCGTTAGCAGTTATTCTGATGATAATTAATTAATTAAGTAAAAACATAAAACACGTTTTTAGGTCGTAAAATCAGTCACGTCTAAAATAGAAAGCAATGTGATTACTGTTTTTCCAAATCCGGTACAAAATAAGCGAAAATAAAGAACTGGGTCGTATCATCATTATACTTTGTCTACAAAAAGTACCTACTATTGAGACAACAGCCTGCTAGCAATCCATTAAGGCTCCCGCTAAATGACTCGGAAAGATGACTATAGGTTGGTAGGTACTATTATATAAGTAGGTGAGTAGGTACTATAGGTAGGTTGGTAAAAAGTATCGACTTATTTCATTTGCAATAAGAATTACGGAGTTGTTTCGTTAATGCTAAAAGCGTTGCTGAGCTAGTAGATATTGGCATTCCGGATTGTCGGAGACCGGCGTATCAAGCTCGTCGTATACGATACGATAGTTGGTAGTAGCTCTGCCTTCTACGCAGGAGGACGTGGGTTCGATCGAGAACAAATATTTGTGTGGTCTAAAAAGATGTTTGTTCTCTGGCTGGGTGTTTTATTGTATTCTAAGTACATATTTAAGAAAAAAAGTAATAATCCGCTTCCAATTGTACAAGCTCTGCTTAGTTTGGAGATGGATAGTTTTGTGTGGATTGTCCACAATATTTGTATATTTAAATAGTATTATGAAAAGTGCAAATGGAAAAAGTTGAGTGGTAAACGTGGTAAACTCAACAAACAAAGGGTACTGAAGGTAATTTAGAAATTAAATCATTAATTGATTATTTTTGGTGAATATAAACCACAGTGTCTGCACATGCGTATCTTTATTTAGTTAGAGATGTTCTGCAATAATTTTCTCCACTTTAGTAACACAATTATTTTAAATCTTTCGCACATAAATAGGATTTCAGATAGCTTCACGGCTAAATAAAGCAATATTTACACGAGTCCAGTGACTGGACGCAGTGTCACAAGTTTCCGATCCAGTCACTTTGTTTGTATAGTTAAGTCATGTCAGTTTGTTGTCAGATTTTGAGACTGCTGCTTATGTGGTCCGCACTGTGGTTCAGTCCACTTTATTTATTACTAGCGGCCTGTCCCGGCTTCGCACGGGTGGATATTTATTTTTTAAACAGTCATACATATTATAGCCTATGTTACTCAGGATGAATGTGGCTTTCTAATGATGAAATATTTTTTTAAATCGACACTAGTTTTTTAGTTTATTCATTACAAAAATACACACAAAAGTACAAATCTTTTCTCATTATAATATTAGGCATAGATATAGATTTCTTCGTTTGAAAAGTACAAAAATCCTAGAAAAACCAACAGTTATTGTTCAGTGGTTTTAAATAAAGTTTAATGTATCTTGTTGGCTTGGGTATCGTGGGCGAGGAAGCCACATGGGTCCAAAATACTAGTGAGGGAGAGATCAGCGCTAGATTGGTGGTGGATAATGCACTGTGTTTGTAGTACTTATACTTATGCAATTGGAAGTCAACGCTGGCCTGCATTGCTGTACTGTCACAGTGTAAACCAGCCTTAATAAAAAAAAACCTCACGTGCAGCGCAGCGCTGTAAATACAGCTGATTCAATGTGACTCGGCGAGTGTTGAACTCTAAACTCGTTCCACCTTCCTATCAGCTGTTTTACTGTAGAAAATTCGATTTCAGCCACGATTAGGTCCGATTGAAATAGTCTCTTTGCTCGAGATATTTATTTATATCGAAGATAGCGTATTTTATTGAAATTGAATTTAGCAAAACACTGATAAAATTGAGGTTTTAGAGCTCTTTGTCTTGAAAGCCGCGGGCGTTATCGTGATGTTATTTTAAGAGATATTTGTTAGTTTAGTGACTGGTATTTTTCTAGCCTAGCTGTACTTATGTTGGTTTGCTTGGACATTTTACACAGCAGCACAGTTTAGCAAAGGTTGTGTTTTGAAAACCTAAATACTAGAATATTTCTTTTTAAAAGTGACCGTAGGGCTCTTTCTTCGGTTATCATTATCACTTTAAAATAATTGTTTTTTTACAATATATTTCCCCTTAACTTGGCAAAGGATGTGCTTTGAAAACCTAAATACCAGTAGGGTTTATTCGGTGATCACTATCGTCTAGATTTTTTTTTACAAGGTTTTTTCCCCATACGTATCCATTTGTTGGTGAAATCATAAAGCATTGAGCCTTGTAACTGTTGGATTAATGCTCGGATAAACACTGATACACGCTCGCGTGGTGATTAATGTCTGCGTCTGCAAACGATGTTGAGTAACTACTCACTTTACAGATTTTATTGTGAACGTTAAAATAATTACGTGGAATTTGTATAACTTTATAGGGAAAAGCATTCTTTTCTTAATATTATAGGTGTATTGGGAATGTCAATCTGATATTGGCTAAATAACTAGTAGGGTTGTCTATTTTGCCTGGAAAATGTATAGTGAGTTTTTACATGATTTGATTACTAGGTTTTGTTAGCATGCTGGCAATTAATTTTTTTTACTGATTTGTAGTGTTTCACTTAAACCCTCACCTCCACAGAACGCTTAGATGTGTGCAAGACTTCAGTGAATAGCTGTCAAATATCAAATATATGACAGCGTTTCGCTGATCGCTTCCACAGAACGCTTAAAATGTGTGGCTTTAAAAAATCACTTAGATTTTTATAATGCCCCAAAAACTAATTTTTTTAAACACTTTCATAGTCTAAGTAGTTTTATTGCGTCAAATACCTGTTGAAAAACATGTTTTTTAAATATATAAATGTCCAATGTATTCTACTTAATCTAGGCTCTCTTTCATTTTCTCTCTTTCAACTCTGTTTTATATGTTGAGGTAAAATACAACGGTAAATTAAACCCACAACAGGTACACAAACCCAATTTGAAACAGTTTTAGTGTAACTTTCAATGGGTAAACGGCTTCACAACCCTTCATAAAAGTTTTCTAAACTATCGGCGGACGACACGTGTAAAGTCAAAAACCAAAGAGTTCGCTTGTAATGAAATATAAAACCTTTCACTCGATAAAAAATAATCGAATTCAATCGACCTTATCCCCTAAAACGTAACTGTACCGTGGCTAAATTTATGAGTTGGCTGCACCACATATATTAGGTATTCGCAGCAGAAAAACGTCTATGTTACTACGTTTTGCTCTTTTTCGGGAGCCGAAAGAGGTACTTTTTGAGACGTTAAAAATTTATGGGGTCGTAAAAACTCACATCAAGCTCGTTTGCCACCCCCGAGTGCTGTACGAATATGATGTTACAATGTAAGGAATGCCAGCGTCAGTGTGGGAATAATGATCTCAAACTCGCGATCATAATCTTGGACCTTCTGATTTATTACCAGTGCAGTGTTTTTTGCTTGGTTCAAAAAAATATGGATTGCAAATCTTTGTTTGAAGATTTGTCAAGCAATTCAAGAAATGCCCTTGCAGACGAAAAAAACTTATATAATATTGTGGATTATGCACACAACAATAACTAGCCTTAAAATAATCAGAGCTTGTACTATGGGACCCAGATAGCTGATATTATACTAACATAATTTTAATACATACTTAAAATACAATATAACACCCAGATAGAGAACAAACATCTGTGTTTACCATACAAAATGTTATGCTCGGTGGGTATCGAACTTATGCACGAGGCACAAACTTTGTTCCAAGATGGTTCTACATGGTCTTACCATGTTGTGAGCCACATAAATAAGGAGTGAAGTAAGTAAGCAAGTAACAGACATTAGCGACACGCGGCGTCCGCAGTAAATCGCACTTAGAACTTTCCTCCCGCAGAATGTTATTGAGCTTGGTTAAGTAATTACTTTGAAGAATGTTTGTTTAGCAAAAAAGTTTGCAAGGGATGTTATTATGCGTTGTTTTAAGTTTTAATTGGGAAGCTGTATTTTCTTTTTGATTTGAAAGTGACTGTTGTTTTTTATGGCTTTAACTTAATTTGTATACCTTTGGGTTTTTCTGTTTGTAAAACTAAGTACAGAATGCTAGTAATTTTAAACGGTGAAGAAAAACACTGCTAGGAAACCCGTGGTTTAGTCAGCTCCCGCACGTATTGACCATGTCTATCCTGTGCACAGAGCAGCCAACACGCTTTTGCTTACCGATTAAGCTGTCAGGATGGTATAGGTGCTGGGCAAGCCTATTCCATCTAAAATCATGTCCCAGACACAATAGCGTTCCGTCAGTAGGGGCAGTAAACATCAGTTGTCTTTGATGTTATATAAATCATCTACAATTAATGCAAAGGCCTGTTAACTTACTTCATTAAAGTGGACCCACTACACCTTTCACTTTAAAGCAAACTTGTGTTCAGCACAGTAATATCTTGCTGTAATTTGGTTAAAATATATTAAAACTATTTAAAAGCAGGAAATAAAGTTATAAAACTCCTGTTGTAAACATTGAGGTTCCAACAATCGGCCGCTTCAGAAAACTGCGCGCTCCAACTCAAAACTTAAATCACCCGAGTCGTTATAAATTAAGGAACGATTCTTACGCCAGCGACAACGAAACCTTGTTACTTATGCGACTTTTTTATCCACTTCAAAGCGACAAAACACGTGAGGTTTTCTGCGCACGAATATGGTTTTTGTTACGTGGCGCGACGGAGTAGTATCAGCTTGGCGGACTAGTATCAACTTAGCAAAAATGAGTCACATACCACAGCCACTTCTGGTTGTCACTACTTTTGCGCAGCAGCAGGACGAGAGTTTTGAGGGAATTTGACGACAGCGGTTCATCTACAAAATATGACTGATGGCCACACGTGCCAGTAATTTCACGAGCCTCCACACCCTTCAAACTAAAACACAGCTTGCAAATGTTGCTTTACGGCAGAAATAGGCATGGTGGTAGTACATAATTCCCCGGGCGAGCCCTTCACAAAAAGCTACTGCTACTAGCTTCATTTTTTCTTGGTTGCGCCTCATTGTTGTTGATGTCGGAATCGTACCTTTAGATGCAAGTGCGCGCCAAAAACTCGCGCTGCGGCATCAAGTATCATTCAAACCGCACCTGAATCCTCGTTAAGGTGTTTCTGCACAAATGAGAAATAATTGCTGAAGTTGCCAGCCATCGATAATTGACATTGGATCCCAGCCAAGCCCAATTGTGCAAAGACGAATGCGTTTAATACGGACTTACCGCAGGTTTGTATGATTTGAGCATGTGCTTGATTGAAACACCCGTATCTTTAGCCGGGTCTTAGTAGAAGAGCTCTTTGTGAAGGAGGTCTAACGGGGAAATGCTTCTATTTCTGATGCAATACAATTTAATTAGCTGTTTTCTGTATTGAAAAGTCACTGGGGAACTGTCTGCCTGTAAGCAAATTGAGTGGAACCAATTTTGTGACTTTAAATGGAAGCAATGCACAATAAGGACGGCGACGTAGATATAGATCACCTGCATGAGGTAATTCATGAGGCAAATTAAGTATACTATTTCGTAGACATTGTTTGTAACGGTCTGCAGATAGCTCAACTAATTCTTGTGTATTTTATATTTGTTTAAATTTTTGTTTAATTGTAAGTTTCATTGTGGAAATAAATGGTTTACATAAAAAAAATACCTGTATTGATTATAAAATATGTGTTTAAACTTAACGTATTACCTACATGTCTTTTTATCACTTTCGTAGTTTCGTTATATCTGTCTGTCTGTCCGTTGTCTCTCTGTCAGGTACTTTTTTCCTGCCGCCCGAAATTTGCTTAGCGTCCGTGCGTTTCATGTCATTGTTGCTTTATGAGGAAAAGACGAGAAGCTGCTCCAAATACGGCGATGTTTCTTAGAGCTATAATTGAGAGACGGCTGAATACTCCTGCCTTGTTGCCAGCTCGTGATTGATACGGTCGATATCAGATCGCTTTTAGATTACTAAATGGAATCTTGAATTCAAAATCTTGAGAGGTAATGTTACTTGTTACTATAGGGTCTCTTGAGAGGATATCTACGTGGCATAGGGGGTTACAAGCATAACCATTTATTGTGCCCATATTTTTTTGACAACTAGGTAAACAAGCATATGTTGTTAAGTGGTAACCCTCGCCTATAACAAAGCATTGCCTCGCAGGTCACGCACTTCACGTGCCCTACCATACACTGCCCTGCGTCCATCAACTTGAGGCATACAGATGTTCATCCTCAAGTGCCAGTAATTTTACCGGCACCCACACCTTTCAAACTGTATAGTATCAACTGATGTACATCATATTTTTTTAAATTCTCAATCAGAGAGAAATCATAATAATAAACCCCTTTTTAAATCATGACCGATGACATTTACTTTTGATGGTGACTGAGTATCCCTTGCCCGAACACCTTACAATCTCATGATAATTTTCGCTCTAGTTCCCTTACAGAAACATCCACGTAGAAAAATTACGCCCCAAGATTTTCGTAAAATCCACAGGCGCCTACAAAATTAAACGGGCTTGAAGACGAAAGCAACATCAAAAGAAACAAGGGCAGAGCTTTGGAACACTTGTCTTGTCATCTAGCTCCGCTTCATCAACTCGCAAAATTTCTTTTCCGCAGCTCTGCAACTAAGGGTCATACTACACGGGTGGTTCTCCCGCCGCGGGAATCCGCTTGACAAAGCTGCCGCAGATCACCAAACTACAAGGGACGCGGTTTAACGGTATTTTGTTCATTTCAACATGGACCCGCAACATGGATCGCAAGCGCACGAACGTAAGGGCAGAATAATAATTGTCGCTGCATGTGGCGGTCGTATCTCCCACCTGTGAACCGCGATGGGAAACCGCGCCGTCGTAGTATGTAGCATTTCACTTTCATATTAAATTGTGACTAGTGCGGTTCAGATGCGAAGAACCGCCCGTGTAGTATGACCCTAAGACTCTTACAGTAAAGTCAGTAAGTATATGAAATGACACAACATAATTATTTATATTGCAAAGATAATATACAAAATGAATGCATAAAATACACACGAGCACACGACACAATTAAAATATCTGAAGATCGTTGCTATTAATCCAAATCGGTGCTGTAAGTCCCCGAAATACGAACTGTAGCCAATTGAGTGGCAATACTGATGCACGGAGCCTTTTATATTTTCATAAACTCGCCTTTGATGGTTTTCCTAAAACACAATATTGTTTTAGGAAAATTGTATAAACCAGGATAATGTTATGGTAAAATTCATGTCACGTGCCGGCTTGTGTTAGTTTAAAGTCACGTCACTATAAGCGTAGAAAACTGGATGAAAGTTGAAGCTCAACTCAATATATACCCAAATAGAATAATATATTGTTTTTTGTACATTCCACGCATTTAGTGATTGCGCAATCTTCTATCTCAACATGTAAGTGTTCGGGGAACTGTTAAGGTAAAGCGTTGAGACGAGTTCCTTCGTCGGCATAGATAAAACCTGCCGTAAGATATTCAAATCCCTTAAGTGCACGATGCGGTTGAATTGCGGGAAAAAGTTCCATTTGGAACGGTGTAAAACCCTATTATTTCAGCTTTGCAGGTGTCTCGGAGGCAACAATAGGGGAGAATGACGGGGTCTGGTCGACCCGGAAGTAGCCATCAAGCTATATCATTGCGTTTAAGGGCCCTGGCAGGTCTTACTAAAATGGGCAGGTACTCTGCGTATTGATATCAGCCTCAATATACGTTTGGTACTACATATAAATAGACAATAATTTCATCTACTGAACTAAAAGTAGAGGTAACTTGAAGTGAAATACTATAAAAAGTGTATTTAAATTGGTATAACATTTCGCTTTCAGTGTTAAAACTACTAAAAGTATAATAAACTTAATTCATGTTACAAAGTCCAAAGTAAGTCTCTAGACTCTAGAGTATAAACACCTGGATGATTCAACGCAGTTATTTTAATTAGTTATTCAATTTCCCGGAAAAACGGAAACAATATTTTCAGAGGTAATGACGTCATCATAAACTATGCGTCACGAATTACTTGGAAAGCAGGACAAACTAAGTGGCTTATCACGGCGATAGTGACGCATAGCCTTCAGGGTATATTGTTATACACGTGAAAACCAGCAAACAATGTACTAAAATAATTGAATACGCCACCACAGAAAACTAAATTTAGTTGAAACTAGAGATGGGCAGAGGGTTTAAACCCAGTTGGGCGAAAAGGCCAAAAACTGGACAAATAGGGCAAAAACGAATAAACGTCCTTTTAAATGTCCAAAATCAGGGCGGAAACTATAATTAGTCAAAATCAGACTTTTTCATTGAGTATTCGTAAGATGTACCTGTATAAACCATTTAAATATTAGAACAAATGGCAATTGACCAAAAAAGAGGATCTCACTGAAAATAAAAAATGTGTTTGTTACCAAATTACAGAATTATCAACATAATCACAGTCGGATGGTATTATTTAAATCAACATTTTACCGCACATGACATTTGAGATTTGTGCCTGCTAATCGCTGTCACTATCGTAATCATCATCAACCTTTTGAAGTCCACTGCTGGACATAAGTCACTCCCATGGCGCGCCACTGAGCCCAGGGTTCGGTTTGGCTCTTCCTATCAAGTTGTTGCCCACACAAGTTGTTGTTGTTGTTGTTGTTGTTGTTGTTTGCTCTGCTCAAAATAAATATTTAAATAAATAAAATAAATAAATAAATGGGCTTGCTAGTTCTTTGGCCTACGTTGAGAACTTTGTTCCTCTATCGAATGACCTCGTTCCGAATCCTGTCTTTGAGAGAGACTCCGAGATTAAAAAAGGGTTCGTGTCGTTTTTACAAATATTAAAACTTCCATGTTAGTGTAATATTCTCATCAATTTGACATGTCCACTTCAGTTTTATTATTATTTTTGTATAGGTACCTAGAATAACTTTTGATTTGACATGCCTACAATTATATTTTTGACAATTTTAATATTATTATAATGTAGGTAAATAAGTAACTTCTCTAAATTAGAAATTTTTGCACACCGAAATGGTAAAAATATGTGATACACTTTACACTTCACATCTATGTACTTTCCACCATGTTTTTATGCAAATAAACGTATGAAATGAAAAAAAAAAAAAAAAAAAAAAAAAAAAAGTCGCTCAACAAGCTGTGGTAAAGGCTACCTTTACCACAGCTTGTTGAGCGACTTTGCCTATTGGTTTTTGCCGGAATACTCATCTCCTTTCCCTCTTGTACAGTGTCATGTTTAACCCCTCCACCCCCCTTATCTAAAAGCTAAACTAATCTTAACGCTTTGAATACCTACCTAAATCTTTCTAACTCCATCCTCCACCTTACAGTCTTCTGAAACTCTACAACTTCCTGTCCACTCTTATTCTCTCTCTTCTCTTTTCTCTTAAATAACTACAGGCCCATCTCTCTGCTTAGCCACGTCTTTAAGCTGTTTTCGAGAGTAGTTACCAATCGTCTCGCTCGTAGGTTCGACGACTTTCAGCCTCCCGAACAAGCCGGGTTCCGGAAAGGCTTTAGCACCATAGACCACATCCACACGCTACGGCAGATTATACGGAAGACTGTGGAGTATAATCGGCCACTATGCTTAGCGTTTGTGGACTATGAGAAAGCTTTCGATTCAGTCGAAACCTGGGCAGTGCTACAGTCGCTCCAGCGATGTCAAATTGACTATCGGTATATCGAAGTGTTGAAATGTATCTACAGGTATGCCACAATGCCTATGCGAGTTCAGGACCAGAGTACAAATCCATTCCACATGCAAAAAGGGGTGAGACAGGAAGATGTCATATCTCTGAAACTGTTCACTTCGGCACTGAAGGATATTTTCAAGTTCGTGTCCTGGACAAGGTATGGCACTCAAAGGTTGATGTTCAACGGCGAATTCATCACTCACCTTTGATTTGCCGGAAGACTTAGGCACAATGCTCAGAGACCCCAGTATTGTCTGCCAACAGGTGGGTCTAAAAATGAACATAACCAAGACAAAAATCATGTCTCATGTCACACCCGTGCTGTTACATGTTGGGAGCGATATCATCGAAGTTGTGGACCACTATGTTTATTTGCGTCAGACGATCCAATTAGGTAGAGCCAACTTTGACAAAGAGGTCAGCTGACGAATCCAACTCGGATGGGAAGCGTTCGGGAAATTGCGCCACATCTTTTCGTCGCAGATACCGCAAAGTTCCAAGACATGCCCCCACCACTTCCAAGAGCATTGGGATCTTGGGTATTGACATCTCTAGTGCTGAACAGAGCGAAGTCATACTTCAGTGCAGGCCAGCGACTACTTCTTTATAAGTCGCAAGTCCGGCCTCACATGGAGTACCTATTTCTCACCTCTGGGCAGGAGCACCTGGATACCAGCTTGGACCCCTTGATTCGATCCAAAGACGTGCCGCGAAAATTGTTGACGATCCCAAGCTCACAAGCGGTATTGAGCCCTTAAGTCTGAGGAGAGACTTCTCCTCATTGTGCGTGTTCTACCGCTCGTATAATGGGGTATGATATCATGCCAACAGCTACATTCTACCATCGCACTGCTCGCCATAGGCAGAGAGTTCATCCTCACACCTTAGAGCCTGGGTGGCCGCGCACCGTTTGGTTTCAGAGGAACTTCCTCCTGTGAACACTCAGGCTGTGGAATGATCTCCCTGCTGAGTTTTCCCCTAAGGACTATAGCATGGGGTTCTTCAAAAAGGGCGTTTTAGAAGTTTTAAAGGGTCGGCAACGCGCTTGTGATGCCTCTGGTATTGCAGGTGTCCATTGGCTACGGTAACCGCTTCCCATCATGTGGGCCGTATGCTTGTTGTCAACTTTGTTGTATCAAAAAAAAACAACAAAAAAAAGCAGTGGACTTCTTCAGTCTGATGATGATTATAGATTTACTTAAAAAAACCTTTTTAGTAATTTGAACTTAGCATTGTGTAATAATTTGTGAATTTTGCGATATTTTACAATAAAAATATATCCGCCCTGTTTTGGGACGTTTACTGGGCGTAAATGGACGTTTACTCGGCATTTACTCAATACGTCCATAAATGTCCAGGCAAAAACCCATCTCTAGTTGAAACAATTACAACAAAATTTTGTTTTCTGTGGTGGCGTAATTAATGTAGGCGTTGGTACATTATTTCTCGCTCTGTTATTGTATATACAATTTGTTTTATGCCTTGCGCACGTCTAGCGCGATGGCGATGGCGATCAGTGAAACACTGTCAAATATGACAACGATATTTGACAGCGTTTCATTGATCGCCATCGTCATCACGCTAGATGTGCGCAGGCCTTTAGTCGACTATCTTTTTTGCATTAATTTTTTTTGCAAGGAAACCCGCACTAAAATATTACACATTTTTTTCTGGCTAGGGCATGGTCTTTTATTTACTGAAAATCCATTTAAACCCGCCATTCCTTTAGTAAGCCCTTAGTTTTTCCGTATGTATTTTCTGGAAGGTGGGACTGTCCCCTGAACCACACATTTTTGGATGCAGCTGCATACTCTGCTATAAATAGTTTTCGTAAAATCACTAACACTAGTCTTAGTATCTCTAAGTTACATTGTTACTAACAAAATTATGGATGCATTTATGTCTGAATTTGATTTTAGTAGGTAAATGAGCTAAGATATATAAATAATGTAAGGCTTTTAGGAAGAAAAAATTGTGTCTAAGTCAACCCACGCTGAATGAATAACAACGACAGCGCTACACAAAAACCTTGGAGAAAGTAGCCAATAGCCCCTTCCCTAAAGTACTGTAATGTAAACAATAGCTGTAAAATGTTTAGAAAAGTCAGAATCGGCTGTTGGCTAAAGTGATTGGTATTTTCTCTCAGAATATTAAAGTACCAAACCTTTCAGAAAGTAAATACTGAATACTTTCCGTCTGTTTTCGCATTGGTCTGCTTTCGACACATCTTTTTTTTATCTCAATTATTATGAGCTGAATTCGGTATTCAGATCAGAAAAATAAATAAAAATCAACTCACTAGCTCTTAAAGGCCTGCGCACACCTAGTTCGCTGGCGGTAGCGATCAGTGAAACGCTGTCAAATATCGCTGTCAGATTTGAGATTTGACAGCGATATTTGACAGCGTTTCACTGATCGCTACCGCCAGCGAACTAGGTGTGTTCGGGCCATTACCGGCTAACTCACTACTGGTGTCAGTATTTCCGGAACGTTTCAATTTAGGATTTTTTAAGACAAGTAAACAGGTGGAGTGTGGTTTAGCATGCTCTATCTTAGGCTGCATCCTCACTCTCCACCACAGGTATTATAGCAGCCAAATGCTAAGCTATAGATAAAAAAAATTGAAATGATTTTTTTTCAGTCAACTAGCCTAATCTGATAAACAAAGTTTCGTATTTGGTTAGGGCGATAACGTGTTTTGTTGTCCCACACGTTTTATTGTCCAAATTGTGACTTAGCACAGCGAGCATTTTTAACCTCACTAATAATTTTTACGTATTTTGTCAAGTTTTTTTAGTTAAACAATTTCAATTGAAACTTCATTAATGTTTTTCAAATACGGTTTGCACTGCACTAAGCAACAAAACCGAGGGTAGCCTTCGGATCGCATTGTCGACGAAACACATTTACTATGCAACTCTCTTGAGCATTCCAAATAGTTTGCAATTCGGTTGCGGACGTTGAGTGTGCGGACTGAATAGAAGTTGCAATTGAAGTCGTTACGGGTACTCTATCGCAAGTATTGGTGATTATACCCAATGCCATTTTAAGGTACGTATTCAGAAACAGTCTGAGTCGAGCCTCAAGCATATATTTTTGTCATTTTTCAATAGAGAACTGTCAAAAAATCTATACTTGAGAGTACTGCAAAGTTCTAGTCTCTCTGTACAGGATGAGTGTTTAGCGATTTCTTTTAATTATCTTTCTCATTATATACGACGCTGTCAAATATGACAGCGATATTTGACAGCTTTTCATTAATCACCACCAGAAGGAATGCTTAGATGGGCGCAAGGCAACACAGTTTTACTATACCCAGCTATAGGTATACCTAGGCCTTTTTCAACACAAATACTGTACTGTCTGGCTCTGGCTTTAAGTCTGTGTGAGTGCTCACCAGTGCGTTATACTGAGTGTGACGTTTTGACGTAGGATTTATTTAGTCAACACTCACACAGACTCTAAACCAGAACCAGAGACAGCACCAGACAGAGCTCATGGTAGGCTTACTGAATTACTTAAATCTTTTAAAATACATTGCGCATTGTTAAAGTGAAGTTTTCTAAAATTCTATACTGCCTTTATCACTGACATACTTGAGTCATTGTTCAAACGGACGATTGCTTGTTTAGTGTACTCACCCACAAAACAACGTTGAAACAAAACAACGTGTACTTGATGCAGTAGATTTGAGACTCCAGTTTTCCCACAGCTGGGCCCAGCCCTTGGCCTTTCCCAACAGCCATTTCACTTCACAGTACACTTTACACAGAAGTTTTGGAGAAAAACAGGTTCATTCACAAGCCCAATCGAATAGTAACTAAGTTATCTGTAGATAAGGCGTTACACATAGCCCGGTTATCTTTGTTTGCTTAGATAAAACATGAGATAAGGGACATGAGCCAAGCGTTGCCACACCTGAATATTTGCTATTTTTGAACCGTAGTAGTATAGTTTAAACAGCACATATTCAATTAATTTAGTAAATGGAGTCTTCTTCAGAAAGCACTGATGGCCTGGTGGTAGCGGCCTCACCTTCTGATCATAAGGTTATAGATTCAAATCCAGTCTTATACCAACAAGTTTTTTTGTCCAAAAATGTATGAACTCTATGCTAGCTAGCTGTACTCTCAAACGACGAATGAAAACTTCGTGAGGAAACCAACACGTCGTAGGATCTAAAAAGTTCGAAAAACATGGTGTCAAGTGCACGAAAAGAGCCTCTTTGAGGCACACTTAAAATCCTTACGCCACGCTGGTTCGAAAGAACCAGTGGCACGATACTAAGAAGAAATAAACGGAGTAAAAAATACCATCTTGTTTTTTACTCCAGTAGGCCTACCATGAGCTCTGTCTGTCTCTGGTTTTCAGTTTGTGTGTGTGTTGACTAAATAAATCCTACCTCAAAACGTCACACACAGTATCACACAGTATAGTGCACTGGTGAGCACTTACACAGACTCAAAACCAGAGCCAGACAGAGCTCATGGTAGGCCTAATCTCTCTCCTTTACTGAAAGGTTATCGATATTTGAACTTCATAACATTGTTATTACCTAAATGTTTTTTGACAACTTAGGATAATAATGATGCTATATGTTAGTCCGTACCTTTATAAGACAGTCATGAAAGATTTAAAATACGTTGCCACGTTATAGTCGAAAAAGGGACCATTTATAGCGTACTAGGTATTGCTAGTATTTTCGCTTGAACACTCTGGGATTTAAGTGTGAGTATTAGTTTTTTTTTTTTTTTTATGTAAAAGATAGACAAACGAGCTTACGGCCCACCTGATGGTAAGCGCTCACCGTCACCCATAAACACCAACAACACCAAGGGTGCTGTCGTTGCGTTGCCAACAACAAAAGCTAGGGGAAAGGGGGCAAAAAAGGTGTTGCAAGGGTGTTGTTGTTGTTGTTTATTAGTAGAATAAATTAGCACATATCACCAATTAAACCTTGTCCTTAGCTTAGTCTACCTATAGACCTGTTTAGGCTTGCCCTTAAAGAAAGTTTAAAAGGATGACTGCCAACTTTCAGTAGTGTAGAGGCACCCTAAGAAGAAGAAGAAGCTTAGTCAGTTTTATCTACAAGAAAGACAAAATCAATGTCTGAAGGGTTCCCTCTCCTTGTTTTCTAGAGTGAAGAGTATTACCTAAATACATTGTGCTCATAAATTCAAATAGAAAAATCCATAAATGCACGGCGCGAGTCTAATAACAATAGATTTTTGTAATAAGTTGCATCATCAAGCTCTTGTCAATAATCAATCTTCCATTTGCTATCGGCTTTAGCTCATTTCTTCGTCATCATCCTTCGATACACAACCATTCATACCGGAGATAATCCCCCATATTACATTCGGCAAATGCTCACGTTTTAAATGAGAAATTTGACCTCGATCCCCGAAATAAGTAATAAATATAAACGCAATGATACATCTGAAACGGTCTCGTTTTTCTATATTCATGTAGCAATCTTGGAAATTTGAATATCCTTTTTTATCCTCATTGGATTTTGTATTATTGCGATTACTTTCCTTGGTAGTAATTCTGTGTGGGTATCCAACTATCCTATCCAACCGCGCTTATATATCAAGTCCGCCGTATAGTTTCCGACCAAAACGTGTTTGAAATCCGATAAACGGATTGAAACTATGTACGAGTGGATGCGGTAAGCTGTACCTTAACATAAATAAAGGAGATGTCGGCGTTTCAGAAAGCCCCACGCACTGACCGCGCCTCGTAAATTTTGCATTAGCAATATTATTTTAAGAATTCTCAATGATTTTTCTAGAGTATTTTTTTCTAAGATAGGTAATTAAGGAAGAAGTCATCACTATGTTTTGATTGTTTTTATAGTGTTTACTACATTTAAGGAAATCACAAGTATTTTTATAATGTCCCAAAAGTTAAGAGCCGAGCGGGATTTGTACCCGCGATCTTCCCCTTGGTACGGGGCTGCGCTTACCGATGCGCCATTGGATCCTTATCACACTCGACGAATAACTCTTAGAGACTGGTCGCGGGAAGTTCGTGGGTTCGAATTCCGCTCGGCTCTTAAGGGATATTATAAAAAAATTAACACTACTTCAAGATATATTTTTGGAAGTGAAAACTTCTATAACATTTTTGAGGCCTACACCTCTTTGGCAAACCTCGACAAGCTACACCAAAAGTCATGGTGGATATCAGGAGAGGGGATAATTGTTCAAGTTTTCACGAGTGCCACTATTTTTTTCAAATAGGAATTTTAAGAAATTTTAATGCACGAGTAATATTATAAATGAATCCATTTTTAGGGTTCCGTAGCCAAATGGCAAAAACGGAACCCTTATAGATTCGTCATGTCTGTCTGTCTGTCTGTCTGTCTGTCTGTCTGTCTGTCTGTCTGTCTGTCTGTCCGTCCGTATGTCACAGCCATTTTTCTCCGAAACCGTAAGAGCTAGACTGATGAAACTTGGCGAGTAGATGTATTCTGTGAACCGCATTAAGATTTTTACATAAAAATAAAAAAAAAACTATAAATTTGGGGGGTCCCCATACTTGAAACTGAAACTCAAAAATTTTTTTTTCATCAAACCCATACGTGTGGGGTATCTATGAATAGGTCTTCAAAAATGATGTTGAGGTTTCTAATATCGTTTTTTTCTAAACTGAATAGTTTGCGCGAGAGACACTTCCAAAGTGGAAAAAAGTTGGTCCCCCCCCCCTCTAACTTCTAAAGTAAGAGAATGATAATACTAAAAAATATATATGACGTACATTACTATGTAAACTTCCAACGATATTTGGTTTGAACGAGATCTAGTCCGTAGTTTTTTTTTTATACGTCATAAATCGTAAACTGCAATTTACCTTTCGACGAACTACTAGAACTTCTAGAACTCTATGTTATATTACTTACTGCTACGGAACCCTTCATGGGCGAGTCCAACTCGCACTTGGCCGCTTTTTGTTTCTAACTGGCTGTATCTGGGAATGAAAAATTGCAATTTCACACTTGGCTTACCAGCCCCTTCATTGAATTATAACAGGACTGAACCAAGCTCTACAGAAACACTGCCTATACAAGGTGTATCTAAATATGTGTACTATGCGAAGGTGGGGGGTTTCAGACCACAATGGTGATCAGTTGTGGGGGGGAGATAATTAAAAATTCCTATTTTCAGTTTCCCATACGAAAATATTTAATTTCATAATGCCTAAATAAATTGACAACCCTATCCTTGTAACCCCTTGACCCCTTGACCTACTACCTCTGTAGGTCTACTACTACTACCTACTACCTCTGTAGCTGAGTTTAGGGTTGTCACTTTGTATAAAGTCAGCTGTTCATGTTGAAACTTCGTTGCAGTTTTTTTCAGAGATACCAATCGAAGTTCGAAAAGTCGTTGAACAAAAGTTGTTCCCCGGGGGGTGGAAATTCACCCCCCTTCGGGATAGTACACATATTTTGATACACGTTGTATAATAGTAAATTACCGTGTTTATTTTTATGTTTCTTTCTTTTTTCTTTCTATATCTGGCTTGGACTTCAAAATGCGTTACGTGGTACATTCAAAATGTCAATTAATCATCATTATCAGCCTGAGGAAGTCCATTGCTAGCCATAGGCCTCCCCTACACATTTCCAGGAAGAACGATTATGAGCCCTTTCCATCCATTGACGTCCCGTGATCTTAAGGGGCCAGCGGAGGACGAATTTTCATACAAACGTAATACCAAAATGATTACTAATTTAAGCAGATTTTCAATATATTATTGTAATTATTGTATTTGTATAGTATTTATCTAGGTTCCTGAACAGTTATTATTTTTAATTACTTACCTCAAATGAAATGAACGCCAATCACATTTTGCAATGAAAAAAATGTGTAAAATGCGATTGGTGTTTATTTCATTTGAGGTAAGTAATTTAAAATAAAAACTGTCCAGGAACCTAGATAAATACTATACACATACAGTTATTACAATAGTATAGTGAAAATCTGCCTAAACTAGTAATAATTTTGGTATTACGTTTGTTTGAAAATTTGTCCTCCGCCGGCCTCTTAACTGGTGGGTGGGCGGGCGCCCTACGCCGCACAAAGTCTACATTCAGCACCGTGCCTCATAAATTAAACTTTTCCTACCTGTACCATTAAATTGCATCTTGAAACCGCTACGGGAAATCAATTTGCTTCGACGACACGGTGAGACGAGACGAGGAAACTACAACTCCCTTTTCGAAGAAAAACAACCGCTTTGGCGTTTTCATTTCAAGTCCTTCATTTATAATATTTCATTCTATGCAAATGAAGACTGCCACTACTAGAGGTAGGCATTATGACAGAGTATCAGGATTAAATGTAATTAATTCTTCAAGTGGAGGATGTCAGTTCTGCATTTTTGGTTCATGGCTACAAATCTCAACCAACAATTCTACGCAATTTGTTTATTTAAAAAAACACCGTTAATCATTGCATGCGTTGATGAAGACGTTCTTCTAAAAGGGCCCCAACGACTGGCATTGTTAGGTCGAGTCGGAGTTTTAATATTTTGTAGAGTGAGACGAGGTTGGTCCCAGACTTTTACGTAGCGCGAAGACGGGGTACGGTAATCAGGAAAATTATTTACTCATGTCTGCGGGCCTCGTCTGAGCATGAATAGGGTTGCTACATACAGGTAAAATAAAAGCATAGATAGGTAGATATATAGATATATAGATAGATAGATAGATAGATAGATAGATAGATAGATAGATAGATAGATAGATAGATAGATAGATAGATAGATAGATAGATGGATGGATGGATGGATGGATGGATGGATGGATGGATGGATGGATGGATGGATGGATGGACGAACGGATGGACGGACGGATGGATGGACGGATGGATGGATGGATGGATGGATGGATGGATGGATGGATGGATGGATGGATAGATAGATAGATAGATAGAAAGATATTTATATAGATAGATAGATAACACTTTATTGTACACAAGGATACATCACAGTAGCAGCGTAATAAAATAAAGTATAATGGGCGGCAAGCATAGTAAATGTATTACGTTGAACAAACTGAATTTCGCTGTAATTATGCCTATCAAACTTCCAAGAGCCGGTATTGGTACGAGTATTATACTTAATTGAAAAAGCAACATGAAATATTTATTACTAAGTTACTAAAAGAAGGTTACCTTCAATAACGGGTGTTTGAAAATAATAACTAACTATTCACACGTAAAAGGATTACGACAATTATAAGACTTATGTTCAATAGAAAACAAAATTACACTCATAAAACAAACTACATTGTCGCGACGATGTAATCAACCGAAATGGATCATACTTTAACTGCTGTATAGGAACATTATAGAGGTTCGAGGAATGATACCCAATCTCTATTGGGAATAATTTGTCCATTGAGCGATCAACAGTTGACGAACTGTCTACATGAATCCATTATAACTGGCAACCAAAAAAGAAACGGGAAAAAAGCTAAATAAGCAACAGTACCTAAATGTCAGTTCTGGCAAGAAGTAATATATATTATACACTAGCTGTACCCTGCGGTGTTACCCTGAATGAGATTGTTTTGTTTTTTTGTTTTTTGGTAATTGGTTTTAAAGTTGTGCACCTTCATATAGGCTAGCATTTTTTTTGTCAAGGTTTAAATCCAGACTTTAGTCTATCTCTATGCCTTTCATCCAGATCCGTTCTGGCGTAATAAAGTAACAAACATCCAACCATCCATCCATCCAAACTTTTACTTTTATTTATTTTATTATTTATTTATTTATTTATTTATATATAACCATTGCCCTATCCTTTTATAGTATTACCATATTGGGATGACAATATAAAGCTTTCGTGAGGCTAGTTAAAACCACCCTCAACTTTGCTGATATTGTCAAAATAACCACCAAAGTTTTGATTACCATTTCTTTTTTTTCATTCATTTCATTTATTTTGATTTCTCAAGACAGCAGTTCAAGTTTTAAAGTAATTGAAACACATTGACCTTTTTTTACTGAAGTAAGGAGGCTCTGTCGCACTTGCAAAACTGCCACCTTGGTTTGGTAAAAAAAAATCAGTTTAGTCTTTGAACTATGATTCTAGAGAAATATACAACATGAGAAAGCAGTAAATTTGACACTACCGCACCCCGAAGCGAAAAAATCGAATTTAAGAATTATTTGTATGTTTTATATAACATTGGTATCACAGATTCTTGCCAAAAGCGGCGAAACACGAAGAAAATTCACAAAGCAACCAAATCGTGGACAAACCATCATTATTATCAGCCTGACAATGCCCATTACATAACTTTGTAATTCAGAGAGCTTTTTCGATGAACCAAGGCTCCAGACCAAAAATAGTTCTAACGTTCTATAAAAAGTGGCCAAGTGTGCATCAGACTTGCCCATGAAGGGTTCCGTAGCAAGTAAGATAATATAAAAGTTCTTATAAGTAGTTCATTGTTTTTTTTTAAATATTTCAGTTGATTGATTGAAAGGAAATTGTGGTTTACGGACACGGACAAACAGACATGACGAATCCATAAGGGTTCCGTTTTTTGCCATTTGGCTACGGAACTCTAAAAAAAAAGTGCGACATAAAAATTTATCTATTTTTTGCCTCTTGAAAAAAGCGAAGCCAAAAAAAACTGTAAAACCAGCCAAAACCATTTAAATAATTTTTAAGATTTTCCTTGAAGAGCCAGCCCTTGAGAATTGCATAGAATGAAGAGCCAAGGGGAAATTCGCTCCGAGCACGTTTGTAAATAGTCACCGGAGTGGTTTCTCGCAAATTATTTTCAAGTGAAAGTAGGTACGGACCTAAATTAAACTGTGGCTTCTTTGAACTTAGTTGTTTTCGTCGGAAAATTTTAAACCCACGCCCTTACTTTTTTTCATGCAACCTTGAACCTTGCGATGGTGCGTGAGTTTAAATACGGTTGTTCACTAATAGATTCTATTCGATAGGATAAATTAACATAAATTATTCGCGTAAATATGTACCAGTGCTCTCAAACAGTGAAGGAAATAAAAGTTGCGTGGAACGGGCACGTGATCCTTTTAATTACATTTTAACTTTTTCTTAGACAGGCTTTTTATCAAAATCAAAAGTTTTCTAACAAGGATCACTTTGAAACGTCTTAAAGCTAGGTGAGGCAAATCCGCAAACTCAACATCCGCACTTGGTGTGCGGACTGGTTTCTGCAAGTGGCCGCTGCTGGCGGGCTCTTTTTGAGTGACGCATGACACGTGTTATTCGAACTTTTCTAGGTTCTACGACACGACGGTTTCCGCACGATGTTTTTGACAAAAGAACTCATTGGTACACGACTTACATCGACAGTGGTGTTAAATAAATTTATTCTAAAATGTTAAGTAACTCAGGAAAAAGGTTCTGGCAAGAAAGCAAACGCCAAGCAAAAAATGAAAACTTCGAGTATGAAAAATCTTGTACGCCTTCTAACAGCGAGCAACTTAAAAGTGCTCAGTAGTAATTAAAAACGGGGCTTAACATAAAGTATGGCAATTGCTCAACGTCGCTCGGTCGACTTTTTAAGATTTATTTTCTTTAAAGCTTTGCGTACATCTAAGCGTTCTGCGGTGGCAATCAGTTAAACGCTGAACAATATTGCTGACATTTTTATAAACTCAAGTAACAAAATGAGTAATTTGTTGTTCTCAATAAATTCACTAAATGATATTGAATTAAAACTAACTGCTGAGATTTCAACCCACAGGTTTTTCATTTCAGTATCGCTTGAAACAAATTGTAGAATATCTTATCAAACACAAGTTTTCATTGATATTCTATTCATATTCAAATCTGATTCAACAGACATTTGCGTAAATTTCACCATAGGAACAAAAATTCTGACGCATAGAAGCGAGATTGCGATGTAAATTCACAATATCATGCAATAAAACATACTTGTATAACCAAGACAAGGATAATGACAAGTTGACAAGTCTTTGTTTTCGTTTTATTGCAAACGGCTTTGATATAATATAACGACATTAATTCTTTACCGCTTGGAATGCGTTCAATTTTGCTTCTTTGGTAAGCACGTTTTGGACAATTACTTGAAACGTTCGTTCCCTACACATCAAGGCGGACGCAGATTGAACGCGTGGACGTGTACGAACTAGCAGCGATGTATTCACACCGATGTGTCCTCTGATTGGCCACGGCATCCAGTGCAGCATTTGCACGCAGCTATTATTTGTTGAATTCAGATATTGTTTGTGACACGTGACTCCAGACTGGTGAACGCTTGAAAGAACGACTTTTGCACGTGCGTAATCGCTGTGCATATCATGGCGGACTCAAGCTGAACGCGTTGATTTGACCTTGTCTTTACAATTATACAATAATCATATGACAACGTCGTCATAGTTAAATTCTTGAGTATCGCTCTGCAACAAAAGATTGCAAGCGTGGGAATTTCAGGAGATACAGTTCTATACGCAAGCAAATAGTTTTATTATTAATTATTTTATTACACAAGTAGTGGATTCAGATCACGTGCCGGAGTCTATCTCAGCCGCAGCTTCGTCTACTGAAACTCATGATTGCTTGCATTATCAAAGTTAAACACACCATCACTTGTTTTAGCGGCGACATAAATGATTTAACAGCGATGAAAAGGGTAAATTGCGCATCTCCCCGAGTTAGGATTGAGCGACGTTTATTAAATAAGATAAAATTGAGAGCAAGCATGAATAAAATCATTATCATCATCATCATCAGTAGCCTAAATAAACGGTGAAGGAAAACATCATAGAACCTAAAAAAAGTTCGAAAATATGTGTAGCCTAAAGAAGTCAGTATTCAGTATTTAATAGATTTAGTATTCATTATATTCAGTATTCAGTATTTCGGTATTCAGTATTTCGTATATTCAGTATAAAGTCAATTTATTGCCTTATTCCGCATGTAAATTTTACATTGTCAGATCTTAGGACTAGTTTTTGAATCAATACATAATTTATAATACATTTAGAAGTGTACCGATATAATAAGTAAGTATTAGTCCATATTGTAAGTAATATAAAAATGATAACAAACGGTTATAATTAAAGTTATTCTTTTCTTTCGTCTTCAGTATAGCGTGTAGTATGTCAATTTAATTTATCTTAAGGCATTGTAAAAATAATTGATAATAAAATCTGCATTTATTTTGTTACAACTGCTAAAGCGCAATAAATAAAATACCTCAAGAGAGTCAGAGAGTTGCAAGTTGGCCAAGATAAATAAAATGTATCACTCTTCAGGGACCGCGTTTGACGCCAATGAAATTATTGCAATGCTAATTTTACAAGGCGCAAGAGGTTTCTGTATTGAAACAACCTTTTGAGACGGTATTTTCGTTGAGTAAAAATAAAACACAGTGGTCTACAATCAATTTGTTTTAATTTATGCCATAGCTTTTTATATTATATCGACACTCGACACTGGAAAAAATTACCAAATGGACAGATACCATCTAATTAAGAAGAAAAAGAAGACTGGAATTCAATATATAAGTAGGTAATTAATGACGTAATATGATACGCGCCATGACAAACGACAAACGAGGAATCTTTGATGTCCAGCCCACCCCATTTTAATTCAAAAACATTATCCTCCTTCTGTCGAGTAAAAAGATTTTATATTTTTTTTATACAACTGGCTGTCGAAACAAGCATATGGCTCACCTGATGTTAAGTGGTAACAAAACAGTACCTTGTAGGTAATGCACGTCAGGAATTTGCCTTACGACGCACTGCCCTGCGTCCATCAACTTGAGGCAGATGTTCAGTCTCACGTGCCAGTAATTTACCGGCACCTACACCCTTCAAACCGAAACACACCAATGCTACTTCACGGCAGAAGTAGGTATGGTGGTAGTACTTCCCCGGAGGAGTCCTTCACAAAGAGCTCTACTACTTCTTAACGGTGCTTTTGCGATACATCGTTTACCGTTATTGTCTATTGTGTATCATAATCGTGTTTTATATATCTGTTGCCGAAGCTCGTCGCAGTATGAATGAACAGTAAAATATTTTACAGCGTTCTTAAATCCAATGTTATCGCAAGACTGAACCCCACAAGGCTTTGACAAGAGCTCTCTATAAAATTTTGCATGAATTCCAGTCATTTAAGATAAGGCAAGCTATGCCATCACTCTGTCTGGCGCATAACGTTTGATGATTGTAAAATAAAAGAGCTGAAAAGTTGAACGTGATATTACTTTTATATAAAAAAGAAAAGATCTAAGAAAGCCTATTTTGGCATAATAATAGTTCTAGCTAGTTTTCTTTTGAATACACACTTTTAAAAAAATAATCATCATTACCAACAAGAGCCTGAAGAAGTCCACTGCTGGCCATAGGCCTTCCGTACACATTTCTAGGAAGAACGATTCTGAGCCCTTTTCTTTCACCGAATTCCCGCGATCTTAACAATATCGTCAGTCTATCTGGTGGTGGGGGGCGCCTTGCGTTTCGTTTCTCGGTTCGAAGTCACCATTCAAGAATCATTATTCCTCAGCGGTTGTCAGCTCTTCGAGCTGCCCAATCTGCCCATTGCCACTTCAACATACTAATTCTACGAGCTATGTCGGTAACCTTAGTTTTTCTACGGATACCCTCATTTCTAATTCTATACACCCAGCATAGCTCTCTCCATAGTTCGTCCATAAACATTGTCCACTGAGACGCGGCGGTTGCTAACTATATTGGCACAAGCTCAAAGTCAAAAAAAATAATAATACTATACAAGGTGTATCTAAATATGTGTACTATGCGAAGGTGGGGGGTTTCAGACCACAATGGTGATCAGTTGTGGGGGGGAGATAATTAAAAATTCTCATTTTCAGTTTCCCATACAAAAATATTTAATTTCATAATGCCTAAATAAATTGACAACCCTATCCGTGTAACCCCTTGACCCCTTGACCTACTACCTCTGTAGGTCTACTACTACTACCTACTACCTCTGTAGCTGAGTTTAGGGTTGGCACTTTGTATAAAGTCAGCTGTTCATGTTGAAACTTCGTTGCAGTTTTTTTCAGAGATACCAATCGAAGTTCGAAAAGTCGTTGAACAAAAGTTGTTCCCCGGGGGGTGGAAATTCACCCCCCTTCAGGATAGTACACATATTTTGATACACGTTGTATAATTAAAAAAATATTTAACTTATTTGGATCAGTTGAGCTATCTCTAGATCGTTTGTAACGATCTGCAGATAGTTCAACTGTTTCTTGTGTATGTTGTACATTTTGTAAATATTTGTTTTATTGTAAGTTTCTTTGTGTAAATAAAAAATATTCGCATCTAATAATAAAAAACAGACTCTGATCTCCAAGCATAATTATAGTCTCTTAAGCTAAGCGACGAAACTTAGCGTGGGCATACGCTTGTGGGTATCAAGACAGAAAGAATTTTGGCTTAAACAAGTGTAGCTCATAGTACCTAACCAATTACTTACTCAAGATTCTTTGAGATTAAGTAAGGGGCGTTGTCAGTGTTAAGATCAATTTTTCTCGTATGTGAAAGATGCGCAATTTATTTATGCAAGTGTGAGCCGCGAAACTGTATCCAACAGATAGGCATACATTTTTGCATTTATTAGTGTGGATTGTGCTCCGTTACCGAGCGGTTTGTTTTCGTTTGCATTGAATTTTTCATTGTATTTTCTCGCGTTGTTACCATCTTTTGTGGCTTGTCTTGTGTGGCGGTAATTGAACGGTTGAGATTATGTGGTAAATTGCCGGTATTTTTCTAGTGTATCTCTTTTTTGATGAAAGAAGAAAAAAATAAAAGAGAGCTTATCTCAATAGCATGACGAATTTCTCCACTAATCACTCACACACTCACATCATCACTTCTCCAGTATCTGTAATCACGGCTTTCTCTTATAATACAGATTAATAACCGATTACTATGTAGGAATGATAGTAGGAATGTTAGTTTAACAACGTTTACTAAAAGTGTATCTTATTGAATCGACTGTTATCTTACCCTCGATTTCCACCCCACACTGTTTATTTACAAGGACGAAGGGTGCGAAACATGATGATATTATGATAAAGGTGTCTAAACTCTTGTCTTGAATAGCAAGTTCATCTATTTGACTGGCTTTTCAGATCAGTTGGTGGTAGTTCTGCTTTCTGCGTCGTAGTGCGTGGGTTCAATCCAGACAGACCAAATATTTGTGTAGTGAACAGAGATGTTTGTTCTCTGTGTGGGTGTTATTCTGTATTTTAATTATGTATCTACAAAACAAATGCATTTATGTATTATATCAGCCATCTGATTCTCATAGTACAAGTTTTGCTCAATTTGGGGCTATTGTTGTGTGGATTGTCCACAAAATAGATTTTTATTTTGGTCTAGCGGAAGCTTTAGACTGCAGGTATGAATCAGGTCGGTAAACCATGTTTTTATAACCAACAAAAATTATATTACTGAAAATTTGACACACCGCCCTACCATTCAGCCCCAAGAGCTAGTAAATCATATTTTAGACCTATATATTTTTTATCCAAAAATATTTATATATCACTGGATATTTTCACTCAGCCCTCAAACATCAAAACGGTATCTCAATAGATTACGCAATTTGAAATCACAGGAAGGACGCAAATAGTATAGTAATTCTCGTGTAGTTTAGTTTTAGTTTGTTTGAAACATAAATCAGTATTATAGATACAATAAATTATTGTCATGTTTTGCCATGAGACTATTTGAGACTGTTCTCGATTCGCCGAAGGGCGTATTGATAAACGAGCTAGATCCTCGACGCGCATACAAATATTATACAGTAGGTCTACCACAAGCTCTGTCTGGCTCTGGTTTTGAGTCAGTGTGAGTGCTGTCTAAATAAATCTTACGTCTAAACGTCACACACCCAGTATAATACACTGGTGAGCCTGACAGAGCTTGTGGTAGGCCTACTGTTGGGTATAAATCATGTTTAGCCCATGCATGTGAGTTTGATCGTGACATTTCCAAGTCTGATAAAATCTAGATCTTGTTTTACGCTGGCATTCTCATAAATAATGATTTATGGTGATTTTTCTTTGACAATTCTTATTTTTCCACGATTTTTACACCATGTAGGTTAAGGGTAAGAACGGGAATAAGGTTGCAAGTTTATAGTCTGTTTGTCTAGATTCCTAGCGGTTTAATGAATAAAACATTTTTGAATGAATTACAAAATAAAATATATTACACTAAGTTATGATAAAATAAACTGTTTAAGGTATGCGTACATATATGCTGCCTTCTTATGGGTGCGTGGTTCTGCAGATCATCACGCACCGCGCACAAAGATGATATTTGGCGATATTAGCGATACTTGGCAGCGGCTCTTCACTAATTGCTACTGCAAACGCTTAGATGTGCGCATGGCTCTAGATAGCATTTTTGTTAAAACATATTTTGTTATATTTTACTAAATCAGTCGACGGCAAACGTGAATTTGTTGAATGCGAATCCTTCAACCCTCATCGCTTACCTGATTGCGGCATGCAAATCGGGCCCATGGGAGCTTCAGCTTAAGATACGATGGAATAAGGCTGTTTATCGCGTGAACCTACTTTACCACAGTACAGATACGTGAATAGTTGAAATAGTTTTGAATAGTTTATTTTGCTTTATTTCGGTGGTTGTTTTATATTTAAGAGCGGGCACGTACGAAATTAGGTACTTTCAATCTTGTTTTTTACTAGCAGTAAAGGGTTACAAGTGGCTTTCAACTTCACTTAAGCCTTGGCACATCTAATGCTGCCTTCCTACGGTGCGTGGTTCTGCAGATCATCACGCACAACGCACAACGACGCACGGCAACGCACACAGAAAGGGCTCCTGTGACCTCGGCGCACAAGACCGTTCCCATGGTGTGTCGTGCGAGCTGATCCGCTTCCGTGCACGATATCACACACCGGTGGGAAGGGGCTATAAGCGTTTACGGTGGTGATCAGTGAATTGCTGTCAAGTATCGCTGTCATATTTGACAGCGTTTCACTGATTGCAAAACGCATCAAAATACAGTACATGTTTGTTCAACAGAACGTGCCTTCAACGTAGGTAATACAGAGATTTCAGGCAGGCTATAAACAGACAACTCAATTTCATCTGGCGCAAGCATAATTGAATCCAAGGCTCCCCCGGCCCGGGAAACTGTAGGCTTACCACAAGCTCTGTCTGGATCTGTCTCTGGCTCTGGTTTTGAGTCTGTGTGAGTGTTGACTAAATTAATCCTACGTCGAAACATCACACACACAGTATAATATACTGGTGAGTCTCAAAATCAGAGCCAGAGACAGAGTCAGACAGAGCTTGTGGTGCCTACTGTTTCTGACGATACTACGTTATAATTACACTGTTACCTATACACCTTGCCTTTATTTCGTTGCAAAATAGAAGCTTAAAATGAAGATCGTGTTTTTGGTCTCATTAAATTCAAACTCTTGAAGACAAATTATGAGTTGGATTCTTATTACAAAGGTATTGGGCGAAACTTTTAAACAGAATCTAGTTTACTACGTATACTGCTACGTCGTAGCAGCTTGTAGCATGCGTTGTGCGTAGCACTTCGAATATTTTGTTCAAAAATCAGAGCTAAATAGACCTAGACTGACACGTCGTCTAATAAACCTTCACAGACTGAACCTCAAAGGAAGTCACCTGTCCCCTGAGCAAACACCTATTCAACATCGGAGCCACAGAGAGTCCACTCTGCTGTTATCCAAAGAAGAATCAGATGCCCACGTAGTCCTGGAATGCGAGGGTGTAGCAACGACAGGAAATCCTGGGCAACCACAGGTCATTCCTCCAAGCCTGTGAAGCGCCCAGGAAGCTTCTGCGCTTTTGGGAGGAGTTAGGCTAGCTACAGTTATAGCTAGCACCTCTTAAATAAATAAATAAATATTGTGGACAATCCACACAACACTATCTAACCCCAAATTAAGCAGAGCTTATCTTGACGCACAATGGACCGCTTTTGTCTAACCGCGGACACAGGAGTTTTTAAACAATACGAAACGAGTCGACTGGCTTTTCAACTCAGTTGGCAGTAGCTCTGCCTTCTGCGCCGTAGGTCGTGGGTTCAATCCCCACCGAGAACAAATATTTATGTGGTGAATGTAGATGTTTTTTCCCTGTCTGAGTGTTATATTGTATCTACAAAAAAGAGTATTTAGGTATCTCGTGTTCTAAATAAAGATATATTATTATCATAGTATTGTATCAGCTATCTGGTTCCCATAGTACAAGCTCTGCTTAGTTTGGGGCTAGACAGTGTCGTGTGGATTGTCTGCATTATTATTATTTTTTCATTTTGTTTATTACACTATAGTACAATATGTATGATATAGAGTTAAATATTCAGCTTTATTCAGTCGTGTGCTCAAACAGATGTTTCCTCACATATGGCGCAGAGCTGTGGGCGCGAGCCGCCGACACGGAGCGTGCCTTCGTGATGCAGAAGAGGGCCGTCCGCGCCATAGTGGGCGTCCCAGATGATGTGTCATGTAAAGACTTGTTCAAAGAACTCAAAATTATGCCATTACCATGCGAGTTGATCTACCAAGTAGCAATGTTTACACACAATAGTTTGGGCCTGTTCCAGCGCCGTGGTATAAATACCAACCGCGCTCTTCGTAGCAACAAGCACCATCACAGGCTAGTCACACCACCGCACAAACTAAGCAAGACAGAAAGATCCGTATATATCCTGGGCCCTTCAGTGTACAACAGACTCCCGGGGATAATAAGAGATGCCGCTTCCGCCCGCATATTCAAGCATAAAATTAGGACATGGCTGTTGGAGAAGGTGTTCTACAGTTTAGGTGAATTCCTAGAATTGCCTGAACTGTAGAACATCAACCCCTGAGGCTGTCAAAGGAATGTAATGTCGACTGAATAATAAAATTTAATCCTATTAAATTTTGTATAATTCAAATAATAATTTAGAATTTAAATGCTTACTTATAGTAAGTAGTGTATGTACCTCTATATTGTATACATAATGACGTGTAAAATAAGTTTTTTACAAATAAATCTTGTATCTTGTATCTTGTATCTAAAAGCAAAATACGACTAAGCCGATAATGTGAATGTGGTTAAACTTCACCATTTCGGCAATCCCTTCACTGTCACTTAACGTCATGTTTTAAGTGGATTTTCGGAGTATATTGTTGGGCTTTAAATATTTTTGGAGCCATTCTCTGTGATTCTTATCATATTATAGTGATTTAAGTTTAGTTTTCGGTTAGTATCACGTCGGATTTCATGGTATTATTATAGTATTTCCTTTAGATTTAGATCTCCCAAGTATACCTTGGATGTTGTATAATGTGAAATCAATAATGCCTTAAAAGTAGGTATCTGTATTCTCACAGGTTTTTAGTAAGTCACAAAAGTTAAAAGCCGAGCGGGAGGGACATTATAAAAAATTGAGAGATTTTCTTAATTTGTAGTAAACACTATAAAAATCGATAAAAAAAGGTATTTGAATTGCTTTCGAAATTGCTGTAATCTTTATAAACAATAATAAAATTTTATTTCACAAACACGCTTGTGACGTCTACCAAGGATCGCGCCAGCAACTTCAAGTTCGGAAACCAGATACGGCATAAGATCTTGATTACATCTCAAATTACCCAACCTCCTCTATAAATCTGATGTCCGTAATAACCAATGTACGGCTTTCATTTAGCTAATTACGTCATCCGAATCCCCAAAGACTTATCTATTGGGCGGGCCTTTGTCCAAGCCAATTACACTAACACCTTCTCTGGGTTATCGTTGTATCACTTGTAACAAGCTGGTAGTGTAAAGTGAGCTTTATTTGTATTGGAATAAGTTCTGATTGATAGCACCGATTTTAACATGGAAAATTTCGGAGTTACAGCATTCTTGATATAAACTACGCAGTAGGTACCAATTCCTATTCTATGTCTAAACTAGTCAGGCAAAAGATACATTTGGATTGGGAGCCTGTATTCGTACAGCTCTGTATATTTCGGGCCAATCACATTAGCTTTGCTAATAGAATTCTACATTTCCTATAATACCAACGCATTGCTAGTAATTAATTACTCCCGTGCGACTATTTTCTTTTGCATAAGCAGGGTGTGTTTTTTATAGATCTAAGTATAATTTGGTTTGTGGCTTATTCATTTTTCAATAGGACAGGGTAGGACGGTAAATATGAAAAAAATGTGGGTTATTTTTCAAAACATATTTATGTAGGCCAACAAGCTCTGTCTGGCTCTGTTTCTTTTGAAGAAAGGTTTGTTTACTTTTTATAATACTGTTGACAGTTGTTTGAATAAACCAGTCAGGATTTAATGTTATTCTGACACTCTCATCGTATGGCTTAAAATCTACGTCACCGAGTTAGTACGACCTTTTTAATTCCATAGCTGGCAGACGAGCAGACGGGCCACCTGAAGGAGAGCAGTCACAGTCGCCCATAAACACTAATGCAACACCAGAGGTGGTGCTGATGCGCTGCCGGCCTTTAGCCCCGCCTTTAGACTAGAATCCCATGTCGTAGCTCCGAGGGAAAACCGCAGAAGGCAGTTCATTCCACAACTTACTCAACTCATCAACTTTCAAACAATTCTGTGACATAGGAACTGGGCTGTGCTCTATTTATAGAAGTCTAAGGCCCTCATTTGCGATGTTATGGTATAACAAGCTTCCATAAAAACAAAGGTCTCACCCCAATACTTATTATCAGCGTCGTAAAAATGTAGGTGACAACATCCTTGAACATAAAGTACCAAATTTATTCCCAATACACGTCTGGGGAGCGGGTAGCAATGGGAAATATCTATATGAAAACGATATTGTCCAAGTTTTAGGGATGACAACCCTTCAATTTGTCGTAGGGGTTGGTTTTATTCTTATCTTAGTTACATTTTTGTATTAAGTTAACTTAACTCGTTGGGAAGTAATAAAGAAATTAGTTACTTATTGTAGGTGATTTGTATAACGTAATAGGGGCTTATAATATAGGGAGATTATTTATGTGGTGAACACAAATATTTGTTCTCTGCCTGGGTGTCATAAGTATGTATAAAAAAATGTTAGTTTATGTTAGTTTAGGGCTAGATAGTTTTGTGTGGATTGTCTACAATATTAATTTAGTTTGAAGACATAGTCAATAGTTGGAGGAGCTGACTAAACCATGGGTTTCATAACGATATCCAATACGTTAAAGGGCAAAGTTGCACTAGATACATCCTGCAAGGCAGTGCTTTGTTATAACAAACCTATAGGTCTATTGGTGATGGTTACAACTTAATATGAGGTGGGCTAAATGCTTGTTACATTAGCTAAGTTGTAGTAAAGAAAAACACATGATACGTAAGTACACTTCTCGATTTTGATAAGAATAGAATGCTCCTAAATGTTCTAGAATGTTCTTTAACACTCTGAAATGGTCTACAATATTAAATTCCCGGGTGACGACGGACGCCGGGCTTCGCATCTTATATCTTATTTTTATTATAACGCTTTTATTAGCTTCACCTGTATGTATGTATTAGTGTTGCCCAAATGCAAGAACAAGACAAGACTTAGCCAGTCTTGGTCTTGGTCTTGCGCCAATACACCTGGTCTTGGTCTTGGTCTTGGTCCTGCGCTCCCAGTCTTGGTCTTGGTCTTGGTCTTGCAGCAAGAGTCTTGCAAGTCTTGCAATTACCTATTAGTCTATTACTATTTATTAAAGTTTACTTTAAATCTTAGAAAAACGTATTAGAATTGGAACATTGTGAGCTTGAATTAACATAGCCTTTATATTATATTTGTAATGTTTCTGTTATAATATTTTTCTTATGTGTACAATAAAGTATTAATCTATCTATCTATCTATCATAGCCATAGTAATGATCAAGCAGATTAATAAATAACTGAAGATTTGATAAGAAATTCGAAAAATCAACTGACCTATATGTCGTTTTCCATGGAAGTAACTGTTTCTTAATAAACATTTATGATTTATAAGCTTACATTTGCTAAAACATGTAAAAAAACAAATTAATAACAATAACTTGACTGTATTTTAAAGAACAATACTTATCTGTCTAGAAAGAGATTGAACCCTCAACTTATAAGAAATTTAATAAAAGAGTTTTACGATTTATCATTTATTTGAATAAAAAATAAAATACAACACAAATCAACAGCTTTATCATTAGGTTATGATACTTTATATCAATTTTTTTGACCAAGAATTAATACAAAGTAACCATCTGGCTGACTCATCACTTAACCTATTTCTATGTTTTCTAATTACTAATGATGCTCTAGAACAGCGGTTCTCAAACTTTTTTGGTCACGGAACCCTTTTCACAAACAAAATACTTGACGGAACTCTACAATAAAACAATAGTTTTTAAAAGTGTATTCTTTATATTAGAAGCATAATAAAGGAACAATGTAACAGTTACTAATTATTTTGATTTTTTTTCTAAATTCTTGTGGAACCCCTACAGGGGTAGCGCGGAACCCTAGGGTTCCGCGGAACACACTTTGAGTACCGCTGCTCTAGAAAATAACCTCTAAGAAAATAAGCCGCCGGCGCGTGTATCATAACCATGTACTTCCGAAAAGCGGCAAATTTCTTTGAGAAGTAAGTACAAAACCTTTGATGCCGCATTATCAAAGTGCCGATGGTTAAAACATAACTATGCATGCACTCAGTTTGATTTTAATAGATATTTTTTTATTCGCTATGTTTATGGTATTAGTCGTAATGCGCATAGGTCCAGTTTTTCATATTCTTTGATACAGTTTTTTTGCGTCTCATAGAATTCCTAAGCGTACCTACCTATACACCGAACTGTTACACCTAACTACTCAGTGAAATAGCGCTAAGTCCTAGCTGCAAGACGCAAGAGTCTTGCAGGCTATGTCTTGTTCTTGCTCAAGTCTTGCACGGTCAGTCTTGGTCTTGGTCTTGCTAAAAATACGCGGTCTTGTTCTTGGTCTTGGTCTTGCAAAAACGCAAGAACAAGACCAAGACTGCAAGACCAAGACTGAATTTGGGCAACACTAGTATGTATGTATGTATGTATGTATGTATGTATGTATGTATGTATGTAACCGACCCCTTTGAGCTCGATTTTGTCCTACTTTGAACGATCAGATTCGATTCAAACTTTGCACACCTGTCAAAGGTCGATGACAATGCAATAATATGAAAAAAAAAATAAAAAAAAATGAAAAGAAATATTTTTTTTTTTTTAAAAACCTACTTTGAACGATCAGATTTGATTCAAACTTTGCACACCTGTCAAAGGTCGATGACAATGCAATAATATGAAAAAAAAAAATAAAAAAAAATGAAAAGAAATAAAAAAAAATAAAAAGAAAACCTACTTTGAACGATCAGATTTGATTCAAACTTTGCACACCTGTCAAAGGTCGATGACAATGCAATAATATGAAAAAAAAAATACATGAAAAAAAAAACTAAAAAGTAAAAAATAAATTATAGTTTAAAAAACTAAAAAAAAACGCTTTTATAACTAATTGAACTAAAAAGTTAAAAATAAAACTGTATTAATCAATTGAAAATTTATATTATTGTACAAAAAGCGTGGGGGCCTTGATTTTGATTGTTGTAAATATTTTATCAATAGTTTATTATATCTGAAGTTATTATAAAAAGCACCCCACGCTTTTTTACAATAATATAAATTTTCAATTGATTAATACAGTTTTATTTTTAACTTTTTAGTTCAATTAGTTATAAAAGCGTTTTTTTTTAGTTTTTTAAACTATAATTTATAACGCTTTTATTAGCTTCACCTGTATGTATGTATGTATGTATGTAACCGACCCCTTTGAGCTCGATTTTGTCCTACTTTGATCGATCAGATCTGATTCAAACTTTGCAAACCTGTCAAAGGTCGATGACAATGCAATAATATGAAAAAAAAAAAAATGAAAAGAAATAAAAAAAATAAAAAAAAACCTACTTTGAACGATCAGATTTGATTCAAACTTTGCACACCTGTCAAAGGTCGATGACAATGCAATAATATGAAAAAAATATATATGAAAAAAAAAAAACTAAAAAGTAAAAAATAAATTATAGTTTAAAAAACTAAAAAAAAAACGCTTTTATAACTAATTGAACTAAAAAGTTAAAAATAAAACTGTAATAATCAATTGAAAATTTATATTGTTGTACAAAAAGCGTGGGGGGCTTGATTTTGATTGTTGTAAATATTTTATCAATAGTTTTTTATATCTGAAGTTATTATAAAAAGCACCTCACGCTTTTTGTACAATAATATAAATTTTCAATTGATTATTACAGTTTTATTTTTAACTTTTTAGTTCAATTAGTTATAAAAGCGTTTTTTTTTTAGTTTTTTAAACTATAATTTATTCATCTTATATTTTTATCGCCTGTCAACACAAACACACGTACATGTAAAACGACTACCCACAACATACGAACAAAAGCCTCAAGTGCGATTAATCACTTCACAAACAAAGCACGTTCGACCGTTTGCGGTCGACTTAGCCCAGCACCACTGCAAATTCGAACTGATACGCAACACTGGCACACGAGTAACGATTAAACCGAAGAAACACTAAGCGACCCTTATCGGGAACCAATCGTATGAAATCGGTGTGTGGTGCCTGACGCCTATCGCCTATCGTAACGCCTACCTCTGCCACCATTTTGTATGGAGAAACCAAAAGCGCCCCTAGCGGATTCTTCAAGAAGCATGAATAGCGATTGCGAGAAGGTGACGTGTCCATGTCAGCTGGAGTACGATTGGTTCCCGGTAAGGGGTACTGGAGTGGCACACACTGGAACTTCACTGCTATTATTATTTTCATTTTGTAAAACAATGATGCAAAAAACGGTAAGAACCAAGCCGTAGTTTGTTGCCTGTTCTTTTAGGCTTGGTCGCGTGGAACTGGCACCTAGACTCACCTAGCTTTATGATGTTTCAAAGTGATCCTTGTAATAAAAACATATTTGACTTTGACGCTCTCGCTTTTCTCTGAAAAGTTGTAGTCATTTACCATACCTACGTAGTCAAGCGATGCTTTTTGAATGAGTTGTTGTGGATAAACTATTTTGTTCATTACAAAAGCAAGGCAAGGTAGCAGACCACTTAGTTTGTTGGCATTAAAGTGACAGTGACAAGAGATTTTAAAAAGTGTCAGATATTTGAATGAATGGGAGTATGTAATTATTTTTCACTCAAAATATACTGTATTTCCAACTGAGGTTGTTCAATTGTTCATGTTCAAGCAGTGAAATTACTGGCACGTCAGACGGAACTTCTGTAAACCTCATTGATGGACGCAGGGCAGTGCATTGGTGGCACGTTTCTAACAAGCGTGACCTACGTCACTCAAACTGAGGTGTATGCTTGTTCCATCAGCTAATTGTATAAAAAAAGCAATTTGGATGAACTGAACGAAGGCATAAATGATAGTTTCCATAAACATTATTATTTTTCTACTTATTTTTGAACTGTGTCATCAATATATCTGATTTAAATACTAATCATAATAATGTTTATTATTTTATTAAAAAAAATTACAATCCTAAGCATAAATTCTGTAAACAAGTTACTCGAGTGAGTGTATTGGAACCTAGTTTTAGTCAACGGCTCTAGGTAACAATGGGAGTACTTCAATCCATTTCGTAACACAAATCCCGCGGCGAAGTTGAATTTGCGCAAATATCGGCCAAATCTCCCGGATCGTGTTTTCGGAATTACTTCCGCAGTAGCTTCCGATTCCAAATGGATACAAATATCCTCGATTTCGTATACGGATTTTTCCACCAATCCTATGGAACTATAACGCAATACCTTGTTTTGCTCTAACAATATTATTGTGCTATTTTTATGAACAACGGGATATTTACCATGATTTAAGTTTGTGAATTTTGAATCCAGAGATTTCGGCACAGATGCATGACCACGGGTAAACAGAAGTCACAAGTAAAAGAAAAATTATTGGCAGAAAAATTGCTCTGCTTTCTTACGTACTTTTTTAACCAACTTTAAATTAAAAAGGAGGAGGTTCTCAATTCGGTTGCATTTTTTTTATGTTTGTTATCTCATAACTTTTAACTTTCGCCGCAGCCGATTTAAACATATATTTTTTAAAGGTCTAAAAGGGTTTAGAAAAATCAAAACTTATTCAGCAGTTTAGCCATGAGGTCGATTTCTAAAGTTTTTAAGTTTATATTATATTGTTAACAGTTACTTTCGCCAATATAATATTGTGCCCTATATTATATTGGCGAAAGTAACTGTTTTGGTTTCCTGTTAGTAATAATGACACGAAATGTTTTTGGGTCAGGAAAAGTTGCCGGGGGTCAAGGGGTGGTGGAATTCTGACGGCCTTTGAACTATATTGTTCTGCTTCATGCCAGATCCGGCCAAATAAGGCAGCTCATCTGAAAACTATGAATTAGTCCTCATTTACGTTGATAAGGAAATTGTATTAGAGAGTCTATGCGATTCCATTCTCCTATACTAACTAGTATGCTCTTTTTTGTAGCCTATTTCGCTTTTTTCCTACTTTGCTCAAAAAATTCGATGGTTACCACTTCTCATCAGGTGGGCAATATTAGTAAGTTTAATAAAAATTCAATCAACTAATAGAGTCAAGTCATTAAAGTTGCAGTTCCATTACTCAGTCTTTTATTCTCTATTTTTCTTTGGAGATGCAACCCCAGTTTTAGTTTTTTTTTACTTCAAACTTGTTACTCTTTTCAATATAAATACGACTCGTTGTGTCCAACATACCCGTATCAGTATTAGTAATTCAGTCCCTTGTATTTTCCGCATTTTCACATTTCGATATACACCGAGGTTTTCACCTCAAATGATCTTGGAAACCGAGTATTTGCGAGATGCAGAGTAAAATTGCACATTGTATGCTGGCTTTGTGGATTTGACAGGTGTATAATATTACGCTTTTTGCCTCGCACAAGTAATTTGTGGAATGAACTGCTTTCTGCGGTTTTCCCTCGGAGCTTCGGCATTGGGTTCTTCAAAAGGCGGCTCTATTTCTTTTGGTCTGGCCTTTTGGTCTTGCAGATGTCTACGGACGACAGTGACTACTTTCACTCAGGTGGCCCGTCTGCTCGTCGGCCAGCTAAAACATAAAAAAAAATGCTTTTGTACCTTTCACAGCAGTATGTACTTGTAATACGGGAGCCAGATAGCTGATATGATATTTTTGTTTGTTTTATTTTATAAATACTTAGCAACACCCAGACATCCAGACAGTATAACACCCAGACAAATAACAAACATCTGCGTTTAGCACACAAATATTTGATCTCGGTGGGGATTGAACCTACGACCTATGTCGTAAAAGGCAGAGACTACCAACTGAGCTGAAAGACTAGTGTAAAACTGCCGGTAATTTTTGTGTAGCAACTATCATTTCTATTACCTAATTTACGTTTATTAATTTACGTGTCAGTAAAGTTCTTGAGCACTGGCATTTTTTACAACCTCCCTACGTTTCTTTTTATTGCTGTCAGTCGTACCTCAGTTAAATTCAAAAAGCTGAAACTTAATTGAAATTGAGTTATTACTGTCTTTTATTATTTCTGTTTGAGCAGTAAAACAGTCTGCGTGTATTTCGAGAGCTGAAGAGTAACCAATTTAAACAGCGCAAAGGCGAAGTAAGAACTCGAATTCAGTTTATGAGAGTTATCAAGGATGTATCTTTACTTATAGAGGGGGCATCATCATCACCACTACTGGAGAAGTCCATTGCTGGACATAGGCCTCCCCTACAAACTTCCAAGAATGATTCTAAGTCCTTTTCATGCAAGTAAAGATTTAATTCTCATTCATTCTTTCACTCATTTTATTCATTTCATTCAATTATTTCTTCCGATCTTACCAATCTTCCAGAAGGGTCAAGGGCTTCCAGGCCATAGCCTATGAACGTCTGCAATACCAGAAGTATCACAAGTACGTTGCCAACCTTTTAAAACTTTTAAAACGCCCTTTTGACCCCCCCTCATGACGACAGTATGGGGCTCTTCAAAAATGGCGTTCTAAAAGTAAAAGGAAACCTCAGCAGGGAGATCATTCACAGCCTAAATGTTCGCAGGAGGAAGTTTATTTACTTAAGGAAGACTTTTCTTACTCTTATGAGAAACCTCATCAATCCAGGCTCGATTTCAATGAAGCGTTTCTTATTCAGCTTGGTATTAACGATGTATATTACTTAGTGAATAGTATTGCGGTTGGTTTGCTTTGAAACTAATTTATAGATCCAAATACGGTTTGCTAAAGGCATAGTAGGTATAATTTATACCAACGAGATTGAATGATGATATAAATTCACGTATTGGTTTAACCTTAATTTATACTGACTAATCCAGTCGTGTACCAATGAGTTTTTCTGTACAAAAATGTATGTACACAATGCTAGTGCTCTCAAACGGTGAAGGAAAACATCGTGAGGAAACCCGCGGCTTAGTCAGCACCGCACGTTTTGACCATGACTTCCCCGTGTCTTTCTTGTAGATTAGACCGACTAAGTTGTCAGGATGGTATAGGTGCATCCAAAACCCTGTCCCAAGCACTATAACGTCCCGCGATTAGGGCTTGTGTCTCTGACCAGTTGCCTCTGACGCTATATAAAATCATCTACAATAGATTCAAAGGCCTGTTTAATTTTACTTATTTTGGCAAATTTTGCTAAGTGTATTTATTTTTGAAGACGGACGGAGTGATGGTAAATCGTCAAAGATTGAGATGGATGGAAGATTGCAGAGGAGACCTTTTACCAGACCACCTTCTCCAAGTGGGAGACAAGCAGGCTAAAAAAAAACTATGCATTTTGTGTGAGTTTTGCGGACGAGTATTACAAAAGAAAGGGTTAGTGCCACGAATGACACGTCCATACAAATGTCATAAAAATCCCAGACAATGTGCTTTGAAAAAGGAAGCCCATAACGTATTTAAACCTTCCTTTTTCAAAGCACACAAAGTCAAGCAAAGTCATATTGTTTTTTCGTACAAAATCGAGTATCAAAATGGCTATTTCTCCATAAAAATAATAATCTCAAACAAATAAATCTTGTTTCTAGAAAATCGTACTGTGTTTGTCGTTTTCCGATAGATTTGCACTAACAAGACAAATAGACACGAGCGGCGTGGACCATGCCAGTTGATCATATTTCGCTGTCGACTGATAAACAGGAAATTCAAGATATACGGCGATATAGAGGATACCTGAGCTCTTGGCACCAGTTCAATGTAACTTTAAATCCTTTCACCGCACTGGTTTTAAAGGATACTGTTTGTAAATAATGACAGTAACAAACTGTTTGGTGATTTTATCTAGCATTGCTTTGGAGCAGACTGTCAGATTACCTGTCAGTTTGTTATTATTATAACATGATAAAAGATGAAGCTTCTATTAGTAGAACCGCAAAATTATGTTGATTTCATCAATCAGAAAAATTATCAATAAAGTTGAGGTTGATCAAAAACTTATGATTTCTGGCGAAATAATATTATATAAAAAAAAAACTAGACCGAATTGAGAAATAAATCTTTTTTTATTTGAAGTCGGTTAAAAAAGGGATATTGGCGCCGGTTTGGTGAACAGATGAACGACAGAAACTAGTGCTGTGGGCACTGGACATTGTTGTTCACGCTGAAACAGTTTGAGTCATTCTTTCGTGTCCTTAGTACAGCTATTGGTTCTACACTAATGGTTTGTATGACCAGCATCTGGACTTCTTCGTATTTTAAAATCGTTCCGTTTATTTTATACATTTTCACTCGCTTGATGAAATTAATTTACCAACGAAACGAACAAAGAAAATAAACACATATTCAGTAAAAAATACAAGTTTTACAATGAACTGTCTGAAACTCAATTTACTCGTTCACTGAAACGAGATACCGTCTAACGTATTGCAACACAAAATATGAGTTAATCTCGCTAAACAAGAATGCTCCTGACATTTCAATTACAGTTTATCTCTGAAGTTTGCCCGGAACGAAAGCCAGCTAACCAGTAGACCTCAGGCTCGTCCGTACTAGGGCACTACGCTATCGGAAAATACTGATACTCATATCATTTATTGCAATTATTAAGTTACATGGTGAGGTCTTAATTTAAAAATGATGAAAACATAATACATAGCAATTATTTGGAGTGGAAGCGGGCCGAATTTTGAATAAATAAATAAAAAACTAGCTGTTAGTATTGTGAGTTAAATTAAAAAATAGCGCAGGTAGTGTATCATTGAAGAAGTTATCAAGCAAACGGAAAATGTGACGCCAAACTTTTAACTGGTTCAAAAGTGGATTAGTCTAGGGGTTAGTGGATAAGGGCGCCCATTGTTTTACCTAGGTAATTGTTAAATTTTATGTTCTATACTGTATTTTTGTGTGGTGAACAATAAAGAGTTATCTATCTATCAGTACCTTTTGTTGTGACCACATATACCAATAAATATTTGTGAACAATCCGCATTAAACTATCTAGCCCCAAAGTAAGTAGAACTTATGATACTACCTACCTATGATACTAATAGTTTTTTAAGAAATAAATGATTTATATGTGGACAATCCCACAATATGTATTATTTATCACTATCATTTGGCAAAAACTGCAATAGCTTAGTGTGTTCCTTTTTTTTCTTATCAAAATCATCACATCACAATCAACGAATAATGTATATGAAAAAAAGCTTGATATTAATGTCCGGTGCCTCCATAGTGTGTACGATCCCCAACCAGTGATAGCAATCTCTGATATACGTGTAAACTTCCATTCGTTTAAGCAACAAGGAAACTTTGATTAAGAAAAACAATGGGATGAGCTTTTGGAAAACATTTCCATTTTAGTACGTACAAAACTTTTTATTTTGCATTGGAGCTAAAATAAAAACATTGAGTTTTCTAATTCTGTATTTAATTTATAAAATGTTTTTGTTCAATTTTAAGGGTTAGAATTTATTAACTTTATCGTAATCTTCTGCTTCTTTTTTACGCTCTTGTTTGTCACTCGACTTCATTCGTAGTCTGCCATTTGTTTTCAAGAAATCGGTCAGTAATTAATAATTCTTCAAAGGGCTAATTTTAAAATGTACAGTTAGATTCATCCGTCAGATAAAATAAAAATCTATCTGCTTTTAAACTTGTCAAAAACAAGTAGGTCTACCACAAGCTCTAGTGTCTGGCTCTGTCTCTGGCTCTGGTTTTGGGTTTGGGTTAGTGCTCACCAGTTTATTATAATGTGTGTGTGTGACGTTTTCGACGTAGGATTTATTAAGTCACACAGAACACTCAGACAGACTCAAAACCAGAGCCAGAGCCAGACAAAGCTTGTGGTAGGCATAAATGACTGACATAACATTTTATTCGACAAATAACGTTATTTTGTATATGAAAAAAAAAACAACATTGCTGTGCATACATCCATAGAATAATTTTCCCATTGACTGTCACTGCGGACGCAGGAATTATAAAAAACCATGGCGAGGTAAAACATGTTTGTTTTACACTCGCTTTGCAAAACAATCCTAAGGTTTTTGTTTGCTTTGTTCTTCTTTCATTGTTTAGATGCTCATGAATAGTTGTGTGTTTACATTTTAATGAACATATGCTTCTTCGCTTTCTTATGGCTCGCAGCTCAGTTGGTAGTAGCTCTGCCTTCTGCGCCGTAGGTCGTGGGTTCGATCCCCACCGAGAACAAATATTTGTGTGGTAAACATAGATGTTTGTTCTCTGTCTGGGTGTTATATGTATTCTAAGTATGTATTTACAAAAAAAAAAGTATATAAGTAATATATCAGCTATCTGGTTCCCATATTACAAGCTCTGCTTAGTTTGGGGCTAGATAGTGCTGTGTGGTTTGTCCGCAATATTTATTTATTTATTTATTCTTCTTTTTTCTGCCTTTATCCACTTTATGTGGGGTCGGCAAAACAAGTCTTCCTCCTCCATTCCCTTCTCTCAGCCGTCTTCTGTGCATTAAATTACAACTACAAATTAAAACCAAAACAGTAATGATCCGCGTATTTAGGGCTGTTTTTGTAGTGTAGCCTATTTTGATTAGGTACTTGATAGTTACAAATCATACTTTCTATGCTAGATGTAACTCGGTGTTACAGAAAGGTAGTCATCATTATCATCACCAACCACAGCCCGACTTCACCTACCGCTGGGTATAGGCCTCCCTTAGTTTGTGCCATCTACCTCGATCCTGTGCCAGTCTAACCCATTTCCGCCACGCGACTTTAACTATTGTAATCAGTACAAGTTACCAGTAATAAAAAATGCAAAGTAATATTCTCAGCCGACCGATTAAAATACTTTATGTTATTCCATTGATGGCCACAAATAACTTTCAATGCTTAAATTTATGGTGCGTAAATGTTTTACGTACATTTTTTATAGTACCTTTCAAGAAAATAACAGGCGTTTGAAGATAAAGCGCTTTTCTTATTTTCCTGGCCCAATACGGTGAATGTGTTCCTGAGCTTCAGGATGGGTAAGCCTCTAGGGCAGACATGATTTTAACCGGCTATTTTTAAGTCCGGTTTGGCAAAACATAACTGTAACCAAAACTTAAATCTACATCTACACTAATATTATAAGAGGATTTTTATTATTTTTGTATGTTTGTAATCGATAAATTCAATAACCTACTGTGCCGATTTCAAAAATTCTTTCACCATTAGAAAGCTGTATTCATCCACCTCATAGGCTATATTTATGTGTTTAAAAAATAAATGTACACCCGTACAAAGCCCCCACATATATTATAATTTAATACTCAAACTTTCTTTATTAATGTAGCTTGTTTTTTTTTTCATCTATTTTCATGGTGCACTATTATACGTCACTACAGCAATAATTTTAGTTGCAAAAACCTGTCGTCGTTCTACTTTTTACCTAATTCGAAAATTCGATTTCGATTAAACTACTTGTGATTATAGCGAGTCATCAAACTGTTTGTTTTTCGAATAAAAGAATAAGCCGATAACTTGATAGAGTAAAATTGCTGTAATTCTGGTTCTATTATTATTCATTGTGTTCGAAGGGGCCTCAAAGAGGCGGAATAGCCTCTTAGACATGTCACTACTAATTAAATCATTAAAACAATTGTGCTTCTAAATACCTTTCAGTGGACACATGGTTGAGCAGGCAACCGGCCAAAAATCATAAGAAGCTAAAAAAACTGTTTTTTTAAGTGTAAATTTTATCATCCGGCTTTTTGTTATCCCATGTGGCAACTCTACGGGTGTAAAAAGCCTTTCCAATCTGAACCTCTAAAAAGAATAGAATAAACAATAGTACCTTCCTGAAACTTTTCTTATTATTTAAGAGGCTCTGAATGTTTAATGCATGAGCTACGATTTATTCGCGACCAAATAAGGCTGGGGTATAATTTTTGTGATTACGTTGGTGCACTCAGCTTTATTTGAATTATTATTCATTTTTCTTTACGATGAGAATAAAAAATAATACATCTCCATGCATTTCCAGGGTTTTTCCTATCGTAGCGATACAAAAATATGTATACAAAAAATATAAATTAAGTAGGCATTATCCTGAAAAAAATCGTTATTAGAATCATTCAACAATAGCACTTCACTTAATCTATGTAGCGGAGTAGAGTTTTGAAGGCAATAACAGTATTTATATTTTATTTTTCCCGTTAAACAAATAAACCTTTTTAGAAGATCCAAAAACAAAATCTAAGAAACAAAAGTGAAGTGCCTCATGAATAAAAATCTAGCGAATATATCGCATCCCACAGTCGATAAATTAGGCTCGTTACTGGTGTATACCAATGCGAAGAAATAGAAGTGGGTCTGTGTTACTTGTAAGCTCGCACTATAATCATCATCAGCCTGAAAACGTCATATATTAAGCAGAAAGTTTTCCAAAATTAGGGGATTTTGGGGATTATGGGTGTTAACCATAGTCACCACGCTTGGCACGCAGATTGCAGACTACAGTGTTGGACTACTAATTAATCTAGTCTAGGTTATCAGAGAAGCCAATTAGCAGTCCTCACGAATGGCTACAGAGTGGTAGATAGAATACGGCAATTTTCCTAAGTATCCTATGATAATAATTAGTATTTAAAATATGAACACATTTTGTACTAAAAATGCTTGCGGTCACTCATGAATCCAGCGTTATAAGCTCATTTCAAGATTATCATATTATTGTTTCAAACTTTTTCAGCTGTGGTTGCTTTAAAGTGATATTTCTGTGATAATACTTTATTTATTCTGTGGTAGAAGTCGTCGACTAATAATATATCACGGCCGATAACACTGACCGAGGATTTATGTAGTCCGATTTTTATGCGATACCGGATATTGTGTACTAACTTTTGCTGTAACTTTGGCGATGTTTTGGTCACGCTATGAATAATCGTCAAAATGAGATTTCATCTTGTATTTTAATTTATAAACTAGAATTTTATATTTTTATTATTGCTTACAGGTACATACATTGAGGTCTAGTATAAAAATGAATACCTATTTCTCTTTGTCACGCCATCACGCGTGAATGGTTGGGCCGATTTGGCTAGAAATTGGTGGGGAGCTTATAACTAGGAGACCGACATAGAATAATTTTTTACTCGAAAAAGTAGCGGGAACGGAGTGAGCGAAACCACGGACCGCCACTAGTAACAAAATTAAATAAAAAATGCTTCCTACACATTTCGTAACAAATCAATTTAACAAAAATATTTATGGGGTTACACCCTCGTAATAAAAAAGGACGATACCATTAAATTGCCATTTTAAGAACGTTATAAATTCCATTACAAAATGGATTAATTAAAAATAAATGATTAATACCATTTTAATTGAATTGAATTTTATGTTCCCCTGTCGTCGTTATTAGGAGTTCTAATTAATTTGACTTTGATTTATGATGTTGATCTAATTTGTTGATAAATGTCATCGTTTCATGTGATAAATTACCTTCACTATTTTTGAATTGATCAGTAATAGTAGAGCTATTTATATAAAACATCGTTCGCCCAGGGAAATTATTTTTCACATAGCTTTATTAGAGGTAAGAAATAGGTGAAAAAGAACTTCCCTCTGAGACGAGACAAGAAATGTGACACGTGTCCTGTAAGGCAATGCAATAACTATTTAAAAACTTTTTGTGCACCGCCGTCTATCCGATTTTTATCTACCCTTTCCATCCATAGGTTGTCTGGAAGAGATCGCTCTTAGCGATAAGGCCGCCCATTGTACTGATTATTTTTGTAATAGTTTCTATATGTATTTCTTTGTGTACAATAAAGTGTTAATCTATCTATTTATCTATAACTATAGGTAAGGTAACTCAACATTAGGTTGTCCATCAGCTTGTTGGGATGTTTTTTGGTGCTGAGCATCGGTAACTAGGTTTATTCTTTGAGCTCAACATAAAAAATAGAACGGCTTTAATCCCCACCACCTAAACTCACCTAACTTTAAGACGTTTCAAAGTGATCGTACTAAATAAATACATCTTTGATTTTTACTTTGACCGCGGTCGTGAGATTTCCCTCCAAAGATTTTAGTAATAACAAACTCACAAACTCCCAATATGTACATAACTGTACATCGTGTAAATTAAATTTCAATATGCGGAGTTAACAATAGGTAAAAATACGCATTTTCTAGAACCATAAACGTTAAAAACTATTTCAACTCTAAAATGACAACCAACAAGCTTCCTTTACAGTATTTTAAAAACTTCCTTCGCTATCATAGAAAACGTTCAAACTTATAACTAGTTCACAACTCGCGATATCTTCCACATAAAAGTGAATAACTCCATAAATTTTATAACGTGCTATCAATAAGCTCTTTCTTGTAAGTAAATATTTTATGCGTTCTCAGTACGGGTTCTCGGTTATTACTGTACAATATTTTTCATAGTAGTAGAAGGGCTCGTCCGGGAAAGTACTACCACCATGTCTTTTTCTGCCGTGAAGCAGCATTGCTTAGTTTCGGTTTGGAGGGTGTGGGTGTCGGTGAAATTACTGGCACGTGAGGCTGAACATCTGTATGCCTCAAGGTGACGGATGTAGGGCAGTGCATCGTAGGGCACGTTCCTGACGTGTGTGACTAACTAGGCAATGCTTTGTTATAGGCGATAGTTACCACTTAACATCAGGTGGGCCTGAAGCTTGTTCTATCAGCTAGTTGAACAAAAAAAATATACCAATTTCTAAAGTGTTTAGAAATTATAAATTTTTGTTAAAACTATTTGATAAAGAAAACATTTTGTCGTGCTAAGCGAAAGTTTCAGTTCACCTTATGCTAAAGCTACTGAGCTATAGCGTGTGGTTTAATTAGGAAAGTCACGCTTTTTACCCAGAGTGGCGTATTAACAGGAAACCTTGCGTTCCTGGGAGACTTTTTGTGTCAAAGGATTATCTATGAAGGTAATAAGAAGAACTAAGGAAGTAACTATGCAGTTCAAAAGACTGGGTAGATTATTAAAAGACAAAGAAAAAGCTTTGCTAATTAAAAATAATTTTTAGGTACATCTTTTTTTATATAAAATAAATAAATAAATATTGTGGACAATTCACACAACACTACCCAGCCCCAAACTAAGCAGAGCTTGTAATATGGGAACCAGATAGGTGATATAATACTTGAATACATTTTTTTTTTGTAAATACATACTTTGAATACAATATAACATCCAGACAGAGAACAAACATTTATGTTCACCACACAAATATTTGTTCTCGGTGGGGATCGAACCCACGACCTACGGCGCAGAAGGCAGAGCTACTACCAACTGAGCCGAGAGGCCAGTCAAAGCAGTCAAAGAGTAACATGTAGGCTTAGGGTAACTTTTCGACACAATACAGTATTGGCTTAATAGTAGACATTAAAAAGCTGTAAGCTAGGTGTGTCATAGCTTTTGTCGCCTTCAATAACCTAAGGCTTTCCAAGTCATTCATCAACTATCCCGGTAAAGCCATTCTGGCGGAAACTTTAAAAGACGAACGTACAACAGCATTGACCGCTTTGTACCTAAAATTTAATGAAAGATAAGGGTCTTTCGTTGAAGACTTTTATGCAGGTTATAGGCACTTAATACTACCTGCTTAAATAGGTACGACGAATGGTATAATATAAAATTAAAAAACAATTTACATTTTATCATTAAAAGTCGTTGGATATACTTCTATAATCCGCGGGAAAGATAGACTGGAGTATAGTGGCGGAATGAAAATGTTCGTCGATTTTCAACTTGATTTGTTCAACGTATCACGATCACATACTACCTTTTGAAACTGGATATACAGAATACACCGATAAGTTAACGTCACAAACTATGTCAAAATGTGTTCATGATCAAGGCACTGGTGCAAGCGAAAACCTACCGCGACTGTACATAGTATGGCATAGGTACAATTTAGGTGTGCGAAAACTTCCATTGTGTCAAAGACACGTCGTCGTGACAAATTTTTCCCAAGCACCATCTTCTGTTGTTTTTCATATGCCTTCACCCTCTATGTTTACTACCTATTTACTTTATATCGGCCGTCATATTGTAACCGCGCTATGCAAGGAAACTCAAATACTGACTGCTGTATAAATAATTCTCAAATGAAGGTGCCCCACGTCATAGAATAAAGATGAGAGCATTGAGCGCTCATTGGGTGGATATTGTTGGATAGACGAATATTGAACGCCTGCCGTAGATTCGATGGCTTATCTCGAAATTGGCTCTTTCGTTTCAGGCTCTATTTTACATAACGGACGTTTGTGCCTTTAGTGTCACTTATGACAGAAAGGTTTCGGAAAATCGTGAGCGAGCAAGCAGGCTGACGTGAGGTATAGTACATTGTTACCTGAGTGTTGAAAGTCACGTTTTTTGAGTCCCGAGACGGGTTTGGCGCCAGAGCGAAAGCGAGGGCGCCAATGGAGCTTGAGGGACTTAAAAGACTTTCACCCGAGGTAAACACTGTGCTTTTCATTACGAATACAAGGAAAGTAAAAATAAAAACATGAAAGAAAAATTAGTGAAAATGATGATTGAATTGCCGCCTTCCCGGTTTTTTTTTCTTTTTCTCTGGCGGGCCTTCGGCTACGGCTCGCCAGCATTATTCAGCCATTGTTTTCATTCTCATAATTTAAAAAATGGTAAATTGTTTGCTCAAATCTATGTTATTTTAAATAAATAGTTGAAGCTATATATTAATCAAGTAATTTAGAAGCTATATTATTTATTTAATACTATCTTTATGTTATTTAAATTTAAATTTTACATTGCGCTCTAATTAGACTTTTTAAACTTCTTACCGTTGTAATGGGTTTCCAACCTACTTGCTGAATAAAAAGTTGGAATTTGGTTCAACGACCTCCTTGCAGTCAGAAAAACTTTAGAAAGTTGGAACATGGTTGAATAAAATAGAACTTGTTTTTTTTTATAATTTGACAGCTGTCAGTAGAAAGCGATTCTCCCTAGGGCTGAAAGTTTTACTTTCAATTAGGCCCCTCAGGCAACTTCAGACCTACTTTCAGAGTATGAGTAATTTTTTTTTTTTTTTTTTTTTTTCAATAAATTAGTATACCCCTTTGATGCGGTATCCTAATAACATTACAATCTAGCCAAGTAGGCTAATGAGCAATTTTGCTTTAACTTATTTTTATAGAAGAAAATATTACAAGAATGTGTCCATCGGCACTTTTCTTACAGTCTCTACACTTTGTGATGACACTTTGTTCTTGTGTTCATTAAAAGTAGCACTATTATTACTGCACAATAACTTTAACATTACACTAACTCAAAAGGTTTGATTCTTTTGAGCCTTCTCACTTTGTCTGTGTTATCGAGGAGCTGGATGGCCTCGACATTCACGTGGTGATGAAGTCTTTTCTCGTGAGCTTCTGCGAATTTCTTAATTAATTTATCAACGAATTCGATCTGGAGGTCCCGGTGCAGATCTTCGTCTCTCACGTACCAGGGTGCATTAACAATGCCCCTTAACACTTTATTCTGGAATCGTTGAATTATTGCAGTATTACTTTTACAGGTACAGCCCCACAGCTGTATACCATAAGTCCATATCGGCATTAGGACTTGTTTGTACAACAAAAGTTTGTTAGGCACTGAAAGAGTAGATTGCCTTCCAAGCAGCCAGTACATCCTCTTGTAGCGTAACTCTAGCTCTTCTTTTTTCTTCTTGACGTGTGCTTTCCAGCGCAGCTTTGCGTCAAGAGTCATACCAAGGTATTTAGCTGTGTTTCCATATGGAATGATTTTATTGTTAATGAATACCGCACAGTATTGATCTTTCTTGTTAGTAAAGTTGATGTGAACCGATTTGGATTCATTTAGTTTTATTCTCCATTTTCTAGTCCAATCATGGATTTCATTAACAGCTACTTGTACCTTTTCAGCTGCTTCTGCATGAGTGCCTCCGATAGCCATTATGGCAGTGTCATCAGCAAAGGTTGCAATGGTATTATTGGCTAGGACGGGAATATCACTTGTATAAAGAAGGTAAAGGACCGGACCTAGTACGCTTCCTTGTGGTACCCCAGCTCTTATTTTCTTAAGTTCAGAGAAGGCGTCTTCTTGCCTTATTCTAAAAGTTCTATCAGATAAGTAGGATTCTATTACATCTGTAAATTCAGGAGGTAATACTTTTCTTAATTTCAGTAAAAGGCCCTCATGCCATACCTTATCAAATGCCTGTGCCACGTCTAAAAAGATAGTGGAGCAGACCTTTTTTTCTTCGAGAGTCCTCTCAATAACATCTGTAATCCTATGAACTTGATCTATTGTTGAATGCTGTTCTCGGAATCCAAATTGGTGATCTGGTATGATGTTTTTACTTTCTATAAGTGGCTTAAGTCTTTTCAGTAACAGTTTTTCAAATAATTTTGACATGATAGGTAGCAGAGAAATTGGCCTATAAGATGAGGTCTCATGAGGTGGTTTTCCTGGCTTTGCTATCATAATGACTTCGGCAACCTTCCATAAATCTGGTACAACCTTTAGTCTGAGTGCTGCGTTTATAAGGGTCGTCAGTTTCACTAGTGCTTTTCGTGGAAGATGGTGTAGTATTTCTCCCGAGATAAGGTCGAATCCAGGAGATTTCTTTGGGTTTATACGGTGTTTTATTTCGCTCCAGACTTCTCTGGGTGTTACCAGCTTTATCGAAAGTGTTTCGTCACAAACTTCGTTAATCATAGGTACTTGGTTTGTTTGGCCTTCGTTAGGTGTAAATATTTCTTCAAGATGTTCTGCAAATCTTTTGGCTTTCTGTTCGTTACTAACGGCCCATTTTCCAGACCCTATATTAATCGGAGGAATTTGGGTAATGGGTCGTTTCATATGTTTAGTTGCCTTCCAGAGTGAGTAGTTGGTACTGCGATCACTGGTGAGGTTCTGGAGATAGCTGTTAGTTGACTCGTCATTAAAAGCTTGAATTTTTCTTTTAAGCAGTTTTGTGAGATTATTTAATTTAGTTTTGTCTTGTGGAAATCTAGTTTGGTGCCAAACGTTTCTCTGTTTTCTTTTTTCACTTATGAGTTGCAAGATATCCTGAGGGTAGTGATTTCTTGCGCCTCTTTTTTTGTTTACTGGTGTATTATTCCAGGCAACTCGTTGTATGAGTATGAGTAATGAAAAAGATTTTTTTGCGCAAATTTTAAGACTATGTCTAAAACGATGATTGGCTTTCCGGAGCCAATAATATGAAAGCATCATACATAAAAAATCTGAAAGAACCAAGCTTTAGTTTGGTACCTGTTCTTAGATTCACTTAGATTTAAGACGTTCCAAAGTGATCAGACGATCGCTGCAGCAAATAAATTACTAGAGTGTAGACTAGGTAAGCGTAGTGTAAGACGCCCTCCGGCAAGGTGAGGCGACGATCTGCGAAATGTAGCTGGCAAGCACTGGAGGAGAAGAGCCGAAGACCGGGCTCAGTGGCGCGTCTTGGGAGATACCTACGTCCAGCATATAGCTGCTGCTAGAGCTGATATTGGTTGGTGATGAAAGTAATCCTTGTAATACAACTGAATCATCGATTTTTTACTTTGATTCACATACAATCATTTCCAGCACCCACAAAATATCGTTTGACTTGCCTAACGAACGGATGGTCAGCCTCTTAGTCTTCGGGCATCCCTTGAACCATTCCTTCGTAATCAATTAAGGCCTGCGCACATCTAGGCAATGGCAATGGCGATTAGCTGAAACGCTGTCAAATAACGTTGTCATATTTGACAGCATTTCAGCTGATCGCCATCGCTATCGCCTAGGTGTGCGCAAAGCTTTAGAAACAGATTTTAAAACTCGAGTAAAAATTCAGGTAGCGATATTAAGAAGCAATCCCATTGAATCTAAGTGTATCGAGTAGGGCAAATACACAATGTATTTTCATCAGCAGTGTTTACCAAATAAATTCCACGTAGACCTCTATTATGTCGAAACGATACTTAATCTAGGATTCCTTCAAGGATGTCACCGTTTTATAACCGCCGTAACAGTTGTGACTCACGATCATCATAATCTCAACCAGTCGAAATATTTTCTGATTATTTTGGCCCAAGGAACAATACTTAACATTTTGTATATTATTATTTTTTCCGATTTACCTATTTATATTTTCTATATTCTTATTATTTTTCAGATTTCGTAAGATCTTCTCCTTGTAAACAAGTTATACTTCAGTTATTTTGGGTTCTGTTTCAGCAAGCTAGAATATAAACATTTAAACAACTTACTAACAAAGCGCTGCAAATTGTGAACCCCTTCGAAGGGGTTTTAGAATAGGGTGGGGGCACGTGCTGATTGCTCGATGAGGCGTTCATGTGCTAATGTTATTTAATGTCTTTATCAACGATGCAATTACAAATATTTAAATAACATTCTGCAATTCATAATTATTTATTTCGGTCAACATGGATCATTTTGTTAGTAAAACTTAAATCTATTGTTAGTAGTACTTAATTAACCTATACACATACATTTATAATAGACAGCTTGTTTTTTGCAATAGACAGCTTGTTTTTACCCACTGCTGGGCAATAGAGACTCAACAACAACTCAGCGACTACTCTGTCAATGCCGCGCGCCAAATTAGGATCCGACTAGACCCTAGCTGAAGCTGTCTAGATAGACAGACAGACAGTCAGACAGACGATTTTTTGCCATTTAGCTACGGAACCCTAAAAACCTCTTAATATTAAGTTAGCACTATACGGCCACCGCTGTCTAAGAACCCAGGTGCTTACACTGGTAATGATTATGGGAACCATTGAGTCAAGAAAGCTAAAGTTGGTATAGTTAATTGGATTACCCCATTGATTTTGTTTGTTATTGCAACCGTACCCTTTTGGATTAACAACTTTGTTATTGTAGAAATAGTGTTCTTATGGAAAGTTGGCCAATAAAAATGTATATTTTATGACATAATAACCGTCACTTTATTTGCTTACAAGCGGCCTTCTAAATTATACCCGTACGAAGCCGTGGTGGATCACTAGTTAAAATGTAGCATAGGTTACTCAGAGATTAGAACATTAAAAAAAAATATAGGAAAAAATATTTTGTTCCCTAGATTTGTTTATTTATTTATTCTTAGACTCACAGTTACAATATTGTGTTAGGTTTTTTAATTTAATCTTTCTTTTCTTTTTTTCTTTCTTTTCCTTCTTTTTTTTCTTTTCTTTCTTATCTTTATTTCTAAGTTACATTACTAACAACATAATGGATTAATGTCTGCAATCAAATTATTTGATCTTGTTTTATTATTCAATAAATATAATATTATTATCTTTAAATAATATATTATTCAATTATAAAGAAGCCTTAGAGCGTTAAAACATATCTTTGATCTCCATGATTATGGTAAAATAAGACCATAAACTGCCATCAAGCCTTCAGAGGACTCGTTCTAAACAAATGCCTTTGATCGTGATAGAATAAATCTTTTCGATTTATATGCTAATTTGAAAATTTGAATTATCCACGCTACGTTTTGGATGTGGCTGGTTAATCCAACTTGTAGCTTTTAAGATAAATAATTCAATATATATCTCGTTGTATATTTGTTCGTTTCGACAAATCATCATCAGCAATCAAATTATTTAGGCGTACTGTAGGCCTAAATGTAGACTAAAAAAAAAATCGGTTGTCTGTAAAGTCGGTTTACTGACGATAGTTGAACGTGATAACGTCATAAGAAAATACTCGCGGACTCGCGGACTCGCGGACTCGCGGACTCGGACTCGGACTCGAACTCTCGGACCCGGACCCGGAACCCGACCGAACCCTTACCCTTACCCTCATTTACCCTTACCCATTACCCGACCCGGGTAATGGGCTCAGGTAAATGGAACGACGAAACGACGTAACGACGCATGAGTCATGTTTTTTCGTGCGTGCAGCCGGCTCCATCGATTTATAAGACGTTATCACGTCAATAAATCCTACATGGAAACGTCACACGCACATAGTATAATACACTGATGAGTACTCACACAGGCTCAAAACCAGAGCCAGAGACAGAGCCAGACAGAGTTTGTGGTAGGCCTACTGAAATAGAGGATAAGTACAAAATTACTGTTTCAGTCAAACTTATTTTCTTTTGATAACTATATCATAATATGCCTCCCAAAAAATATGCATATTTAAAACTTCACTATTTTTTCACTTAACTATGTGCTCACGGGCATTATTTAGAAGAAAATATGATATTTAGGCGGCCTAAGAATAAGGATAGTTATATATACGAGTAAGATACGGTATTACATGGACAGGTTGCTGCTACGTACCCGAGAAATAGCTAAATCCAAGAGATATGGCAGGCATGCAAACAGGAGGTTCACAGCCGAATATATTTGCGTGCGCAAAATTTTATCGAAGACGTAATGCCTTTGATCCCTCATCTATATTCAATGATCTGGAGGACCGAAACGCTTCTTAAGCGCTTTCTGTATGCGCATCTTCTTCTTCTTATCGTGTCACTAGTTTCAGTCCAGTGTGATGAAAGAATTTTAAGTGCTCTTTGGAGAGGCTCTTTTCGTGCACTCGGCATTTTTTTTGAATTATTAGGTTGGCGTGCTGGTTTTCCTCACTATGTTTTCCTTCACCGTTTGGGAGTACCTACTAGCATAGTGCGCATACATTTTTTGACTGAAAAGTCATTGGTACACGACTGGGCTTGAACACAAGACCTTAGGATCGGAAAGCAAGGCTGCTACCACTAGACCACAAGTGCTCTCTTGGCGCATGACTCAAGTTGATGGAATCCACGCTTATTCCATTCAGATTAATCCGCTCAATGAGACAAATATGTTTTATTTATTTATTTATTATCATTAACCTAGATATAACTTTACAGATACTACTTATCTTATACATTATAATCTAATAAAAAACTAGCAAAAACTATTACGATTACAAAAAAAAATATTGAACGTGCCGCTGACTACCCACCTTCAAACTAAAGAATTTTGAGTGGGAAGGTACTAGGTACTTATTATAAGTAAAGATCTTAGGGTTTAGCTACCTAACAAAAATGGTACGAACCCAGCCGTAGTTTGTTGCCTGTTCTTCTAGGCTTGGTCGCGTGGAACTGGCACCTAGACCCACCTAGCTCTAAGACGTTTCAAAGTGATCCTTGTGATACTACTGAATAAATACCATATTTGACCTTGACTTTGATCTTGAAAGCTTTGTTAAACTATTCTGTAGTAGACACATAAAAATGTACGCTAAATTGAGAACCTCCCTTATTTGTCAGTTATGAAAGGGCTTATTATAGCACACAAAGCTAACTGCACAAAGGATTAAAGTCACAATGAAAAGCCCGAAAAATAAAAATGTAGGTAATCGTTCTTTGATACACAGAACGTGACGTAACGTTATTTTATGTTAGCAAAAAGCTCCATATCGTTCACTGAAACGTTTTTGTGAAAACAACGGGAGCGATAAAAGGTCTTACTGTTATCCTTTGAATTTATACTCAGATATTATCGCTCTCATAAATTGCTACCACGTACCAAATCGGATGCTTGAAAAAATTGACCGGTACGTACGTTTAGACAGGCACCCTTAAAGGCGGTAGCGTATAAAAAACGCTTAACTTAAAACTTAAAACGTTACTCAAAATAACTGACGCGTATCATGTGAAGATGTAATTTAGCACTGACGTGGCACCTACAATGGTAAATTACATTATGAAATACAGTAAAATTTACAAGATTTGGCAAGGGCCAAAGGCAATTGCCGCGTTCTTCCATTTCAATTTCAATCTCATTTAGCATTACATATAAATCTAATGCGCCATACAAAGATACCTATTACACAGACATAAAAAATTGTCATGTCGTACACGCGCGTCTGTGTGCGATTATTACACAGACACTACACAAAGGTAATGTTTTTGAACGCGCGTGTGTGTGATTTTACGGTGACACTTCAGTTGAAATACTCTTAGTGGTACATAGGTAACCAGATGTACTTAGCACTTCCTAGTGCCATAAAATAATGGACTGAAATATGGGCTGTATTACGATGGCATAAACATCATTGAATCTGATAAATGGGAAATTGAACCGCAATAAAATGCCATAACAGTCGCTGGCCGGCTGCCGTTAAAAAGCCGTGGTTTTAATACCTATAACTTATGTATAGGAAATTAACCGGCTCTTTTCAGCCATAGTTTTTATTTCATTTGAAGATTGGTGGTTGTTACTTAAAAATACTGAAACTCATATTTTGTGGTGCTCGATATAAACAAATTATTTAGTTGAGATTAGTTTAATTTGTCTATATGCCTTATATCAAATAAATAAATGTATTTTCTTTCTTTCTCTCTTTTTTTCTTTTTTTCTTTTTTTCTTTCTTTCTTTCAATAATTTAACATTTATGTGATAGTGACCGCGTTTATAGCTTCGATGCACACTTGTCTATAGTTTCACCGTAGTCGGGACTAGCCACCTTATCTACGACCGCCGATAAAACCTAATACACCCTTGGATTTCAAATATTGCTCTCCCCTTTTCGAATATTTCACTGTAATTAGAGAGCGTGAATAAAAACGCATCAATTTTCGATTAGGGTGAACATCTGGGGCCAAAAGCTGATAAAGAAAAGTTGCCATCATCATCATCTCAGCCCGGTATCACTCACTGCTTTGCACCTTTCCTTCATTTTCTAATGTTCATGACCTCAGCTCAGTTGGTAGTAGCTCTGCCTTCTGCGCCGTTGATCATGGGTTCGATCCCCACCAGGAATAAATTTATGTGTGGTGAACGCAGATGTTTGATCCCTATCTGGGTGTTATATTGTATGCTAAGTATGCATTAACAAAAAAAACCTGTGTATTATATCAGCTATATGGTACCCGTAGTACAAGTTCTGCTTAATTTGAGGCTAGTTAAAGTTGTGTGGGTTGTCCACAATATTTATTTATTTATTTTTTATCATCATCTCCCCCGTTCTGTGCGTCTCTTGTCAAGGTCTTTCTCGCGTCTATTACGATATCGTCGGCCCATTGCGCTTTTGGATGACCCAGATTTCTTCGGTCCGACTTTGGCCACCATCAATACCAAGAAAAGCCAAGAAAAAGATTAAGGACAATTTTACGAAATGTTTCCAAAATACTACGTACTTATTTTATAATAAAGTGGCCACAGTACTAATTAAACAAGTAATTACCATTAGTAGCTTCTTTTGATACAGTCTTAACTTTTTTTATGGTAGTTACAAAATAGGTGTATTTTTTTCCTTACCATGTCAAGGAGCAAATCAAATCAGAAACATCTTTATTCACTATAGCGACAAGGATCATTTTGCAACCACACGATATTCAGAGACTGCCGATTATGGATACCGATGCTACTGCAACATCTGTTTTCTAATTGAGGCATTAGCCGTGGATCGAGTGAATCGCCTTTAATAACCGCTGTGCATAAGTCATGGTGGTTGGGATGTATGGCAATACTGGGGCTCCTGGGAAACGGCAAACGCATTATCAAGTCTGTTTGAGTCCGTTCTTACCCTGACAGCGAACGTCACTTTATCATGTCCATGCAACTGTCAAATTCAAAACAAAATGTCATTTGTTTCGTTTTCAATAAATAATAGCTATGTGAAAATCAAAAAACTGCAAATAAAATGGATGGATGGAGAAGGCTCACATCCATTTTTTCTGGAAACTTCGAAGTCAACTTGTTCATGTTGATGATGATGAATGAAATATCTAATATATTCTAGGTATTATATTTTTTGCTACAGCTGCTACTGTTTAATTACGACGAACACAGATTTCATAATTTTCAAGAGATTATAGTTTATTATAGTTATTTTATTTATGCATATTTTTTGAATTTATATTTATGGAGCTATGCTACTGTTTGACGGACACCGATTTTCAGGAAGTTCTAGCATTACAGAAACGACCGGCTGGGTAAATGATGGCCATTGGCCGCAATCGTTGTGCGGGTAAACTCCGGATAATTGACACGGATACTGCGACCCCTCAAATCCAGTTTTGGAAACCCAGTTACAAAATCCTGGTTTTATAAAACCCAATTTTAAAAACCGGTTTGTGACCTGATTGGTTCATAAAAGAGATACCTACTTATGACCTGCGCACCTCTAGGCGATGGCAATGGCTATTAATTGAAACGCTGTCAAATCTGGCAGCTATATTTGACAGTGTTTCAACTAATCGCCATCGCCATCTCAGCTTTACTGCTGTGACGCAACGATCCAAAGTGGATCTAGGTCTCCAACACCAGACACCAGATTCCACCAGGCTTCTCTAAATCCAGACCAGCTTCCACGTAGTTGCTGCCTTCAAGTTCCTGCAGCAGGTCTCTCAACAACAATATTGAATAACAATACTGGGATTTTCCAAGAACCAATGAGCCAGCACGATAAATATTCACCTCAAATCGGAAATCTGAATTAGTGCTGGAAAGGCCTACTCCACCTACAAGATTAGAAGCTGTACGGTACGGTGGGCAAATATATTTGCCCGTGGTATTATTGGTGGACGCAAGGCAGTGCATTGTAGGGCACGTTCTCGACGTGCGTGACCTACGAGGTAAATCCTTGTTATAGGCGATTGTTACCACTTAACATCAGGGGGGCCATATGCTTGTTTTATCAGCTAGTTGTAAAAAAAGAAGTTTTCATGCCATATCTGGCAGACAAGCAAGCGGGCTACCTGATGGAAAGCAGTCACCGTCTTCTGCAATACCAGAGGCGAAGTGCTTCGGCATTTTAAGAAGAGATGTTTTTTCCTTTAACCCCATGTCGAAGCTCCAAAGAAAAACTGCAGTAAGCACTTACCACCCCATGTCGAAGCTCCAAAGGAAAACTGCAGAAGAAACTTGTGTGAAATATTCGCCGATAATTAGTTTTCATTTAAAACAGATGGTAAAATCTTTACAATATTTTTTATAGAAAATGTCAAGCTAACAAATGGTTTCTAACCACAAGCCGTCATTTGCAGCTTATTGAAAATTTAATTTTATGAATTTGCGGCTTCTCGATGAAAAGAAAAAAATCCCTGCTGTTTGTTAGGGTTGAACCTTACTGGTAGAGTTGGAACTGACAAGTTATTATTTATAGGCCTGCGCACATCTAGGCGATGGCGATCACGGAAAACGCTGTCAGATAAGACAGTGATATTTGGTAGCGTTTTAGCTGATCGCCATCGCCATCGCCTAGATGTGCACAGGCCTTTATTAGTAATCAAAAAATCCGAACCTGCTACGCGAAAGGAGTTTACCACTAGTAGTAGTAGAGCTCTTTGTTTGTGTCTCGTCCGGGGAGGTAACCGAGCCTATTTTTCTGCCGTGAAACAGTATTGGCTGTGTTTCGGTTTGAAGGGTGTGGGTGCCGGTGAAATTACTGGCACGTGAGGCTGAACATTTATATGCCTCAAGTTGGTGGACGCAGGGCAGTGAATTGTAAGGCACGTTCTTGACGTGCGTGACCTACGAAGCAATGCTTTGTTATAGGCGATGGTTACCACTTAGCATCAAGTGGGCCTTAAGCTTGTTCCACCAACTAGATGTATAAAAAAAGTATCTTAGTAAAAGGTTTTCTAGTCAAACTTCAATTGAAAAATAACCTAGGAAAGTAAAAATTGTTGATGTATACCAGTTGCCAAAACGTAAATTAGTGACCCACAAAATGTTTGTTTTTGGCAATGTCAGCTAATATTTCAAAGCACTGAGTCAAAGAGCAACTTTTTATTTTATTTCGTTCTCTATCGCGGCGTGTTGTATGATAAATCGCTTCTAGGTCCTGACTCAAGTGCCGAGCAAAAACATTTTGGTTCTCTCTAGCTCGCTGTAAAAAGGTGCGGTGATACCGATGTTCGCTTTAACAAAAATAACAAATGCCTTTTGGCGGTATCTGTACCGAGAGAAATTGCACATTTTGCTTTGCTCTATTTTAGTCATGTTTGATTACATTGGAGCAGTCTTGAAACCTATTGGTGTATGTTTTGATAGACTCAGGCTTAAAGAAATAAATTATGTAGTACCGTGACCCAGGATTTTTTTTTTATACAACCTGGTGATAGAACAAACCTATAACAAAGCATTGCCTCGTAGGTCACGCACGTCAGGAACGTGCCCTATGATGCACTGCCCTGCGTCCATCAACAGACATACAGATGTTCAGTCTCACGTTCCAATCATTTCACGGGCACCTTCAAACTATACGAAACCCAAAACACAGCAATGCTGCTTCACGGCAGAATCACGCATGGTGGTAGTACTTCCCTGGACGAGCGGTCTTAATGCGGTTCACAGAATACATCTACTTACCAAGTTTTATCAGTGAAGCTCTTATAGTTTCGGAGAAAAGTGGCTGTGACATACGGACAGACAGACAGACAGACAGACATGACGAATCTATAAGGGTTCCGTTTTTGCCATTTGGCTACGGAACCCTAAAAAGCAGATCTGCCATTGACGCTACAAGATATCTGTAGCGTCAATGGCAGATCTGCTTTTTAGGGTCTAGTAGCTAGATCTTCAATTCTTCAGTGGGTTGTAACCGCACAAGTTTCAAACGCATTTTTGTGATGAGCACAAGATTATGCTTCTATACGCAGCTCCACAAAATTATTAATGAACTGAAAATAGAAATGAATATGGAATAATTATAATGTAGTAACGTAACTAATAACTAATGAAAGGCGGGTCTGGTGGTCTGGTTTCCTTCTGAATTTCGATACTCATTCAGTGGCCTCAATTATAATTGCTCTTTAATCATACAATGCATTGCAATCATAGTTTGAACAAATTAGTTACAGACGGTTTATCCTATTTTTTTACCAGAAATCATTTACATGTACTTTAAATTTTTTAACAGAAATAATTTACAGTATATCGAATACAGGGTAAACCTTAATGAGTATTAGTAGCCTAACTTAAGGGCTACTTAGGGTTAGGGATTGCTATGAACCATGAATTAAATAATCCCTGTTAGGGTTGATGTTTTAGATAAAATAACAAAAAGCTCTCGTTTCACGTTTTCAAGACCTTACTCTCTGTGTTAATGTGAACAAATTATTGGCAGAACCTATTGAGTTGAAATGAATGCGTAAGACGAGTGATCTATACCTATGTCATGTTACCGTCGAATAGGTTTGTATTATATAATTACTCAAAGCTACGTAACGTTTACTCTATTATTTTATAATTACATATATTCTTACTACGTAATCGAACGGTTACCTACTTAACTACTAAGTACAGTTTTTATTTTAGTTAAATAACTATTCACATGTAAGTGACCGTGTCTTTTTTTGTGACATTTCTTGAAACCTACGAGATTTAAAAATACAAAACACTGACACAAAAAACAATCACATAATTTCCACAAAAATGACAAAGCTAATTTTATCGTCTCTAAAATAAATATTTAAGAAAATAAAACACCATCTTTACAACATCCCTGTCCATGAAAAAGACATAACAGAGCGTCGAATTTATTGTGGACGAGGAAGACCCAGATGGGTTCTCTCATAAAATACAACGAGTGGTTCTGTTGGTAGCACCATAGAATATGAAAATAAAACTTAATCATACTTTTGGCCTTATTTTTAAGACTTTTGGAAGCTTGGATTATTGTTATTTATTCGGCAGTTTCATAGAAAAAGAACTCATTCGTTTTTTTTTATCAGTAGGATTTTTTTTCTACAGAGATGACGGCTGACAGAAGAATACAAGAGGAAAACATGTTGTGCCAACCCCACATGAAGTGGGATAAGAGCAGGAAGAAATAGAAAAAAGGTTTATAAATTGTTTGCGCAGTTTAGTGGGGTTCCAATCGTTGCGTGGATTGATTATAGACTAAATTCTTGGTAGATTGCGTATAATATAGAATAAAAGAGTAGAAATTCCAGAGTTCAAATGATGCGGTTAGTGTTGTGATAAAAAGATGAAGGCAAAGTGACAGACTAGGTGCTGTCAAGAAGATTAGAAATTTGAGTTTGACATTTCGCATTCGTTCGGAAACGAGACACTCGTATAGCGCCATTACGAAACTTACCTACAAATAACTTGACGAATTTATTTGCATAGACAAAGTGTAAAGAGTGTACAGCCATTATGCTCTGTGGTGTGAAGTGAACTCTTCCGGGAAGGTTCAAACAAATATACAAATATTAACAGTAACTTAGTTTATAAAACAACCTCATGTTTTTCTCTATTCCGTGGCCAACAAACTCTTAAAGATAATCACGATTTACGAGAAGGTTCTCCCAAAAACGGTTCTTTTAGTACGTGCGAGCAATTAGAGAGGTTCTAATGATAGACTGCTTTCATAGGAAGTTCAGTCTTCACGTAATGGCGTTTGTGGCTTTTTATTGGTGCTTTGGTACTCCGAACTTGGCTTTGCCACTATGAACGTGGAATGGGACTTTGATTGACGTACATTGTCCGTCGAAAACTCTTAGGCCCGTATTCCGAAACAATGCTCAAGTCTGAGTCGAGCCTCAAGCACAGATTTTTGACACTTTTCAATGGAGAACTGTCATAAAATCTACGCTTGAGGCTCGACTCAGACTCAAGCGCTGTTTCGGAATACGGGCCTAAGACCCTAATTCAGAAAGAGTACTTGAGTCCCTCAAGCATCGATTTTTTGACAGTTCTCCATTGAAAAGTGTCAAAAATCTATGGTTGAGGTTCGATTTAGGCTCAAGCACTGTTTCTGAATACGGACCTTAGACCCGCATTCAAAAACAATGCTTGAGTCTGAGTTTTTGATACTTTTCCATGGAGAACTGTCAAAAAATCTATTTGAGCCTCGACTCAGACTCAAGCATTGATTCTGATTACGGGCCTTAGTTATAAATAAAAAAAAATATTGAGGACAATCCACATACCATTATTAAACCCTCTCTCTTCTTAGGATGCCTCTCCACTACTGAAGGCTGGCAGTCATCTTTTTAAACTTTCTTTTATCTAGGGCAAGCCCATTTAGCTCCAAATTAAGCAAAGCTTGTACAATGGGAACCAGATAGCTGACATAATACTTAAATATATTTTTTAAATACATGATTAGAATGTAATTTAACATCCAGACAGAGAACAAACATTGTTTTCGGTGAAGATCGAACCCACACGGCTTTCAGCGCAGAAGACAGAACTACCACCAACTGAGCTATGAGAGTAGCAGTTGGAAGTTGCAAAATAAATTCGTAAACGTCCAAGAAGCTCTCTGTAATCAAAATGAAATAAATTAATCATATATTCTGTTAGCATCCTATTTTTATTACAGTAATCATGCTTTTCATAAACCAGCAATTTTGACCAAATTATGTACTTAAATAAAAGAGATGACAAAACGTGTTTGCAATAGTAAAAATCACAATATTATCTCCAAATCCAATTTACCCACAAAAACTTCCTCCTTTGGCACTGGGATAATAAGCCCTGTCACTGTTTATCATTACCATGGAGGTTCGAAACACATTACAATAGAAAGGAAATGTCATTGGATTGGCTAAAATGCGCGTGTGCTGAATTTGCGGTACCGGTTTCAGTGATTCATAGGTTTTTGACACAAAGTCCTGGAGCTGGACTTTTTGACAATTCTCATAGTTTTTTTATACAACTAAGTTAGCGAACAAGCATACGGCCCACCTGACCGACCCGGAAAGCGGTTACCGTAGCCTATGGACGCTTGCAACACCAGAGGCATCACTCACGCGTTGCTGACCCTTTAAATATTTTAAAATGCCCTTTTTGAAGAACCGCATACTGTATTCACTAGGGAAAACCTCAGCAGGAAGATTATTCCAAAACCTTAGAGTATACGCGGGAGCCCTATACCCAATAATGCCTATGATCGCCTAGGTTTCAATAGACATAGTCTTTTCTGCGGCAGCAAGGAGTTTTAAGTCATTACGCATTAGTAAGAGATGGGAATGTTCTGAACTTATTGGTATTTTTTTGAATTGTTTTTATTAGTGACGTCATAAGTTGAAAACCACAGAACAAAAAAACTAAAACCTTTCCAACCGCTCCTATAACACAATTATTACACTAATAAACGTCAACCGCAAACCCTGTTACTCCCGAAACACAGTTTGTCGATCATAAAAATGTTAATATCAAACATTGTTATAACATCAACACAGAACAAACTGGAGTACCTAGAGACCGTCGTAAAATTACGGGCCGTCGCGAAAGACCCACGTTCAATACCCTCTCAAGAAGTATTACTCGTATTATGAAGGGGTCACAAAGTAGGGACGGCGATATTGGCAGCCTTACTGAGTATAGTGAGAAGGTGAGGAAACTTCTCATAAAAGCTAAGGAGGCAGGTGCATACCATTTTTAGGGTACCGAAATGCTCGCGTATTTCACGGTCGGAGCGTTACGACGCGCCACATTACAGAGAAAAGGGTACATAAGTATAACAATAAAAATCTTACGGCGCAGGGTGATGTAAATAAAGTAAAAGTCCATGTTTTCTCTTCTAGAAAAGCTGCCAAAAACTGAACGCAAAACCCTGAAATTAAGGAATACGGTAGTAAGTTTATTATAAGGGTGTTTTTTATTGAAAATATATAAACTATCGAAAAAAATGGTTGGCAAGTTGGCTACTTGATTTTTCATTTTACTCAACACTATTTAGTTGATCAAAAAGCAGCAAAAAGTAATTACTAAATTATGTTCAGTTTGCTCCAAAGTGATAAGGTTTAATCAAAAGTTGAATGTGTAAATAGTAATGTTTGTATTAGCCCGATTACAGTTCCCCGTAGTACAGTTGACTGAAACTGTGTAGGTTTAGACCACAGGTTTAGATTAAACTCGTAGAAATAACTACAGCGAATCACGTTTACATTGAAAGTACTGAAACCATTATAAAACATAGCGTCGTTTTAAAATACCTTTCATGTTTTGTTCAAACAAAGAACCTAGAAACGAATATTCACATTTTTTTGCGAAATTCTAAAACAGCCTTCAAAAACTCCACTTATCACGGATTATGAATCACTGTAGATAAGGCATTCAACGCGTACTCATTAAAAATCGTGGAAAAAAAATACGAAAAACACAGCGGGAAACCAGTCTCATTTGTCAACTTCCTAGCATTGCATGCGACCTACTGCCACAGAAAAGAAATACTTTACAACCAGTTAAATGAAAACATCTATTTTATATTTTATGATTTTTATTTTTTATTGCAGTTGCTCTCTGTGTTTGCAGTAGCTGTAACACAATCATAGCACACAATGAAATTTGGTTTACTTGTCCGTGCTAAGGAAACAATCTGTGTGACGTCACCACTACGCATTTTTACCGGAGTTCGGTTCGGGCAGTACCGTAAGTTTATCCTGACTTTTGACATCATTTTGTCGTTCATTATAACTTACGTAGCGTTCTTATGTAAATAAAATTAATTCTCACAATTCCGCTTAATTAGCTCAGCGTTTCTTCATACAAAATCAGGGCTAACAACTATGCTAACGATAAGTTATTTTGCGTTAAGCTAACGACAATGATCATGAAAACTCAGAATAAGCCCTCTGAAGTGGATTCAGTGTTAAAAAATATGAATCAAAGCAAACCAAATACATTGCGTGCAGTTTATGCGCTGCGTTGCGACGGGTGTGTGAGTGTGTGTGTATGCAGTGAACGTTCATCTTAATTACCTTCTGTAACACAGATATCTTTCTGTGCTTAAGTAGACGAGTGGCCGAGTTTAATTCATACCCGTAGCACGTCCCCACACAAGTTTAATATTCAAAATTAACATACACACAGTTTCTATCGAGTTGCTTCGTGCGGAAGGGCAATTCAGTTAATGAAGATAAGGAAAATGTCGACAGACTTATGAGTGAACGTACTTATTTTAGTTTTAATATAGTATTAAAAGCGAAGTGTAGCGTAAGTTACTATTTAATGGTGGAAGGAGCCACGCACGTGGTTCAAGTTATAAAAAATAATGCAAATTTTTATATATTTCGTGTCAACCATTACTAAAAAGTGTACGATGACGAGGTATTTTCAAATAAGTTTTTTTTTGTTTTTAGCTTTAAATAAGTCAAGTTAGACGTACGGACAGTAACAAAAATGTGAAAAAATTAGTTATCCCTGATATCAAATGCACAATAAATCAAATACCATTCTTTCATTTTGAGAACTACAAAATAAACTGACAGTGGTGCCTCTAATTTTTTTATGGAACTGAAAGCCCAAATAAGTTATGGCTTTTTATGAGTACTTAGAGCACGCGAAGGGCCACTTTCATAATTTTGTGTCATAATTGGTTAACACATTAATGTGACGCAAACGCTGCCTAAACATTATTTAAATTAGAGTCGGTCACGAGTTTAGGTAAAGTTGACCTATATATTTTTTTGCCACCATAACTGTTCCATATTATATTACCATCTATGTGAAAGAAAGTCTTGTTAGTTTTAATACTAATATAATTATATGTATATATAATACTTTTTGACTGGCCTCTAGCTCAGTTGGTAGTAGCTCTGCCTTCTGCGCCGTAGGTCGTGGGTTCGATCCCCACCGAGAACAAATATTTGTGTGGTGATCACAAATGTTTGTTCTCTGTCTGGGTGTTATATTGTATTCTAAGTATGTATTTACAAAAAAAAAAGTATTCAAGTTATATATCAGCTATCTGGTTCCCATATTACAAGCTCTGCTTAGTTTAGGGCTGTGTAGTGTTGTGTGAATTGTCCACAATATTTATTTATTTATTTGGTAACGGGAACCGGGCAAGCAAAACTGCGGAAGACCGCTAGTAATAATATATTAATGTACGACGAATCCACTAACTGACCTCTTTATTTAAAACAAGGCCACCTTTAAAACGAAAAATAAAAATTTAGAGAGATGACGTTTCTAAAAGTGTCGAGGTTGATTTCGCAAAAAGCTTTTGTTTTTATAAGCTGTCCGCCTACCCTCGTTGGTCTGAAACTGTGTATATGACGGCAGACAATGAGAATGAGTATATACCTAAATAAAGGGATACTATTTTTATTTGAATAACGGTTCTAATAAAGCTATATTATACTTTTTAGATGTTTGCTTTGCGCTTGAGACCTGCATGATAATACAAATATTATGAACGACCTGTTTTTATAAAACAATAACTAAAGCTTTTCAAACAAAATTTTTTTGAAGTGTTTACTTCTTTATGAGGGGTTGAAACTTTTAACGTTGGAAAGACAATTAAACTCGCGTCACCGTAACCGATACCTAGTTGGAAAATATCACCAAAAATCAAGCGGCAATTCGATCGGAAAACAAGCCTTATTTTACACGTTTGAGATTTTTGGCGATCAGCTGAAATGCTGTCAAATATGACAGAGATATTTAACAGCGTTTCAGTTGGTCGCCATATCGCCTAAATGTGCGTAGGCCTTAAGTTTTCAGAAGTTATATTTTGAAATCTTGTATTTCCCCGTAAGAGTTCAGTTATCACTGTGCATCTATAAAATCTACATTAAAAGGGTTAACCAGAAAATAACCTTAATGAAAACTGACATTGCAAGCGCAAACCACAAAAATGAGATGAAAACCTTTACAATTCTACAATGTCTAATCAAATGAAATAAATGCAGACTTCAGCGCATCAGATAGAAAATTAGGTAATTTAAAAACAATGCTTTGTTTTGTTTGTTCAACTACTCAAAAATACAGTGGAGTGAAGTGAGTTCTGACCACATCTACATCGATATTTCGCAAGTTAAAAGTGCTAGCAATTTTTGTAAACCACCACCTTATACCACATTTTGATAATAATATAAAAAAAATATATTAATATATTTGTAAATCATGCTGTGTTTTCTTTTTTCGATTTTATAGTGTTTACTACACTTATGGAAATCACAAAGATTTTTCAAATTCTGCTCATTGACATCATGAAAACCTTAATGTATATTTTGTTACAAATAAACATGATACTTAAAACAAAGATTTTATTTCGTACTATTGCTTATGAAGCGACACTTTATAAAATGAACTAACATAAGAACTCCTTCAGGTATTTATTGTCAGAGTCTGTTGGTGCCCCAAATAATTTGTTCTCAAGTGTATAATATCCTAGCCCGTATCGATGCAATATCGATATTCCTTTAGAGCACAATAGCACCCGCATTTCACCAGTACGATAGCTTAGAAAGCGTTCACAATAAAAATATAACAGACAATGAAAATGAATGGAAATGAAGATATCGTTTTACTTCCGACAGCCATTGTTACCTATCTTATTTAATTTACAAACTCCATCGCGATATTCAAAGTATAAGAGTTAATTAATTTTGTGAAGGAATTTGAAGAACCGGCTGTGAGTTTTTGGCTTCCATCTGAAGAACACTTTTGGGTTTCTGGATTTTAGAATAATTCTCGAAATGCGTAGTTTATTTTGCGTTGCAATAAGGTTAGCAAAAGCAATTATGAAGTAACTTACGTAGATAAATTGCTGCGCCCTTACAGGGTACGTTTACCCTAAAGCTAAATAAGATCTTAGCTAATGTAACATGGTATGCAATAAATAATGAATATTAATTCATATTCATTATTTTTTGCATACCATGTTAAAAATAAATCTTGTAATAAATCTTGTTTTAGCAAACCTAGGTTATCACTATGAACTTACAAATATTTTAATGGATAACAAACACAAACACAGATAAAAAAAACAAAAAAATCGTTCAAATTCCGTAAAATACATTGTAGCCATCCCAGAATAAATACAGCTACAAACAATTGCGTATACCAACATAAAAATTGAACTCGTTTAAGTTAACTTCAGCCGACAAATTAATCCCCATGAATAAGTGCATCCATTAAGTAAAACTTTAAGGCAAAAAACCTCATTACGATTCTAATTTCAGAGTAATAAGGCCTATAAATTACACCTGTTCTTTGATTCTTATGAAACCGGTCCTTTATGGGATCTTAGGGCCTCATCACACTAGCGGTTTGCGAGCGGTTACGGGGCGGGGCGGACGCGCAACGAGTGCGTTGCAAACACGCCGGGGCTGCACTGCATAGCAAAGACGTCGCTCGTGGACGCGTGGCGAATTCCCGACGTTATCGACGCTTGTTTGTAGCAAGTACAATACGTATACACTCTGTAACACAATATTAATAATAAATAAATAAATATTTTAGATAATCCACTCAACACTATCTAGCCCCAAACTAAGCAAAGCTTGTACTATGGAAACTAGATAGCTGATATATATAACACACAGACAGAGAACAAACATCTATGTTCACCACACAAATATTTGTTCCCGGTGGGGATGGAACCCATGACCTACGGCGCAGAAGGCAGAGCTACTACCAACTGAGCTGAGAGGCCAGTCAATCAATTGTGACAAGGGTCGAAATCAACTTTGTTACTGAGTCTCCTCAAACGCTACTGTTGGCTTTGTTACTTAAAATACGCCGGCGGCGAAAGCATGTTCGTTGCGTGCCCGCTCCGCTTTGAAGCGCGCGCAATCCACTAGTATGATAACGCCCTTACTGGTGGCAGGCCCCATCAATGTTATTTATGAGACGGTAAGAGAGAGTGATTTTCCTTATTAATTTTCCACGGCCGCCAAGGAGCGGTTTCCTTGCTTACACGATTGCAGACCTAAATCATATCCGTCACGCCGCACCTGAAGAAAAATCCCTTTTGATTTTTCAAAACCTCGACTACCACAACTCTGTGAGTAGTTTTTTTTATACCACTAGCTTATGGAACAAGCATATGACCCATACCTGTTATTAAGTGGTAACTATAACCTTTAAAAATGTATTGCCTCATAGGTCACGCACGTCAGGAACGTGCCCTACAATGCACTGCCGTGCGCCAATCCACATACGGCATAGTGTGAAACATCTATAATAATTACGTTTATAATAATTTAAAATAATGAAACAGATGCCCATAATACACATTTTTCTAATTATAGATGTTTATAATACCGTATCGTACCTATTTGAATTCAATGATAAACTGTAAAACAATGCTAATTATGCACTCATTTGTTATTTAATTTTACAATAGTTCACATTTCAAATTCCCACGTTTCAATTCAATGATGTATTATTTCAGTTGCTTTTTGAAAACACGTTTGTTTCCATTTCATTGTTTTTCAATTAAATTCTATTGTTATTTAAATAGCCATTTGCTTGTTTTCTTTCTTTTTCGTTGGTATTTTGGTGCGGCCATTAGAGTCGGCTCTCGAAAATCCTTAGCGCAGTACATTAAGGGTGGAATGGCCCATTGAGACGTACCCTTATCGTATTATTCTTTCCCCTTTAGTGAAAGCACAAGTTTACTATCGTTTACCGTTGACGGAACGGTGGCTCTTTTGTTTCTATTATGTGGGCCTACCATGTTTTTAGTGTTACGATCCTTTGAAAAACCAGAATACTATTATCATCATCATTAGCCTGAAGTGGTCCACTGCCGAACATTTAAGACCACAGCCACAGTTTCTGGTGGCTTGGCCAGTTACGAAAATCCGTTTCACTTCCTTCCGACCACAATGTAAATTGATCTTTAATCTTTTTGACGGTGGATATTTCAATTTTGCTAGCGGTTTTAAAACGTGCAAAATGTTACCAAACCCAGATTGAAAAATCCTTCGTGCCATAGCTCGTGTGCCAAGGATAGATTTGTGCAGTAAATCCGTGACAATTACGATCAAAGTTTACGGCCAATCGCAAACTATTGGCTTGTTGCTTCGATATTGGCTTGCTACTTTGTTTCTGCATTGGAGCAAAGATAAAGTCGGATTGAGCGTACACAAGTCCGACTCGTGAAGTTTAACAGTCGATCGTAATGTTTAAGCATTTCAACGTACATTTGAGTTACTTGGTTGTGAGTTAAATTCCCACCAAGGCCTGACCTTATTTGTAAAGAAAAGCTTAAGGGCCGTATGCAGAAACAATGCTTGGGTCTGAGTCAAGCAAATATTTTTTTATTTTATTTATATATACTAGTTTATTTTATTTATAAACCAACATAATACATCCACCAATACACTTTTAAATAATAGTGCCTTAACCTTTACACAGAGTCAAGTGTTATAACAATTATAGGTGAAGACAGCATGCTTAGGTACCTGGTATATAGTGTTAGCATGAAAAGTCTTCATTGATTATAGCTACAACTCTGTTTTACTTTATTAGACCGCAAACAATACAACTACGCTTAGCGACGCCATATTTTCTCCCCTTCTCCTTCTTCTTCACTATTAGACATGCGACACCCTGCTTGCTCCAACCAGGGATGTCCTATTCCCAAAACCGGGTAACAATAGGTACAGACAGATAAGCGATCAACAGAATATTTATTAACTAAACGTGAGTTTATTTTTTTTAGTTTAGGAAAAAAGCTTTACCGAATTGTTTCTTTGCAACCTATCTCTATTTTAAATGTTTTTCCTAGCACCAGTAATTATAACAAATCGCCCATAATTTGACTGGCACGTAGACCAATCAACTGTCTGATACTACGTTAATGTTGTCTAAGTAATGGGCTAGGGTGTGTTGATAACGAATGTCTAGCGCAATTATACTGACACGCGACTGCTTTTATATCCTCGGCTGTGGTTGTAATTAACCTTGTTACCGCAGCAGGAAGAATATAGCAATGACGTAGCAAACTTCATTTAATTCAATGTATACGTCAGGAATAGGCGCGTTCCTGACGTGCGTGACCTACGAGGCATTGCTTTGTTATAGGCGATGGTTACCACTTAACATCAAGTGGGCCATATGGTTGTTCCATCAGCTACGTAAAAAAAAAAAGGTTAGCACTTTATTCAAAAGGCATCATTACATCTTAAAGTAAGCAAAGCTTCTATGAAACCAGAATTCAAACTTTTTTACTTTATGAATATTTATAAGTATGTACCTATACGTATTGTTCATTAATTTCAACTATATCCACCAATTTATAATTATTTCAAATATTATTAAGTGCAAAATTACTGGCGAGACGATTATTATTAAGGCCACCTTCACGCCATATACCTGCAGCGTACTTCAGGCGTGGTAGCATGTCCATCCTTCCTGGTAAGACAACGAGCAAACGGGGGCGCCATTTTGTCTTCAGTTATCAATAATAAAAAATAAAAATAATCAATTTTGTTTATTGCTTCGTTAAGCCTCCGCTATACGCTGGTCTAAAAACAAAACACGACCGGAAAGTTGGAAAAATTTAAAATAAAGATGGCGTTGCCTGACCTGAGCTGTGAATTCATGTATTTGATACCAACTATTACTTATTCTGTGCTTGGGTCTGACATTTGTCACGACATTACAATGTGTTGACTAGAATACGCTTCGTTAGACAAAAACACAGACAGATATTCAGTAAATAAATATAACCCAATTGTTATGTTAGCTGATTCCCGTCGCAGAGTTTCCATTGCATATTTTTCATCCAGGATTGGTGATAACAATGGCAAGCTGTGCGGTATTTTTTAAACTACCACGAACGCTACATTTTAAATCTAACTTATATAGTAGTGTAGTAGTAGTAGTCTAATTTATATAGTATAACAAGCAAATAGCCCCAGATTTAATAAAAGAAACCTTCCACCAAGAGAGATTTTCCTCATATTATGCAAAACCAGAGTGAGTTGCAAGTTCATAAATGTCGGTAGTCGGTGAATGAACACTTGTATTTTTTAAAGGTAAAAAACGGAACCCTTATAAATTCGTCATGTCTGTCTGTCTGTCCATCCGTATGTCACAGTCACTTTTTTTCAAAAAAATGAAATGAAATGAAAAGAAATAATTTATTTGCTTGAAGTATGGTACTTACAAAACTGTAAAAGCTATATGTACTGATGAAACTTGGTAAATAGATGTATTCTGTAAACCGCATTATGATTTTTATACTTAGAACTGACACTCAAAAAATATTTTTTCATAAAACTTATGAGTTTTCTTAACATTAAGTAAAAGATTATTAAACCAGTTAAGTATTTACGACAGAGATGCGTTAACGTCATCGTAATTAGCCTTCTATCTATCGACTTTAAAAATTAATGAGGTATCGTCAGCAAATAGTACTGTTTCACATAGTTTTTTAACCAAAAAAGGAAGGTCATTTACGTACACTAGAAACAAGAAAGGACCTAATATCGAACCTTGTGGCACCCCTATGTCAATAACTGACCCAAAAGATCTCTCACCGCCCACATCAACTTAAAGGATTCTATCAGTCAAGTACGATTGTAATAAGTCAATGGAGCGATTTAGAATACCGTAATGTTTAAGTTTAGATATTAAGAGGGTGACGGACGCAGCTCGCAACTTCAATTCGAGGCGCGGGCAAAAATTGCTCCGAATATAGCTATCTCTATTCATTTGATGCGGGCGCCACGGAATATATAATAGTAGTATACACACACAGGCGCTCGTGTGACGCGCTACTTCTATACGTGAATCCAACCATAGTGCCGCGCTTGTGCGTGTGCGTCAGCCACTGATAACGATTTTTATGCATTGCCTAATTTCGTCAACGTTACTAACACCCGTTTTCACTAAACCTAGGCGACGCCTAAATCGGATGCCTAAATATTAACGGGCCGACGTACACAGCTCGCAACTTCAATTCGAGGCGTGAGCAAAAACTGCTCCGAATATAGCTATCTCTATTCATTTGATGCGGGCGCCACGGAATATATAATAGTAGTATACACACACAGGCGCTCGTGTGACGCGCTACTTCTATACGTGAATCCAACCATAGTGCCGCGCTTGTGCGTGTGCGTCAGCCACTGCTAACGATTTTTATGCATTGCCTAATTTCGTCAACGTTACTAAGCGTCAGATAGGCTAGTGGCTAGGGCGTGCGGATTCACACTGAGAGGACGAGGTGGGCGGGAGTTCAAATCTGGTCAAAGAGAGTTGACTTTTTGCACCCTACAATTTTATGTTTTTATTTTTTGTGGCTGCATTACCTGACTAACCCTCTAAGCTTATTGCTTGCTTGTTTCGCTTTTCTAGTATTCAATAAGCAAGGATTGGTCATGCTCTGAATGCAAGAATAAAGTGAAAAAAAAAACAACATTCCTGAACCGATAAAGAACCTTCAGAGTAGCTATTTACGCACTTAGAAAAGACACCAGGAAATTCTCTAACATGATACGAGTGAGTTTATTCATCAGGTAGGGTTTGTGCGGGTTCTGGACCAAATTGAAGAAGAGTAAAGAGAACCATTGACTCCGAGTTGAGTTGAGAGAGCCATTGACCCCGGCGCGGAGCGATGGAGTTGTGGTTGATGACGTTCCAGTAGAGGATGATGGGTGGGAGTCCGCTCAACATCAGGTGTGGTGTGGTTTGCTTGACCTCATTGGCCTAGTGGTTGGAGGGTGCGGGTTCAAAATCAGTGATAACGTTACAGTAATAGATGATGGGTGGGTATCCGCTCTACGTCAGGTGGGGTGTGGTTCGCCAGACCTCATCGGCCTAGCGGTTGGGGGGCGTGGGTTCAAAACCAGTCATGACGTTACAGTTGAAGATCATGGGTGGAGGTCCGCTCAACATCAGGTGGGGTGTGGTTCGCCAGACCTCATCGATCACACACACACAGCAATAAAAAACACGCAAAGCGGCTCACTTACCAAAGTACAGAAAGTCTAATAATGTGACTGCATTTAAAAATACACTTTATTCGTTGAGCAATTAGGTTGCTTTTATTCTGCTTATTTACATTCGCAAAACCAACGATTGCGAACATCGACCTACAATTACATGGACCTCGGCTTTCGCACAAAACTCGCGAAAAAAGTGTACCAAGCTAACCTACTATAGGTGGATACTTATATAATGATTATAAACAAACTGAAAAAAAAAATATTTATGTCATATCACAATTACTATATAGAACTCAATTTTGATTGCATGAAGCAACTTCTAGTGAACGTTACAGAAATTTTTCCAAGTCTTTTTATCAATATTTCCACCAGACGTTGAGCAGTACTCTGTTTATTGAGCTCCAGTTATATAAAGAAAAACTATTTTGTTAAAGTATTTCTCAGTCTTTTTATCAATATTTCCACCGGACGTTGAGTGGTAGCAGTTTTTTGAGCTCAAAATAAATAAAGTTTTTTTTTAATTTCTTAGTCGTTTTATCAATATTTCCACCTGACGTTGAGCTGTAGTTTATTTCTTGAGCTCCAGAAAAATAAAACAGAAATATGTTGTTCAAATTTTTACAAGTCTTTTTATCAATATTTCTACCTGACGTTGAGTGGTATCAGTTTTTTTAAGCCCCAGATAAATAAAGTATAAAAATATTTTGTAGCCATTTTTCTTAGTCCTTTTTTCAATATTATAACCTGACGTTGAGCGGTAGTCGGTTGTTTGAGATTCAGATAAATAAAGAAAAAAAATATTTTGCTGAAATTTTTCCAAGTCTTTTTATCAATATTTCCACCTGACGTTGAGTGGTAGCAGTTTTTTTAAGCCCCAGATAAATAAAGACTAAAAATATTTTGTGCCAATTTTTCTTAGTCCTTTCATCAATCTTTCCACCTGACGTTGAGCGGTAGTCGGTTTTTTGAGATCCAGATAAATAAAGAAAAAAAATATTTTGCTGAAATTTTTCCAAGTCTTTTTATCAATATTTCCACCAGACGTTGAGCGGTACTCTGTTTATTGAGCTCCAGTTATATAAAAAAAAAACTATTTTGTTCAAGTATTTCTCAGTCCTTTTATCAATATTTCCACCGGACGTTGAGTGGTAGCAGTTTTTAGGGTTCCGTAGCCAAATGGCAAAAACGGAACCCTTATAGATTCGTCATGTCTGTCTGTCTGTCTGTCTGTCTGTCTGTCTGTCCGGCCGTGTCACAGCCATTTTTCTTCGAAACCATAAAAGCTAGACTGATGAAACTTGGTGAGTAGATGTATTCTGTGAACCGCATTAAGGTTTTTACACAAAAATAGAAAAAAATCTATAAATTTTGGGGGTCCCCATACTTGAAACTGAAACTCAAAAAATTTTTTTTCATCAAACCCATATGTGTGGGGTATCTATGGATAGGTCTTTAAAAATTATGTTGAGGTTTCTAATATCGTTTTTTTCTAAAACTATAAATTTGGGGGTCCCCATACTTGAAACTGAAACTCAAATTTTTTTTTTCATCAAACCCATACGTGTGGGGTATTTATGGATAGGTCTTCAAAAATGATGTTGAGGTTTCTAATATCGTTTTTTTCTAAACTGAATAGTTTGCGCGAGAGACACTTCCAAAGTAGAAAAAAGTTGGTCCCCCCCCTCTAACTTCAAAATAAGAGAATGATAAATCCAAAAAAAATATATGTTGTACATTACTATGTAAACTTCCAACGATATTTAGTTTGAACGAGATCAAGTCAGTAGTTTTTTTTTATACGTCATAAATCGTAAACCGCAATTTACCTTTCGACGAACTACAAAAACCTTTATATTATGTTAATTGATGCTACGGAACCCTTCATGGGCGAGTCCGACTCGCACTTGGCTGCTTTGTTTGAACTACAAATAAATAAAGAAAAAAAATAATTTGTTGTAATTTTTCTTAGACCTTTTATCAATACTTCATATACAGGGTGGAATTTTGTAATGCCACCTGGAGGGAAAGTACTCTTAATACTCCAGATAGAAAATTTTACTCACAGGAAACATTCCTTTATTTTTGAATAGAAAGCAAACTGCATTCAAAGTTTTTCGAAAATTCTCTCACACCCGGGAATTGAACCGGCTAAAATCAGAAAAATTATACCTTGTACTTTTATTGCATCGATCGTTAGTCAATTATAAGGATGAAATCTCTCTAACAAACATGATAAATTAAATGAAAGAAAAACCAGGAAATCTTAAATTAATTTAATTATTTACAAAAAATGGATAACTAACTAGTTACTTGAAATTAGTTGCTTGAAATGGGCTCCATTCTCTTGGATACACAAATTTATTCTTTTAACGAATTCATTTCTTTAAAAGAATAAATTTATTCCTTTCAAAAAAAAAAAATTATTTAAAAATTATTTTATTTTTAATTTTAGAAATTGCTTTCTATCCAAAAATAAAGGAATGTTTCCTTTGAGTAAAATTTTCTATCTGCAGTATTAAGAGTACTTTCCCTCCAGGTGGCATTACAAAATTCCACCCTGTATAGAAATTAATGGTTCATAATTTGTTTTAGTCGAAATGTTGGCTTTTTTCGAAATTTCGGCAGACTTTTTGACCTAGTGCTGCACCTTAATTTCGTTTACCCAACCTACAACCTACCTAGGTACTTAGTATTTCCCATCTTCACTTAGTACCCTTCCTAAACTAACAATTATCAAATATCTAAGCATTATGTTTTATGCCAGTGTAGGTATTTAACTAGTCCGAAGTCCGAGCGATTCACACACACAACCGAAGTGTCCCGTGTGCTTCAAGCGTTTCCTCCCCCTGCACCCCGCCACCCGCACCGTGCGTGTGCGATAGCAATAGTAGCCGTTCGAAAATGCCATGAATTTGATCGTGTTCCGTAATACCAAAAATGATGACTGAAAACTTTTTGTATTCTTTACATAGTATTGTTATTCTGTAACTAGACAATATAAACTAGGTTCCTTAACAAAAAACACGTAAGATATTGTTGTTTTTAGTACGAAACCAATAGGTAGAAAACTTGATAAGTTTAGCATAAAAATGTGCAAAATGCGATTGGTGTTTATTTCATTTTAGGTAAGTAATTTGAAATAAAAACTGTTGAGGAACCTAGATAAATACTATGCAAATACAATTATTACAATAATATAGTGTAAATCTGTCTAAATTAGAAATCATTTTGGTATTCCGTTTGTATGAAAATTTTCCATACGTCAGCCCCTTAACTAGTTTTTTCGTGTGCGCGAGCTGCAAGCAGCTCGCGTGTCGGTGTGCTACTCCCAGTTTTACATTACACTTGCACTTGTAAAACCCCAAAAAGTAGTAAAGAAAGTCCTAAGTAACCCTAAAAGTCGATCAGTGAATCAAGTTCCTCAGTGTAGTAAAACCCCAATCAAAGTCCTAAAGAACCCTAAAATTGATTACATAATCAAGGTCCTAAGTGAAGTAAAATTCCAATTAAAGGCCTAAGGAACCCTAAAAGTTGTTTATTTTATCAAGTTCCTCAATGTAGTAAAACCCCAATCAAAGTCCTAAGGAACCCTAAAAATGTTAACATTATCAAGCTCCTAAGTGTAGTTGAAACTCCAATCAAAGTCCTAAGGAACCCTAAAAGTCGAACACTTAATCAAATTGCTCAATGTAGTAAAACCCCAATCAAAACCTTATACGGAACCCTAAATTGTACGTCAAGCCAAAACCCTTAACGGGTCGAAACCGCTGGAAGGAACCCAAACGTTGACTACCGGGTCGCGTGCATCGCGAGCTGCAAGCAGCTCGCGTCCTCAATGCGTTCCCACAGGGGCGGAACCCTAAACCTAGTGAAGATCCAATCAAACACCTTAAAAAACCTAAAATTCAATCTCCAATCATAGTCCTCAGTCGAATGAACCGTTTGAACGACCTTAATCGGACGATTTTTGCAAAACCGGAAGTGGCACAGCCGCCATTTTGAATTTTGAACTCAGTCTAGTGAACATTTTTTCACACCCCTAAGACACCCTAAATTTCAGTAGGAGGGGGTTCTAAATTTCAGTAGGGTGGGCGTGGTCGCGTGGCGGCTCGCTTCGCTCGCCGCAACGTTCCCCCCGGGTTCAGGAGGAGGGGGTTCTGGGGGCTTGAGGGGGGGGTCACAGCACGGCTCGCTTCGCTCGCCGCGACGCTCCCCCCGGGTTCAGGAGGAGGGGGTTCTGGGGGGCTTAGGGGGGGGGGGGGGTCACAGCACGGCTCGCTTTGCTCGCCGCACTGTTCCCCATTCGCTCGCCGCAATGCTCCACTCGAAAAAAAGGGTCAAAAATAATAAAGGGGTCTAGAGGGGGGAGGGGGGCAAAATTTATTTTGCTTTCAAAATAATCTCACCTTCCCTACATGACCCAAAAAAAAAGTCTTGCAAGTCACTCCGCTTGGAAGATACTAAAGGGGGGGGTGAAAAAAGGGGCAAGAGGGGGGTGTTTTTTTTGTTTTTTCAATTCAGGAAGAAACCCTCTATACGAAACCCTAATCGAAAACCCCCTATCTCGACGGCATCCGGTAGCACTCACAAAAGGGGGGGTCCTGGGGGGCAAGGGGGGCAATTTTTTTTGTACAATAATATTCTTATCTTTTTTCTTCTCTTTCGTCTTCTCCCTTTTAATCTTTTTTTTTCTGAAAAGTAATATTTCATCAAAATCGGCTAAGCCGTTTTGTTTTATTGTTTGTTACTGCATACCTTCGTCATTTAATTTTATGATCCAATTTAGTAAATTTTTCTTTTATCTAAAAGGTTATACTTCCAGATCTGTATGTAAATCTAGTAAGTATAACTTAGTGCATAGAATTCATGCCTATGGAAATAAATAATAATAATAATAATGCTGGACAATTCACACAACATTATCTAGCCCCAAGCTAAGCAAAGCTTGTGTTATGGGTGCTAGATAACTGATATACATAATACAATACATTACATGCATAGATAATTTTCATTTCAATTCATAAATGAATTGAAATGGAAATTATTTATGGGTGGCTTTAAGCTTTGCACTCATTTAGGCCTTCGGTGCTCATTGCGGTGGAGATCAGTGAAGCATTGTGAAATAACACTGTCTATTCGACTTATATTATTGTATTTTATCGGCATTTAAAAATATTAGGTATACCAAAGAGTTTCGACAACCCCAACTGACTCTTCAAAGTTCTGTCAAACGCAAAATCTTGGGAAACTCCTTGCTGCGTGTATAGAAATAGGCACATGTATTTTGGTATTTGGGTATTTGAGCGCACCGTGCATGAAGCCTTTGACAGAAAGTTCCAGAATTCGGGACATTACAGGCACCTCCAGATTTAAAAGACGGCAATCAAAAATACTCAAAACCCATGATATTATTGTTATGACTGGGCTCTCAGCTCATTTATTAGTAGCTCTGCCTTCTGCGCCATAGGTCGTGGGTTCGATCCCCACCGAGAACAAATATTTGTGTGGTGATCATAGATATTTGTTCTCCATCTGGATGTTATATTGTTTTCCAAGTACCTATGTATTTACAAACAAAATGTATTTAAGTATTACATCAGCTATCTGGTTCCCATAATACTAACTCTGCTTAGTTTAGGGCTAGATAGTGTAGTGTAGATTGTCCATAATATATATATATATATATATATACTTCCTTTTCATTGTAATGGGCTCCCAAACTCTTTGCAAAATCGACACTATTTTTATAAAGGCCTAAAATCGGCTACTAGTTTTTGAGTCTTCTTCTTGTCATGTCAATAGAAAATTAAAGCTGGTGTGGTGGATTATGAATGTGCCTCAAAAGTTTTGCTACTTCACGTTGGTTTCATTTATTGTTTTCCTTCACCGTTAGAGTGTACTGACATAGTGCACATAGGTTTTTTGGCAGATAAACTAATTTGTGCATGACGGGGTTTGAACACACGCCTTTAGAATCAAAAAGCGGGTCGCTACGACAATATAACCGGTGCTAAGCAACCAGAGCGCCCCTCCACCTAATGGACCGATGACATTCTAAAGATCGTGGGAAATCGGCAAATTGTTTTTTCATGGAAATGTATAAAGGAGGTCTATATCTAGCAGTGGACTTCTACTTACTGATGATGATGACGGAAAGCACTGGGTAGATAGGAAGATAGCTACTTATGCAACTACAAAAATGGAGGTATTTAACAAAAGCATTGCGCTTCGCTGGTCACGCACGATAGGAACGTGCCCTAGAATGTACTTGATAAGTTATATGCTACATAAAATATATACTTCTACAGGCTGATGATGATGTGAATACAGGTTATCGATCATAATGTACGATGAAGATGGTTTTATGTCATTTCGTTATACTGTGACAGTTTGTTTTATGTTACACTGTGGCAAATTTATAGTACCAGTAGTAGCTATGATTTAATCTAGGGTATATTTTACGTAGTCAGAGATGAAATGTCATGTCACGAAATTTGACATAGGTCCAACCTTCTTGGCCGCTCGGGCTGTACTGAGAAGTAAGTACAGAAACCTATCTATTTATATTTTTGAAAATTTAATTTTTTTATAAAAACTACGGCAACTAAGAAAAATGCAATAACATCAGGTTTTTACGTATTTATTAAGGTAAACGGGAACAAAACTTTCATTGCAATGGCTCTAACAGCAACGGAAAAAAACCATTTCAAATCCAAAAAAAATTGAGAGTTTTTGGCAAACTTTGCGTTCAATTTTATCGAACCCTGTGAGTTGAGGAGAATTTCTAGCCTAATCATAATTTTTTTACACCATTTAATTGTAATATTTTACAAAAAAAATAAATGGATTCGTCCATACAACGAAAAAAAATGCTACTTTACATTTTCGGTTTCACCTCATGTAGGCCCTTAAAAGCCTAAAACATTCTGCTTCATTTTATTCAATTATAATATTCATCTTATAGAAATATAAATTAAAAAAACATTTTATGGCTGCCTTTGTTAGACACTTCCTAATGGAATAGATGAACATTTTATATTTTTATATCCCATTTGACCCCTCATAAAGGTGGCACATAAATTATACCTAAAACTTAATTATACAGGGTGTATACAGGGTATTTCAACACGGCAGCAAAGCGTACAGTAATGCATTACAGTTTATACACCTAATTAAATTCTGTAAGAGTTGTTACATACTTAAACTTACATACCTGAATATATACCTAGGTTTAGGTAGGTAAGTTGTTTTACAAGTAACACCTATATTTTTCAGCAATTGATATACTTATCTATATACCTACTAAATATTATGACCAGAAATGGATTTTATGTATTGGATAAACTCAAAAACTACTGAACCGATTTCAAAAATTCTTTCAACATTAAGAAGCTACATTATCCCTGCGTTACATAGGCTTTTTACTAGTTGCCCGCTCCGGTTTTACACAAGGGTCACTAGTCAGTAAATAAAAATATAGGTAAAGCTCGGGCTTTGACCCAAAGCTGCAAAACCTAGACAAGGCGCGATTCGCGTGCTTATAATAGTTTCTTAATTTCAAATAGTCAACAGTAAAAAAACAAATAGGGCGCGCGGACATGTAACATCATAAATTACAGTGTACATTTGTTTTGTAGCAAACTTTTTAATTAGTACGAATTTGGTACTTTCTGTTGATCGCGATAGGGGATCACGCGACGGTCCCTTTGTTTCGTCTATTTTGTTATTCCATTTTGTTTTGGGTATTAAGCCGGGCTGCATACACCACATGAAATTTCTGATACTACAGAAAGTACTTGGAGAAATTTGGCAAGCAGTTTTTCGAAGAGCACTGTTTGATAGATAGATAGAAAATACTTTATTGTACACCACATAAAATTACACAAAGAAATACAGAAAAACATCAGAGTGGAATACAATGGGCGGTCTTATCACTAAAAGCGATCTCTTCCAGACAACCTTGGGATGGACTGGACTTGAAAAGAACGATAGAGGACGATGGTGTAGATAAAAACAACAAGTATAATGTACACACAATTACACAACTAATACATACATACATATATACAATACACCTAACAATAATATATATTTATATGTACAATACATACCTATATAAATATGATATACCTACATAAATAAATAATATGAACTATATAATATAAATAATAACTTTTTGAAAATAGGGAGTGATTTAGCAAATTTGATATGAGAAGGGAGAGAATTCCAGAGACGGACAGCTTGTAAAGTGAAGGAGTATTTCAGGAAGGTAGAATTATGAACAGGTGTCTTCAGTTGGTATATCATAAACTAAAAGAAACTTTTTACGTAATAAATATTCGAACCCCAATTGGAAATAACTACATTAGCATAAAAACACGAAGGCCACGACCATAACCTCTATAAGATGAATGAACCTACCTACAAGCAAGCTAAAGCAGGAAGGCGCGTTGCACCTAACATTATGCATGCTTTTATGGAAATAAATATTTTTACATTTACATTTACATTTACTACCTAACTATTGTTTCTGGAACAAGATAACTTTAATGTTGATTCTATCTCATTTTTATCTTATTAGTATCCATGACAGTAACAAGCCTAGCCTCGAATAAACTGAAATTAGTACAAGAAGGAAAATTACGTGAAAGCCTCTGGATTATGTTGGATAGAACATCATCCCTGCTATCTCTGAAGCCCTACGGCCTTTAAAAGGGTCACTAAGTTTATAATAATTGTAAGTTTATTCATCTTTAGTTAGTGTTAAATAGTTTGTGTGTAAAGTTGTTTTTTTAAAGCTGATGAAACTGGAAAATTAGACGATTGTAAGTAAAACTAAAAAGTGAGAAAGGAGACCCGAGGTTTTTCGAAAAATAAAGTATTTCATGGAATACGTAAATAATAAATTAATTGTTCATTTCTCTCTTCACAATGTAGGTAAAAAGAAACCCTATAAGTTCATGCTTGCTAGAATGAAAATAAATTGAGAAAACGTTTATGCCTGTTTTGCGTGAGGCTGGTGCCTGGGATAGGTTTAAAAAACCTGGAATACAGGAATCAGTATCTTCTACAAATCGCTAGAATGTTACAGTAAATGTGATATTTATTAGATAGAAATGTTCATTGCCACAAAGAGCGTTTTTGAGTTCTGCACGGTACACATTATATACACTGTTTAGGTTTAAATTTCAAATAGTTATAGATACTTGTATACAATGTATTATTTTTTTCTTTACCTTTGACCTGTAACGATTTTGTTCTATATAAATGAACTATGAACAAATTGAATATTGATAATTGGCTTCTAGAACCGTTATTAATTGAACCATTTTGCTAACAATCTAATAATCAATAAGCTAAGCAATAACTAGAGGATACAAAGGCTCCCGATGCCAATCTATCGGGGATCTGCCAACAGCTGTTGTATTGTTCGTCTAACTAACTGATCCCGTCTGTGCCAGGCCATTGTATTGCAGAGTACGGTTGAGGCAAGCAACGGCAGTCCGTTTTTATTATACAATATATTTTATTTATTTAGCAAGAAAATTCACCATAAACAATGTTTGAAAGAAAAAATGTTATAAGCAGATATATATTTGGAGTTACAACTCCAAAAGAAAAAAATCAATAGGAAGTTATATAACTCTCAGCGTGGGACCATTGTGATAATCTTCAGAACGTTTTTACAAAACGTATTAATTTGCAAAATGCAATTTTTCGATGTGGCCCATAACTACCTCTTTAAAGATTCTGAAAGTTACGCATTGACTGATATTTTTACATGGTTTTTTAGTTTATTATTTCAAGTCACTTTAACGATAGGTGATTTCAAAACCTACGTATCTTCACACTTTTGGTTAAACATGTGATTTCTCAAAAGAATCTACAAATTCTTTTACAGAGAAAATACAATAACAGTAATGATTATTCGTTGCCATTTAGAGTACACTACAGTAAACACCGTCATAAATATCAATCAATCATCCTTCGCCAATTTATTGTTTAGCCATCATGAGCTATGATGTTTTGGGTACAATCACATTCGCAAATTATACAGATAAGCTATTCGAATTTCAGGCCATCCCTTAGTGCTTACAAGGTGGCGATGTGCCCACGACAGTGTGCCGTGTACGTCATTGTCCACGTCACTGCATCCGTCACTGTTCTCACTGCCTAGAACCAACCTGTCAACTGGATTAATTTACTAGCACGAACATGTCGCCAGATCTGTCTGTATTGTGTTGTGTGCATGCCTAGATTAATCTCAAGTTGATCAGCAGGCCGATCATGTAACTTTTGTTGCAATGGTTTCAATAAAAATCTTATTTAAACCATTTGCAACAAAAGAAACATGATCGGCCTGCAGCCTTCCCGCACTAAACGCTTTGCTTCCACTTTTATATTGCGGACAGCCAAAGTGTGGAACTCGTTGCCGGCGTCTATTTTTCCGAATACCTATAATTTGGGAGTTTTCAAAAAAAGAGTGAATAGGTATCTTCTAGGTGAGCGCGCTACACCGTCGATCGCATCATCACTTAACATCAGGTGAGATTGCGGTCAAGCGCTACCCTATAAATTGTTAAAAAAAAAAAAAAAAAAAGCCTAATTATTACTTTTTATGGCCCGAACACACCTAGTTCGCTGGCGGTAGCGATCAGTGAAACGGTGTCAAATATCGGTGTCAGATTTGAGATTTGACAGCGAATATTTGACAGCGTTTCACTGTTCGCTACCGCCAGCGAACTAGGTGTGTTCGAGCCTTAAAGGCGTGTATCTAACTATGGTATTTCGAAAGAGGTATTTTTTTCAGTATGAACAATTTATCACACTACTTTTCTTTTGTTACATTGAAACTTTTATTTCAATATTTTAAAATTTCTTTTTTTTTTAAGTTTAGTATCTACAATACAGTGGCATTTTAAATACAAGTTTATACTTTTGAACGTTATATAATGAAAAAATATGTCTTAGGACAGAATTCCATAAATTATTCTATTATGATAGGAAGTTTTATCGCATTATGGGCTGTTTAGCGTCAACATAGATGCAAAGTACCTACTTAGCAAACACAGTCGTTTCCGAATCCCATATCGCAGTATCACATACGTATTACAATAGTACCTCTTTCTTTGCTAATGTTGTTCGGGTAATGTGCGACGACATTAAAATCCCATAAATACACGATCGTCCTCAATAAACGTCGTCGAGTTTCGTAGCTTGTCGCGTAAATAAACTGCAGTGTACAATGTTGCTCTTTTATTGTGCTCGCAAGTTCATTCACTTTTAGCACAGTTTTAGGTAAATTGACTAGAATTGTTCAGTGGTAGAAACCACTCCCTTTGATCCAAAGGCTGTGGGTTCGAATCGATGTGATGAGTTTTTTTATTTGAAAAATTTTGTGCGCTCCAGTTTACAAAACGTATAGTTTTTTCGTATTTTTTTCTTTGCAACTACAAGTAGAGTTACAATGAGAATATTTTCATTAAATACAAAAAACAGTGCTTACTTCACAGTGGTAAGCTACGATATTGCTTTTATCATAACAATGAAACAAATCTCGTAGCAACATAGGCTACGATAAATCGTAGCACGTCTACGGCGTAGACTCCTTGTTTATGGCCTAGGTCGAGCTACACATAAATACTTCAAACATTTTTGTTCTATTTTTGTCAACAATAATCACATATCACTATTATTTTATTCTACTGTGTTTTATTATTAAAGGGGTTCATAAAATATGTCACATGACAAATGTCATCATTTATTTCGCCTCTAAAAAGGTTTCCATTCCATAAACCCTTCAAAAATTCATGAATTTAAGGTCACCCATAAAACGATAAAAGATCATAAAAACAGAACGGTTCTGTGTTACCAACGCTATTAAATTTTGGTGTACCTTTTCTTAAAAAATTGTGATTTTGAAAAACAAGTGGGTTCAAATTGCCTAATTTTTTCCCGTTGTAAATTTTGTTGAGAATTTAAGCTTTTTAGCGCCAGCTAAATTGGCAACACCATGCCTCATAAAAATAGCCCCTGAAATGAAAAGATACTCGTGCATTTTACCGTGTAATCAGCGCGGGTGAGTAGTGATTCTGGGATTAAACGCGACGAAATTACCCTAAGCCAGGTGTGGGGTCGAGCCCGAGCCGGGCAAATTGAAATTTTTAATAAAACCCAGGAAGTAGATGCTTTGAAACAGCTACACCAGTTTATAGTTATTTTAGTTGAATTTTAATATATTTGGACCTTTTTGCCTTTAGTTGGCTACTGATTTATATAATTATTTCCTTCACTTTTACAAAAATAAGAGAAATGTATTTCTGATTCCTATAATACAAGCGGACACTTTTTATTCTGATGAAGCTAACGGCGGTTTACAGAAACAAAATATATACTTCAATTTTAATTCGGAAATATGATTCTGTTTATTTTTGTAATAGTGAACTTTTTAATACAAACTTTTTAGTCTGATAGAAGCTTACCAGCGGTTTACTGGAGCATACCACGTTTTCGTATTAATTTTCACAGGAAAGTCTTTGGCGGAGATACCGATTATGCAATCCGAAACCATGCAATAACGTAACGTAAGGCTAGATTAATTAGTCTGGAATATAACAACGAATATTATAATAGAATATTGCATTTTTTAATTATCTTTTTGGCAAGCTAACTTTTCACAGCTCAGTTGGCAGTAGCTCTGCCTTTTGCCTTCTGCCAAGAAATATTTGTGTGGTGAAGACAGATCTTGGTTGTCTGTCTGGGTGTTATATTGAATTATAAGTATGTATTTACAAAAAAGAAGTGTATGATATGTACCTGTTATTATTTGATTTTTATGGATTCACAGACATAAATTTATGCTAGTTGAGTGCCAATATGAACATGGGCGATAGTTCATAGCCTGCGTAGAGGATATTTTTTTCCCAGCCTTGCATGTTTTAAAGCTAAGCTGAACTCGTGGCTTATTGAGAAGGTGTTCTATAACTTGGAGGACGTCATAAAATATAACAATTAGATTTACCTCAAACGTGATCGTGGTACATGCAACTGTGCCGAAATAAATTCAACTCAAAATTAAATCATGGTAAATATCCCGTTGTTTCATAAAAATAGTGTTAATAACCATGATAGTTTCAATAATTAGATTAACATTTATTTATGTACAATTGTTAATTATTGACATAATTTACGTGTACCAACAACTGAAGTGTAAACATACACTTAACCAATTTTATGATTACTAATGATTAGTACTAAATAATAAATATTCCATGATATCACAGTATTTGCACTTCAAAGCGCTGGCTGTATTCTTTTAAACAACTAGCTGATAGAATGAGCGTTTGTCCCACGTAGGTCACGCACGTCCGGAACGTGTCCTAAAATGCACTGCCCAGCGTCCATCAACTTGAAGCCTATGCATAGGCCTCACGTGCCAGTAAATTTACCCACGCCCTTCACCTTTCCCTTGTATAAACATAACCCGCCAAAGTAATCTCGAAAATGTTGAAATTTAATCTACAGATGGAGACGTCTCCTTGAATCCAATACGAGAGCGGAATCACCCGTTTTTTAAGAAAATACCTCCTGACGTCTTTCTTTTTATGATTGTTCTTCTTTTATTAGAGTACTTTTGTTTCTTAAGTGAAATATCTTAAGTTGGAAAGGCTGGGTTTGCGCTGCAAATCCGTACTTACTCTTTGAGTTGTAAAAGTTTGCCGATTGAAAAAATTGTTTTCTTTTGTACGTCGACGTCTGTTTACAATGCCGTTTGATTTACCTCAAATTCAGTCTGAATTGTTGTTTTTCGTTTCATTTGTGCGTTTTATTGGTCTATTATGTATTTCCAGGGATTTCCAGAATAATGGAAAAACTCGGTTTCTTATTGTGTTTCACTGGTTTCGCTTTGTATATTCAATATTTGCTGAAATTATTTGAAATGATATCCAATATAGTTTTGGTAATTTCCACAGTTACCACAGTGGTTTGAGTGATAAAAATACACCGTGTGTTACTACATACAAATAAACTTATACATTTAATTATCGAATGATTTACTTACGTAGATTAACTTTATTATTTTGTTGTTGATTTTTTAGTAAGAATGTTTTTTATAGCTTTGGCTTAGATTAACCTTGATTTAAGATGTATCAAAAGTTGTTCTTGTGATTTCAATCGATTTTATAGTGTTTATTTTATATACCAACTCTTTGAGTCGCGTGGAACTGGCAGCTACACTCACCTCTAAAGCTTTAAGACGTTTCAAAGTGATCCTTGCGATTCTACTGAATAAATACAATTTTGATTTTGATTGATCCTTGTGATTTCAGTGAGAAAACCCTTTTAATTTGGTCGGTTGAAATGAAACTTCAACTTCACTTTCATTTCATTCCAACTGCACACACTTTGTGCTAAGACCAGTAATGGTGGTTAAAATACCACTAAAATGACTCAACAGAACTCAAAATAACACCAGAAAAATAATTCAAATGAAAAAGGTATGGACTTCCCAAAGTTACAGAAAACGAATCCGGTGGGTTAAATTATGTGGATTGCTTTTCCTGGAAATGTATAGAGGAGACCTATTTTCAGTCACTGCGAATATAATACTATTTTGGCTTTGACTGCAGCATGTGACGTGACATTTCAATGGAATTTAATCAAAGTTATATAACGCCACACAAAATGTTTGACAGATTTATAACGCAGGCTATACTGCCAAAAATACGCTTCCAATTTTACCTTCCAAGTATTTTCCTTTCAATACCCCCAAAACAATATCCTGTGTATTGGATAGTGAACAAACTGACTGGTCGCGATACAATACGTGGTTTCTCTTATTGAATATTTACTCAGTCGAAACATCCCTGCATCGTGTATTGGATTTTAAAAATACAGAGTGTCCGATAAGCTGCGAATATATTATAGTGAGACAGATCAATAGTATGATTCTATCAGCAGTGTATCGTAGGGCACGTTCCTGGCAAGCATGACCTACGAGGCAATGCTTTGTTATAGACGGTGGCTACCACTTAACATCAGGTAGGCCTTATGCTTGTTCCATCAGCTAGTTGTATAAAAAAAAACGTTTCGAAGTGATCCTTGTGATACCATTACATAAAGTTTTTTTATGTTTTTTTAGTGTATAGGTACATTATTATTATTATTTTTATTATTATGTGCCCTCCGGGTCCCACTGCTGGGCAAAAGCCTCCCCCCATTCCTTCCAGACATCGCGATCCTGTATAGGTACATAAAGTATATAAATATTCATATAAAGTATATCAATATTAACAGCTACTACTCTCAAACAGTGAAGGAAAACATCGTGAGGAAACCCATGTCTTAGTCAGCTTCCCAAAGTTTTTACGTATTGCCCAAGTTTTTCATATGCATTAGGCACTTATACCATCCTGACTAGGCTGTCAGGATGGTCTAAGTGCTGGACAAGCCTGTTCCATCTAAAATCCTGTCCCGCAAGTAGGGCTTGTGTAATCACCAGTTGCCCCTGACGCCAGATAAATAATGTACTTACAATAGTTGCAAATGCCTGTTTTCTTTACTTGCTATTTATTTTTAAATATGAACTCCAAACGATAAACTACCATCAACCTGTATTTTGTATTGTAGTTTACAAACTACGGGGCGGACTATCAAGATGCGCTATTGAGTCTATCTTTGGTTCTTTTATTTTTATAAACATTATTCCTTTTATAACTCATTGAGAAAGTCGATACTTTATCTTATACCTTTAAACGAGAAAATCTTGTATATATATATATCTTATACCTTTAAACGAGAAAATATATATTTAGAATCTCGGATACTGAGCCAACGATTTTCATGAAATTAAGTATACAGGGGTTTTCGGGGACGATAAAACGATCTAGCTAGGATTGAGTTTTAGAAAATGTCCCCTTATCGTAAAGTAAATAATCAACTTTATCATAAAATCATAACTCCTAGCACCATCTGTTGATTAAGTCATGAGTTAGTGGGACAGAGAACGCCATCTATTGACGAGTAGTGGAGTTTATTATTATGTTGGTAAGATCGAAAAATGTTAATATTTAATCAGTATGTAAGTAATTCGTATTTAAATATGATTCACAACAACAGTTTACCAAAAAAAAAAATACCGAGCGAAGCTCGGGCACCAACTGCTAGTAAACATTATTCCTTAAACTCATTGAGAAAGTCGATACAGGGGGCCAATTCTAGACTTTTAGAGATTTACGCTCGAAATAGAGATTTGAAATGTCGCGAAAGCAGTGTCATATCACCAAATTTGTCGAAGATAATATCGAACCGCGATAAAATGCGTATTCTAGCCACCGTTAGACTTTTACGTTAGACTTTTACATTAGAGATGTCAGAAAGAAGGTTCATTCCTAAAACTTCCACAGACTATCCCGTTGTTGTTCATGTTTATCTACGTTCCGTTTCTATCGATAGAATAGTTCGATAGCACTAACTTTATTATTGTCTTCAAATAAACACATTTCCTATTAAACGGCGTTTATAATGCGTTCTTGTTGTTGTTTATAGTAGATTCATTTTCATTAGATAGTAATCAATGGACTTTTCGCACAAAATGTTAGTTACAATAATTAATTCCGGAAACACACGGAACGTTATGTACCATAAAACTGTAAACTTTGTTGTTTGTAATCTATGGTCAGTTGTCTATGAAGTGTTGTAGATGTGTCATTGTCAGGATCATTATTAGGATATGTTATTGTCAGGATCATTATACTCAAGAGAAGGACTCCGATGACTTGAATTTTTAATTCAAAGGTTAACAACTAGATGGCAATTCCATGCAAAAAGAATATTTCTCTCGAAGCTTGAACCCCGGATACAAGTATAGACGTTGACTGTCTGATTGACTGCTCTTCTAACTGCGCCATTGAATAATTACTAAGTACGAGCTAAATTCAATCACTCCTCACTTATTGTAGGTTTATGAGAAAGCATTTTTCGCGTTCTCGCTCCCAACTTGTATACCCTACAAACAAGTAAACATCATTGACTTTTTATCAAAAAGTAAGACTAGGTGGTATGGTCTTGTTAATCTAGTCTGCTCCAAGGACCGAAAGAAAAAAAAAGCCCAAAGTCACCCAAAGTATATTAGAGATGTCAATGTCGACTACTACTCACCACTCGACACATATCTAACGGCCTTCGCTCGATAAATGTCTATAGTGATATTGCTGGAATACGATATCTATTGAAAATGTCATGTCTATTTAAATTTGACAGTTCTTGTGATATATATCTACCGTGACAAAAAAGTCACTGGTCTAGAATTGCCCCCCTGCTCGATACGTTGTGAAGATATTTAGAAAATGTTTGTTCTCGATGTAAAACTGTTTACAAATGCTTATTTTATTACTTTAAATTTAAGAGACTTATAAACAAAATTTATTGCAACTATCATAATAATATTACAGATTAAAGTTTATTGGAGTTATCGTCAAGAAGCGGAGGCAGTTGCAGCTGCCTCCCCTCACCCTCACTTGGTTTTCAGATTTAGAAATGTGTCGAGATATATAAAAAAAGGTAATTGTGATAAATACCCATACCTAGTCCATATAAAAATAAAATACAAGGCAGTCAGCATGAAGTTCTAAGCGTGACCGTGACCTGCGTTTGTTAATAGACGATATTTACCACGTCACATCAGGTGAACCCTAATATGAAAGTATAGTTCCAGTAGCATGTTGTTTTTCAAAAAAGTAGATGGCTTTTTATAATCATCTTTTTTTTTTAAACATCCGCTTATGGAACTCATTTATTTTCTTAAAGGCCTGCGCACACCTAGTTTGCTGGCGGTATCGCTGTCAGATTTGAGATTTAACAGCGAATATTTGACAGCGTTTCACTGATCGCTACCGCCAGCGAACTAGGTGTGCGCAGGCCTTAATAGAGTTCAAGGTTTAGATTTGCAATACCGAAGTCTTACTACTGACACTCGGTTCTAATCTCTATCTCGATTTGGTTTACTTTTGCCGTAACCAAAAAAAAACTTATCTGAGTTGGTTCTTATTTTAAAACTCAACGAGCTTATGTCCCACTAAATGGCAGTTAAAAATAAAACTGCACCACATGCATTTTACAGTTGCTAATTATGAAAAGCTATGGGTTGGCGTGCATTCGAGCAACGCAATTATGCTAATCTTATTAGTATATCCACTTTGCTTGTGCGGGTTTCGTTTGAGCGAAATTGTTCGAGTTGGGTTTCATATTTTATGTTTCCGAGTGGCGTGTCGGGAACTGCATAATTGTGCAATCACTAATCAGTAGGTTGGGTTTTTTATTGATTCTAGCCTTAGTTTTGGTCTAGGAAATATAAATTAACTTGTAATTGGTCGTTCTGGAAATAAATAGGGAGAACTATGTTCCTAAGTGAGCTAATAAAATATGCAGATAAAAAAAAGTCAAGTATAGTAATTAAAAAAGATGGCAGACTTTTTCTCACGTTATCTAGCCCCAAATTAAGCAAAGCTTAGTTAGCTAGTAACTACAAATACACTGGCCTCTCAGCTCAGTTGGTTGTAGCTCTGCCTGCTGCACCGTAGGTCGTGGGGTCGATCCCAACCGATAACAAATATTTATGTAGTGAACGCAGATGTTTTTTATCTGTGTGAGTGGTATATTGTAAAGCCCTATCCACACACACGCGCGGATCGCGCGCGAAGGCGCGAAACTTCCGCGAAGCATGAGTGTGGATCCGATTCGCATATTCTTCGCGGCTTCGCGGCTCGTTCCCCGAAAACTGTCGGTATTTTGTCCCGCGACAAAGGGCTCGCGGGCCGCGAACTTGCCGCGAACTTGTCTTGGCTACATATTCGCAGGCCGCTCAGTCGTGCGTCGTCGAGTGTCAAGAGCGGTAGTGTAAGATATCCATTATTATTACAAAATAATGGATATCTTACATTATTACAAAATGTACAAAATACACAAGAAACAGTTGAGCTATCTGCAGATCGTTACAAACGATCTAGAGATAGCTCAACTGATCCAAATCAGTGCCAGACGGAAGCGTCCCCAAGACGCTGCTCTTTTTACATTGTATTATCTATATATAAGTGTTCTATTAGCGAAAACTGTTTAACTTTTATTGTTCTATAGTACCTACCATTATGTTTCTAGTTAAGCTGTTTGTTTTCCTTGAAAAAAAAAAAATATTACAATCGAAGCGTAAACATGATTTCAATCCATACATTCAATCAGAACCTTCGTCTACATTTATGGAACCAAGACCTGGGACATCGTCATCATCCTATTCTGCGCTTCTTTTTAACTAGCTTGTGCTTGACAGAAGCGTAGTTATAAATCGCTAATGCGCAAAGAAGTCCCGCAGCAGCAATTTCGGGGTCCATCGTGGTCGAGTGCGCGAACTATACTGTGAACCTAGCGTGAATGTGTAGCCGACGTCGTACGCGCGAGATTTCGCGCACGATTCACGGCGCGACTTCACGCCGTGAATCTCGCGGGAGTCTGGAGGCCGCATAAGTATGTTCATATTTACAAAAAAATATATAGTGATGTATTATATCAGCTATCTGGTTCCGATAATACAAGCTCTACTTAATTTGGGGTTAAATGGTGTTGTGTGGATTATCAACATTATTTGTTTATTTTAACTATGATACGAATACTTAATATTCTTTTTGTAACAATAATATATTTTTGGAAATAAATATAATTTTCTTACTCAACTATTTATTTTCCGTAACAGTTATTTTATATTCAGCAAAGAAGGAAATAAATTAAATTAAAACACTGCTAAACCTAACATAAGGGTACCCCGACAATTTCGGAGGGTAGTTTAATTTTATGGACGGACCAGATGAAACGTCATAAGACGGTCTCCGCGGTACAACATTTGGATTTATTCAGTTGTGAAATTAAATAAGTCCCGGAGCGCCCCTCTATCACAATTTATGTTCGCACTAGATCGTAGGCAGAGCAGTACCTTCATTAGTTTCAGGATATTAGATTTGATTGGCATCAGAATTGATCACCTATTCGTGGTGGAGCTTTGAACTGAATGTACCTTTGTATATTCGGGATGGAAATTGGATTGAATGCTAGAATTTGAATAGAGCATAAATTATAAGAACATAAAAAAAAAATATATTTCCTATTTCTTGTGAAGTTTCTAAGTGTGTTTGGCATTCATTTAGAAACTTTAGTTAACTTTAGTTTTTATTCACTTTTAAAATTTAACCACAGCACACAGTAATGTCAGATGAGAGCACTGGTGGCCTAGTGGTAGCAGCCCCGCTTTCCGATCCTAAGGTTCAATTCCAATGGTGTACCAAAGAGTTTTACTGTCGAAATATTCACATGCACTATGCTAGTACTCTCAAACAGTGAAGGAAAACTTAGTGAAGAAACTGGCGTGTCGTAGAACCTAAAAAAAGCGGTTGTCTGTAAAGTCGGTTTACTGACGATAGTTGAACGTGACAACGTCATACAGCTGTCCACGCGGACGCATCGCTCACTCAAGTAGGAGAGAGACAGATGTTAAACGCTGCCAAACGCGGAGGCCGATTGTTTCTTTTTGTCGCTCGTTCCGCGCTCTCGCTTGCACTTCAAGCCTTAAATGGAACGCCTCAGAGTGAGGTAACGCCGCATGAGTCATGGTTTTTCGTGCATGCAGCCGGTTCCATCGAATTATAAGATGTTGTCACGTCAAAAGTTCGAAAACAATTGTGTCAAGTGCACAATAGGAGCATCTCTGAGGAGCAAAAAAATTTTTCACCACACTAGCTTGATAGAACCATTGGCACGAGAAGAAGAAGAAGTAATGTGTGATTAAAAAATACCTTGCACAAGATAACGCGTATGTGTTTTACGACACAACTGCATTAGGCGCATTAAGCCAGCAATTAGGGGCCATGGAGGTACTTTTACACTTTTCGCTTCACTGATTTAACTACTGTACTGATACAACCCTTATTTACAAACAAGGAGCCAGAAAAGATCTACATTATTTATGACATTGTTTACTTGCTTATTGATTACGTGTGTGGCATCAAATCAAATCGAATCAAATTATATTTGATTTAATTTGATTTGATTCTCAAAAAGTAATTTACTGTTGCTGCTTCCAAAATGTGAAGTCATCGCACAAAAAAAAGGTATAAAATAAACAAAAATTCTATTGTAAAATTATAAATAGGTGCCAAGTCAAAGTGTCAAGTAACATTAGAGGGGGGGGGGGCATCTTAGCTTGAGAGAGCGTCTTAAATTTCCTCATTTCGTATTCTACCATGAATTAAAACTCCAAGCATACCTAGCTCAAGATAAATTAGGTCTAACAGAATTTCCTGGAACGTAGTATTAAAACGTCTTTGTCAAATAGAACGCGTTAAGGCCAGCGAACTAGGTGTGCGCAGGCCGTTATAAGCGCGCGCGTTTGGTTTGACAAATGGCTAATGTCTTGCGCATATCTGAGCGATGGCGATGGAATCACGTGAAACGCTGTTAAATATGACAGCGATATTTGAAATCGTTTCAGCTGATTGCCATCGCTCTCGCCTAGATGTGCGCAGGCCTTTATTCAGAGTTTTCAACTTCTTTATCAAATTATCAACAGGTAAATAATTACTGACAGTAATTTATACTCTAAAGGCCTGCGCACACCTAGGCTGCTGGCGTTGGCGATCAGTGAAACGCTGTCAAATATCGCTGTCAAATTTGACAGCGTTTCACTGATCGCCGACGCCAGCGGCCTATGAGTGCGCAGGCCTTAAGCACCGGTGCTAAGTAATAAAATTATCAGACGAAACAAATCTTTTCGCAGTTTTGTTTCTCACTCGCACGCGCCAGCTAAACATTTGTTTCACTCGCTGCCACACGCCACCCGGCACGCCGCCGGTAACTATAAGGCATTGGATTAACGTTTAACGGACTTCTGCATATTAACGGAACTTAACATGTTCGTTAACCTTTTTTAAAGTTAACTTAAAAATTGATCCATAAATCAAAATGTTAACATCGTTTATTAACGATTAACGGATTAACGAGTTAATACCCAGCTATGCCAACCAGTGACACGTTATGAAGAAAACAACAATTAATTTTTACACGATTTTTCCCGAACTATTTTCTATGCCCAGCACAGGAGTTTTACCAACATATTAACAGTAATAACTTTAGGATACTGCTGGCGTAATTTTGCCCGAACGACCCGCGAAATCTATGAGCCTTAATAAACGTAAAATGAATCTTCTTTACGTACATAGTCTTTTTTATTCTGTGCCAGTTACAATTATTTAAAGTAATTGCAACATTAACATGTTATCGTTAATTTAAATTCAAACAATGTATTGGGTTCACGCGGATTCAATTATTGGACGGTTTAATTAAGCTTGGACTTTATTGAGGAAGATTTTAAATTGAATTTTGAACGACTACAAGATTTTTAATGAGATCACAGCTTTATTTTATAAGGAAAAAATGTTTACTCACATTTAAAAACATACCTTTTGGCTATGTTTGTAGACTTTTTTTTCGATCACCACACACACCAAAGAAGTTTTCAGAGGTATACCAAAATACTATATTATTTGGAAAAATAAATAGCCTTAGGATTTTAATACTAAGGCACGGTAGATGTTTCTTAGTATTAAAACTCAATACCTGAACATGAGACTCATATTCATGAAAGAAAGAAAGAAAGAAAGAAAGAAAGAAAGAAAGAAAGAAAATATATTCATGATAGTCCTATTAGTCTAATTTAGCTAAGCAGGCCGCAATGTATGTTGCTATCTCAATTCATTGGCATGACAGTGATAGTGACAAGATACTTTTAAGTCATGCACACATTAGATGGCGATTAGTGAAACGCTGTCAAATATGACAGCAACATTTGACAGCGTTTCATTGATTGCCATTCATTTACAAGGATCTGTCAAATTTATTATTATGTTTTAAGAGCAATTTATACAAGACACATCGCTATTGTAATTCTGTAATATAACAACATCATCCTTTTTAAAGTGAAACTTTTATTACATCGTCTCAAACTTTTTCGTTTGTGGTGCGGAGTAGGGATAAAGTGAAAGGCGCTCGTCAGAGGATCCGAGGCGCCTATAGTTCGCATCAGCTGACCGTGTAGTGTATAGATTCCGAAAATGGTTAGTTAAATGTCTATAATGTGAAAAAAAGATTCACTTTTACCGTGGTTACACAAAACCACACCATCCTTTTTTTTTCAAGCGAAAGAAAATGAACCAATAAAAATGAAATCAGAAGTTCGTGCTGAACATATTCGCTCAGTTGTCAAGGCAATCCTCTTATTTCATTTGTCAGAAGATGGTCGACGCTGACAATGCGCCCCGTCACACCAGCAAGACTGATGGCTATATCACTGTTTTTATATGGAAAGATTTATTGGTCACATCAGAATTCGGTATTACATCTACCAACTTTTTTTAGACGCCTTCGTGTTACTGGCGTTTTTGTACAGCTTTCCTGGTCCAGTTTGAATGATAAATGATTATCATAACTCTTGTACAGGCGTATTGACCTCTGTTTACAGGTATGTAGGTATCAAAGTTCATGAGAGGCCGGACACTTCCAGTAATCTTTGATAGTTTTTCGTCTCATCAGTTTCTTAGGCCCGTATTCCGAAACAGTGCTTAAGTCTGAGTCAAGCCTCAAGCACAGATTTTTGACACTTTTCAATGGAGAACTGTCATAAAATCTATGCTTGAGGCACGACTCAGACTCAAGCGCTGTTTCGGAATACGAGCCTAAGTGTATATGAAAGAAAGAAAGAAAGAAGACGACTGGATTCGAACCCACGGCCTTAGGATTGGAAGGCGGGGGCGCTACCACTAGGCCACCAGCGCTCATGTAAAATAACACATACCAATAGATACCCATGAAAGTAGCCACGATAAGCAACTCGGGTAGAGTCGCCGCGGTCACCAGACACGACTAAGCACTTACAACTTTGTTTGCAGATGGCGTTTGTTGGAGTTCGATGAAGTGTAGGTAATGCTATTTTTTTCTCAACACACAAAAATTTTCATTTTCGAATTATCAGTGCAAAAGGTAGAGATGTTCTCTGCGCTATAAGTACCAACTCTGAGTTATACTGTGAGCACTTTTATATAACCATTTCAAGACATACGATGACACTGTAGCGCAAATAAATTTTCCGCTGACTTCATTAAATTAAGTCTAAATAATAATAAAGAAAATACTAAAGAGGATACTAATAATATTAAAGAGGATACTAGCTTTCTAACCTAGGTTTTACTCATGAAATTAATTTAATTTAATTTTCAAATTTTGTACTTTTACTTTCTATCATGAGTGTACACATTTAAAAAATGACGTTTTACTACCTAGACGTTCTTTGGTAACGAGTAAAGCGTATATGCATGCACTGTATTATGTATTATCTAAGCTCTTTGATGTTAATGTCGACTTACGGCGTTCACAGTTTCTGTTTTTAATATGTTTTGTATCCGTGAAAACCTTTAATTGGCTCTCTCGTTTCTATACTATGAATGTAACTAGTTATTTTTTGCTGTTGGTTTTCCAATAAATAAATAAATATACAGACCATCTGATAGTTGGACGTTTTGCTACTTGGTCATTTTGCTAATTAGTCTTACTGCTCATTAGACCTTTAAAATTTTTGACAACACATCAATCGACGAGCTCGACAGGCACCAATTAACATACCAATTTAGAAATATACAACAAATCGTTTTGCTACTACTGTCGGTTGCTTGATCTAAGGTAAGCCCCGGATGTTCAAAAACAACCATTGGTAGAAAAATTACGTCACTAGGTACTTTTGAGATAAAAATGGCGGTCACCGCTTTTTTAAGAAACTTCAGCTGTGAAAATTCGGTTGGTATTGAAATTATCGTCACGTTTTCACTCTTATTTCTACGGTTTCTTTAGCATAAAACAATTCGGAATTTTTTGGCTTCTTTGAAAACTGCGATGGAACAATATAATAAGCACGCCTACATGTTGAATACGGTTCTTGGAATCTCGTAACTTTCGCATGGTTTTGAAGCAAAGGGCGTGTTTACATTGGCTTATTTCTGATATACGACAGCTGTTCTGCCGTGAAGCAACGTCGCTGTGTTTCGCTTTGAAGGGCGTGAGTGTCGGTGGAATTACTGACACGTGGGGCTGAACATCTGTAGGTACCTCTAGTTGATGGACGCAGGGATCATGAGGCACGTTATCGACGTGCGTGACCTACGAGCCAATTATCGTTTTAGGCGAGTATTACCACTTAAAACCAGGTGGGCCAATTATGCTTGTTCCATCAATTATTTATATAATTAAAAAAAAAGGTGGGCCATATACTTGTTCCACCAGCTAGTTGCATAAAAAGCACATAATTTTTTTTAGTTGAATTCTAGACTTATTGAAATTGACGACGATGGATTTAGTGATTCTCCATGTTACTATTATTTGTAAGTATATTGGTGGAAAATACTAGCTGGTTCAATGTTTCTCACCACAGAGGGGGTATGAACGGATGTTCACGGGGGTTTCAACGATAGCTCAACGGAGGGTTGATCTATTAGGGGTAGCTAGTGGACTGTATGGGTGCGAATTAGAAGTTAAATACTTATGCCTAGATACAAAGAAACCAATAGCACTTGTAACGACCTTCTAATGATGTTAGGACGAACCAACTGCTGTAGGTGGATAAAAACACAGGAATAGAATACAGCAGCTTATAGGGATAAGGAGCATGCACGTACCTGTAGATTTCCCAGCCCGGGAAAGCGGATCCTCAAGCTTCGCACCAGGTCAAGCGGTGACCCAGCGACTCCACGTAACGGAACAGAGGTTCGTGAACGGCACTGTCTACTTATTTCACACGTATTTATATAGTTTAGGTACACATAACAGCGGAAGTTCAATAGCAAAAATACCACCGAATATAAGGAATTTAGTCCTGGTCCAGCAGATATTTTACGGACGACGCGGTGCGCACATGAGATGCGTTGGCAAGACACACGTAGACTGACGCCGAAGCTAGTTCGGCACGGTGCGTATGCGCTCGGCCGTCAGAGCGAGACGGCGTTATGTGGGCACATGCATGCGGGAAGGAGTGAGGAATAGGATAGTAGATCGTTACAAGATAAAGTACCAATAAGTTTAAAAATACGAAAACAATATCCACCATCTCCCCCTCCTTGAAGGATCCCTTCAAAAGCGAAAAGGATATAAAATAGCGTAGCGGGCAAAAATTCAAATAATAGCGGTTTCGGAATTAAACTATCCTAAATAATAGCGGAATACAGCGGAAAAACAATACAAGATTAGCGGAAAATATCATAAATCTAAATACAAAAAAATGGGTTGGATAAGAATATCCAAGAAAATGTGGCGATATGGTCACCCTACTGTATAGGCAGAGGTGATAACTTTGTCGCCGGACGGACATACGAGCTATCACCAGTCTCTACTCGTGCGCAACGAATTCTACCATCTTTCCCAGGAAAAACCTCTGAAATTTTACCTAATTTCCAGGACAGCGGAGGTGCGTTTTCGTTGTTCAGGAGAACTATCGTGCCTACAGTGAGCGCATTACTAGCGGTATTCCATTTTTCGCGCATTTGCAAATTATGGAGGTATTTATTCTTGAATCGCTTCCAGAACGTTTGGACTAGAGAGTCCATTAGAGAATGACGAGACAAAAGATTTGCTCGTTCTCCACTGACAACAGCAGCGGGTAAAAAAGCTAGCGGTTTAGAAGACTTAGGGTCTAAAGTGCGGTGTGCGATGTAGTTAAACAACTTATGCGGAAAGGACATTACCCAACACAAAGCGACTGTCGAGTAAGCATAGATAAAAACATTATCAATAAGACAAAAAAATATTACGGGTCCGACGTGTTCTAAGGCATCGTACAGACGTGCGGTTATAAATAAAATAGTGCGTTTTATAAAAGCGGATGGCGGAACAAAAAATATAAATAAATAAATATTGGATGCGGGGAGCCAGCGTAGCCCCAGCATGTTGAACGTGTCATCGTCATCGAGTGGAATAAATTTAGGCGGCCTGTGCGATGCGAATGTACGATTTAGCAATTCGGACAAGTTACTCGGGCCTTTAACTAAATCAAACCCAACGGCTTTGAACCTTTGAATCAACTCCTTCGCATTCTTGGCTTCTTGATCCAAAGAAAAAGAAGAAGAAACGAGATCGATGACGTCAGCAACAATGGGCAACTTTAGTCTTTCATCTTGTGTAAGTTGACGTGAAAAACGAAGCGTCAACATTGAAGAAGAGAGATCAAAAGTGACACGCTCAAACTTGTAAGTTTCCAGCGAGTCGTCTGGAAAGAACCTATAAAAGATCCATTGATAACAGCGGTGTGCGGGATATTTATATATTATACATAAATACATTACGTATACGACAAAGGCTATACGATGTATGCGAACATTTAGAGAAATGTTAAATATATCGGCCTGAAGATTGCAGGCTTTATATAAATTGTCGTTTAGAGACAGGCCGGATTCAGTCAAGGCGCTGCCATCTAAAACGATGCGGACTTTAGTCGTGGACTTATCATCCCCAACTACAAGGTTGTGCGGCAGGTTATAACCTGGAGAGGAACGATCGTCGGAAGAAATGCGCGCTAAAATATCTTTGTTGGGAGGTAGTGGATCAGCGGCAAATGAACAAAAGGTATGCGTAGATATGACGCGCGGGGACATAACGGGGGCATTTCCCATAACGATATAACCTAAAGTTGTTTCCAAGGCAGCGGGTAAATTATCAGCGGTAATTTTGTTAAATAGGAGGATTTCACAATACAAATTTACGCCCAATAAGAGGTCAATAGGACCGGGCTCGGAAAAGTCATCATCTGCCATGGGCAGATTACGTATGTGACTGAGAGCGCTGACGTCGACGCGCGAATCTGGTAGTCGTGACGTAATACTATCCACTACCACGGGCTGGATATGGTACTCATGTCCGTCGTCGAAGCGAGAAGTAAACTTGAGTGAAGTTACTCCCAGAATCTTCTGAGAGACCCCTCCTATACCTTGGATTTTAGAGAAGCGGTTTTGCGTAGATATAGGAAGCGATAGGCGCTTACTACATGTAGCGGAAATATACTCAATTTGAGAGCCAGGATCTACCAAGCATCTCAAAATGTGAAAATTCAAATTCAAATTCAAATTCTTTATTGCACTTATGTTGTATAAAGGTGTTACAGTAGGTAATTTAAGTTTCAAACATAAACCCTGTTAGGGCACCGCAACTTATTTCCCCGCTTTGGAGGCGCTATCATACTTACATATATCTATACATTTTAAACTTAGTAGGAACTATGTATTATTTTAAACTTATAAACTATATTATTCTATACTTAGATACTAAGCTACAGCATCGAGACGACGACACCGAAGAGATGTAAATTTATATCCATGGTTACAAACAAATAGGTAATTTTAATTTTCATTGAAAAACTCATCCAACGCATAGAAACAGTTTTCAGATAAGTAGGTTTTTAAAATTTTCTTATATTTTATGCAGCAGTTTTCATTTTTTATTTCAGGAGGGAGTTTATTATATATTTTTACACACATCCCATATGGTCCGGAATGAATAATTTTCATCGTTGAGTCAGGCCGGGCTAGTCTAGTTTTTGGTCTTAAGTTTTGAGGTCGAGAGTATTGTGGGAAAAGATTTATATTATTTTTTACAAAAATACATACTTCGTAAATATAAATACAAGTAACAGTCAAAATTTTTAGTTTTATAAAATGATTTTTACAACTTTCCATTGTTTCAATGTTTTGGATTATTCTTAGGCATCTTTTCTGTAATATAAATAATTTGATGGAGTCTGTGCTATTTCCCCAAAGTACTATTCCATACGTAAGCCAAGCATGTGCATATGCATAATATGCACAAGTGGCGGTTTTCTTGTCAGTGTGTTTCTTTAATTCGTATAATGCATATGTAAATCGTGATAGTTTCGATGTAGTTTTTTTTATATGTTCCTTCCAATTTATACCGCTATCTATATTTATTCCTAACAATGTGTAATTTTCAACGGACTCTAGTTTTGTATTTTGAAATGAGTAATTAATGAGCAAAGGTGTTTTTTGGTACGGCTTAAATTGTAATATTTTTGTTTTTTTGAAGTTTACTTGGAGGTTATGGTCATGTAGCCACTCAACAATTTTCGAGATAACATCATCGAGATGGTCGTTCAGATTTTTTATATTGCATTTTTCAAATGGAATTACTACAGATATATCATCTGCAAAAAGAGTACAGTGGCTATTTATAATATTTGGCAAATCATTTATATATATCAAAAATAATACACAGCCCAAGACGCTCCCCTGCGGTATGGATTGGGTTATTTTGGTCTCTTGTGATCGAAAATTTGCTATTTTTCTTGTTGCATTATCATAGTACTCAATTTCTACCTGCTGTACACGGTCCTTTAGGTATGACACAAACCATTCATGAACTAAACCTCTAATTCCTACACCCTGTAGTTTATTTAGTAAGATATTGTATTTAACTCGGTCATATGCCTTGCTCATGTCTAATAAAATGCCCAATGCATATTTCTTTTTATTTATTATATTTAGTATTTCATGTATATATTTATAAACAGCTAGTGATGTAGAATGTTTTTTTCTGAACCCATTTTGACAGTCATTGAATATATTAAATTTTTCGCAGTAAGAGTAAAGACGCGATGACATCGCACCTTCAAAAACTTTTGAAAAGGTCGGTAAAAGGGCGATTGGTCGATAGTTATTTAACTCTTTTTTATCACCGTTTTTGAAAAGTGGTTTTACGATGGCTAATTTAAGTGCGTTCGGAACTCTTCCCTCTGTAAATGATTGATTTATAAGGAATGACAAGGGTGGGGTTAGTTCTTCAGCGCATTTTTTTATAAGTGAAGGCGGTAAGTCGTCATGGCCAAAACTTCTTTTATTTTTTAGCTTTCTAATTATTTTTAAAACTTCTTTATGGGTTACCGGTTGTAAGAACATTGAATTTTCAGATGGGTTCATGACAGGCTGGCCGGCTGAGGGCAGAGTATTTATGCTATCTGCATCTTTTCCGATAGACGCAAAGAAAGTGTTAAATGAATTCACTATTTGTGTAGGTTCCTCTGTAGTTTTATCATGAATTTTTATTTTTATGTTTTTTTTGAATGAGTTTGTAGTTTATTTGTATATTTTTTTACTAAATGCCACATTGATTTTACAATATTATCAGAATTTTTTATTAATCTTATATTTTGTAATTTTTTTGACGTTGTAACCGTTTTTTTTAGGGTTTTTTCATATTGTTTATAGTGTTCGTTTAGAATAGGATTATTAGTTCTTGTCATAAATATTTTAAGTAACCTTTTATGTTGACAGGATTTTTTGATTCCGGATGTAAGCCATGTTTTCTTAAAGTTATTATTTATTTTTAAGCGCTTTTTTGGTATACATAGATCTAATATAATTTTTATACGGTTACTAAAGGCATTATAATTTTCATTTACATTATTTTTGTCATCAAAAACTGTTTCATAATCTATAGTTTTAAGTTCGGTCAAAAAGTGCTGAATATTTTGTTCATTGTACATTCGTTTTTCAGTAAGCCAGTATTTGCATGACTCAAGTTTTTTTGTAGGTATGCTAATAAGGATCCCTTTGTGGTCTGAAAGACCGTATTCTTTAACACATGTTAACATACTTTTAGTATTAAAATTTGTAAAAACTAAATCTATACAAGTTGAAGAACTGCTAGTTATTGTGAGGGCGGTTGAAGGCATCAAAAACCTTTATTTTAGCGGTAGCCAATAACGCAGTTGTTATTGTGTGGGAATCGAGATCATAGGACACATTACAAACTGATGTGCTTGGATCATTAGCGGGAGCGGTAGCGGGTTGCATAGAATCACCCTTGGACGCATAGGGCGCGAGGGCTATAGCGGGATTTTGAGTATAATACTCAGAATTAACATGTCCAGGCGCAGTGCCACTTGAATCATGAGCGGTAGCGGTATGCGAAGAATCACCCATAGACGCATAGGGCGCAAGGGATGTAGCGGGAGTTTGAGTATGAGACTCAGAAATAGCATGTCCAGGGGCAGCGGCACCTGAGACATGAGCGTTAGAGGTAGCGGTATATTTAGCGGGAGAATTTCTATGAGCGGGATATGTATAAACATTATTACAATTAGCAGGCGGATTAAAATGCAGTAGCGAATGATGTCTGGCCGAACAATACGTGCAGGTGCGCTTGGAAGCACACTCTAATGTTTTATGTTTCACACTTAAACAGTTATTGCAGATGAAGTTATTTTTTATGAATTTATACCTATCTGGAGGCGGCAAGTTCATAAAAGCGGGACAGCGGTACAGATGATCGTGCTTGTCACGATAACACAAAGCGCACTGATCAGTTAGAATATGGGGCCGGTCAGTATTTACAAAAGATTTTGTCGGCGCTTGCGTATTATTACTAGGCTGAGGTATGTGCGTATTTCGAGCTTTGTGCTGCGCTTGCGGGTTTACGGTCGGGCCAGCTGATCGAGATAACACTTTACTTTGTTCCTTTACAAACTCAATTAAATCCGAATGTAGGTATTCTATCCTTGCGGTGCATTATTTCGAATAACTTGACAGTTTCTGAGTCCAGCCGCTGAAGAGCGAGATGCAGCAGGATAAAATCGGTAAAGTCACCGAGGCTCAGTTGTCTAAAGGCTCCTACAGACGTGTCAAAGTTATTTAAAAATAATTCAAGACCAGTAGCACTATTAGCGGTTAGCGGTTTAAAATTCAACATCTGATTTAAGTATGAACTAGCGAGCAGTCTGGGGTCGTCATACTTCTGCACCAGTGCTTCCCAAATAATAGGGTAATTCTCAGCGGTGGGAGACAAGCGGGCACAGACGGACGCAGCGGATCCAGACAGTTTACCAACCAAATAGTACACCTTGTCACTATTTGACAATGATGTGTTCTCGTGAACAGTGCATTTGAATTGCTGGTAAAATAGCGGCCATGAGCGGACATCACCATCAAACGATCGTAGTTCGATCTTAGGAAGACTAGGCTTAGCTTTCCCTATTTGTGAGAGCGATTCATCTTTAAAAGACTGCGAATGGGTTTGAATAACTTGCTTGACAAGGCAATACATAACGTCAAAGTTTGTCCACACTTGGTAATTAACTACGTGCTTAGGGTTAACTTTAAACGAAGCAACATTATAAGAGTCTAATACCCTTTCAAAATCCTTATGCAATTGATCGATATTAAACGCGGTGTCTAGCAAGGACTTAAGCTTGGAAGAATCGGCTTCCACCTTTTTGGCTAAGTCATAAATTCCTTGCATACGGGCAAATAGAAGTCCGCGCTTAGATTCGAACATCGCTTGCTGGGCACTATCCTCATTATAACTCTCAATACTCTCATCTAGATCTTCGGAAACTTTATCTTTATTTTTCTTAGTCATTGTGGATAATCAGCGATGGAACTAGAAGCGAAAACAAAAAGAAAAACTCCAATAAATCGTTATAAAGGCGAAACGAAACAATTTTAAATACAAACCCAACTTATGTACTGGAGTAATCAAATATTGATTACTGAGACAATAAGAACTGCACAACCCACAGAATAGCTAATAGTACGTGTGAGGTTTGCGTTCAATACAAAACCGCCTTCTACCAATGTACTGTGCCACAGACTAATGAAGAGTACGCGTAGCGTTCACGTTCTTGATAGCGGTTAGCAACAAAAACTCGACCAAAGCGAATCCAGTGAGCGGGCAGCGGGCTTGCGAGCGGAGAATGAGCAAAATAATACGAAGAATGCGGGTAGTGATAAATAAAAGCGGGCGAATACTTCGATAATTTGACTCGTAATTAGTTTTAAAAGTAGCGGTGCGGTTATATGAATATGCGTACGAATAGAAACGTGTAATAGCGGTTGAGGTACGAAGATCCTATACTGATTGATTTTAGCGGGGAAAATAAGTAATTGAATAAGTTGTTCGTGCGGGGTGCGGGGAAATAAATAAAATAGACGTGGAAATATGTGGATGTAGTAAACACCTATAGTGACGTTGTACGGACTGAGATGAAGCTCAACGTCCGAAGGGGTGCGGTAGTTTAACAAAACTTTAACGTTGAAACAGACGGATTTCTATGACTAAATGCTATATTTTAATAGAAGATCAGGACAGTAAGACCAATCTTATGATTTTAATAATAGAAAATCCGGGCCGTAGGACCAATCTTATGGTGGAAAATACTAGCTGGTTCAATGTTTCTCACCACAGAGGGGGTATGAACGGATGTTCACGGGGGTTTCAACGATAGCTCAACGGAGGGTTGATCTATTAGGGGTAGCTAGTGGACTGTATGGGTGCGAATTAGAAGTTAAATACTTATGCCTAGATACAAAGAAACCAATAGCACTTGTAACGACCTTCTAATGATGTTAGGACGAACCAACTGCTGTAGGTGGATAAAAACACAGGAATAGAATACAGCAGCTTATAGGGATAAGGAGCATGCACGTACCTGTAGATTTCCCAGCCCGGGAAAGCGGATCCTCAAGCTTCGCACTAGGTCAAGCGGTGACCCAGCGACTCCACGTAACGGAACAGAGGTTCGTGAACGGCACTGTCTACTTATTTCACACGTATTTATATAGTTTAGGTACACATAACAGCGGAAGTTCAATAGCAAAAATACCACCGAATATAAGGAATTTAGTCCTGGTCCAGCAGATATTTTACGGACGACGCGGTGCGCACATGAGATGCGTTGGCAAGACACACGTAGACTGACGCCGAAGCTAGTTCGGCACGGTGCGTATGCGCTCGGCCGTCAGAGCGAGACGGCGTTATGTGGGCACATGCATGCGGGAAGGAGTGAGGAATAGGATAGTAGATCGTTACAAGATAAAGTACCAATAAGTTTAAAAATACGAAAACAATATCCACCATATATAATAAACTTTCAAACCACCAACGTGTATTCAAAGGGGTTGTAAGAAAAGTTGCCGATCACACACCGTGTAAGTTTTACTCGAATTTGTATCAAAGTGGTTAAAAACTGTGTACGGAATATTGAACCTTTTTGTGAAGTTCGATTGATGTTGCAACTATAGTTTGAATCGGCCGTAAAATAAGAAAAAAGCTTTAAAATCAATAAAATAATAAATAAATTTTGTGGACAATCCACACACCACTATTAAGCCCCAAACTAAGCAGAGCTTGTATTATGGGAACCAGATAGCTGATCTAATAATGATATATTTTTTTGTAGATAATACACATAGGTACTTAGAATACAATATAATCTGTGTTCTCCAAACAAATATTTGTTCTTGGTGGGGATCGAACCCATTACCTTTTGCGCAGAAGGCAGAGCTACTAACTGAGCTGAGAGCCAAATGTTAAAAAGATTAAAATATGAATGTTATAATTATTCTGTAAGTTTCATGAATATTATTAAAAAATACATAAATTGACGGATGGGTCTAAATCACAAATTATATAATTTATTTTATACTAGCAGTTGGTAACCGAGTTTCACTCGGAATTTTTTTCGTTAATTTGTATTTTTAAGAAATCATAAGAGTCATATTATCATCTTTACTGGTTTATTCTTACTGAACAACGCCACCTGCTGGACATGCTTGCAGTTAGTTGCTCACAATCGTCAATAGATGGCAGGAGCAGTCACATATTCAGTTTATGTTTAATTATTTAACTCGGAGTGAAACAATCATTTTCTGAAAATGAATCCTAGCTAGATCGATTTATCGCCCCCGAAAACCCCTGTATACTAAATTTCGTGAAAATCGTTGGTGCAGTTTCCGAGATCCTAAATATATATATATATATATATATATACAAGATTTTCTCGTTTAAAGGTATAAGATATAGACTAGCAGCCACCCGCAGCTTCACTCGCCCCGTTTCCGTTACTTTACCGGGTTATTATGCATAATATGTCCGTCTCATGATTATAAGCTACCTTCCCATCAATTTTCAGCCAAATCGGTTCAGCCGTAGTTACACTAATAAATGGTGTAACTAATACGACCTTCTTTAAAGTATTACATTATAATATAAAATATATTCTATATTCATTCCCCGGTCAGAAAGTAAGTACTACCGGTTTAATTAAGTCCTACTCGTTTATTTTAATGTTCAAACCATTTAACGTCTTAACTTCTACAATTAGAGCTGAAATTAAGTTTCAGGCTCATTGTTAATATTAATGTAGGTCGTAACAATGCGATTTATATTTAAGGAGTGCGTTTATTTCTCTAGTTTTCTAATAATAAATGACTGACCCGAGTAGAGTTTGGGGCCTTTACCCAGTAAGTGTTGGGACATACGGATTATGTATTTTTTTTTTTAGATAGCTAAGCATATGGCTACCATCACACTTAAGCCTGCGCACACCTAGTTCGCTGGCGGTAGCGATCAGTGAAACGCTGTCAAATATCGCTGTCAGATTTGAAATTTGACAGCGAATATTTGACAGCGTTTCACTGATCGCTACCGCCAGCGAACTAGGTGTGCGCAGGCCTCTAATGGAAAGTGAGGATGCAGCCTAAGATGAAGCATGCTTAGCCATAATCCACCTGTTCACTCTTGACTTATAAAATTCTAAATTATAACGTTCCAGAAATACTGGATTTATTTATTTTTAGCCTATCCTGTCCCACTGCAAGGGAAAAGCCTTTCTACCTTTTTGCCAGCTTTCCCAGTCCATTGCTACATTGGACCAGTTTGGTAGATGTACATCTATAGCTCGTCGCGCCATCTCCTTGTTAGTCTACCGCGTGGACGTCTTGCATTGGGCACCCAAATAGCAGTGGTTTTACCTCAAAGATCGTCAGACATGCGTCTGACGTGGCCAGCCCAATCCCATTTGAGCGATGCACATTTCTTGCTAACGTCATAAACTTTGGTTTGTGCTCGACACACGGTTTGTCAGGACACGTCATAATAAGTTCAAATAAAATTAAAAATAAATCTTCACTTCACTTCACTTCTTCTTTTTTGGCTACTGCGACTAATATGCCACAATTCTGCCAGTGTCCGTTTCATGCTAGTGTCATAAACTTAAGATGGAGTAGAGTAATAAGAACATGGCCGGTATTATGTTACAGAAAATCGAACATATTAGAAAATAAAAACCAAAATGATTTCTCCAAACAAAAACTTACTAAACCACAAATATCTAATTAGAACATTTAACTGGAAAAAAAACTACATTGACATATTATATACATAGGTGTACATAAATATTTACAGTTTTATTTTATTTACAGCAATAAATTTACATAAAATAAAGTTAATAGGTGGGGAAAAGATGAAAGATAAAATAAAAAAAATAAATCTAATAACAGTTCGAAGGACTGACAACCGTAATGAATCTCTTCTTTTTCTCAGTCGCTTCACTCTTGTCAGAGCGGTCGTGGTCATCATGAATATCTTTAATGTCGTCATCTGAGAGCGCTCTAATTAATAAAAAATCTAATGAGTAATGAATAAAGGCTCTCAAATATTGACTACAAACCGGAACCTTAAAAGTCGGTACAGTCGCGAATTTGACTTTGACATTTTAAAAATGGCAGAAAGTCGCTCAGATGGAGAGGGCAATGCTAGCAAGCAATGCATATTTTATGGCTGTGGTATTGGGATACTTAAACACCTACAGCCCTACTTATAAACGCAATTTAAATTTAATCATTGCTTAAAGTTAGCCCTGTCACTGTTTGTCATTACCCAGTGGTAAGAGATGGCAATAGTTTAAGCACTGTTTATCTTTTGACATATTTTTATAAGTAAGGCCATTATACGATAAACAATATTTCAATCAAAGCTTTTTCTGGCTTTAACCCAAGTTTATTTCTTTGAAATTTGCGTAGCATCCATCCATTCGATAACGCCAGAATACAAAACCGAGTTTTTTGCTTACCCAAACTTTCTGACTTGATAGCTCCCCATAACTCACTGTGGTAACCATGAGATAGGGATTTCTGATTCCAGAACAGTAAACCCCAATTAGCCTCCAGAAACCGCTTATAACTAATGATTCTATAAATCAGCCTTATGGCCTTTATTACACATCTTACATCTCTGTAATTAAGGCGTAGACGCAGCGATGAGATAAATTTTGGCTGTAAGTTATGTCACTAAAATCAGCTTTTAATCTAAAATAGGTCTTAAAGCTATGGGGTTCAGTTTCAAAATCATCTTGAATTTTCTCCGTTTGAGGTGTAAGATTTCGTGGATTGCAAAGGTTTTCTACACTATATTATAATTTGTCTTCTTGTATGTATGTTTGTAATGAATACCTAAATTCAAATCTGCTGTGCCACATTCAAAAATTAATTCACCATTAGAAAGCTACATTCACCTAGACAACATAGGCTTTATTTATGTGTGTAAAAATTTAATATCCACCAGTGCGAAGACAGGCCGCTAGTAGTAAATAAAATTGAGCTTTATGAACCTACTACAAGTTTCTTTATTGAATGTTCAAAATCCATGTATGCAAAAAACTCATACAAGATGGCAGTTTAATTACTGCAGTGAGACTTTTAACAGTAGTACTGTCTCATAATCTGGGGATCGACTAAGTAACTTATAATAATTCATCTATCTTCCTGCCTTGTTTCCCTGAAACCATATTTTGGGGACTTAGGCCTAAGCTCATGTTTTGTAGGCTCTCGAAACATAACTTTCCTAAGGGCTAATTTATCAATCTACAGATAAATGTATCCGTCAAATACAAGTGATTCCATCTCATTTTATGCTGGTCAAAAACAAGGAATGTCATTTTTTTCGCCTGTAATAGAGCATTGCCTCGTAGTTCACGCACATCAGTAACGTGCCCATCCACATCCCTGCGTCCATCAATTTGATGCATACAGATGTTCAGCCTCACGTGCTAGTCATTTCACCGGCACCCACACCATTCAATCCGAAACACAGCAATGCTGCTTCACGGCAGAAATAGGCATGTTGGTAGTAATACTTCCCCGGACGAACCCTTCACAACGAGCTCTACTACTATTTTTTTTAATCGGTGAATTGCGTTATTCCGTAGATGAAACAATATGCCCTAAGAAAATCAATAAAAATTGTCTTTTGTGTCTCTGATAGCATTGTTTATGACGGCTAGTAGAAGAGAACGGAAGAGGAGAACAGTGACTGTGTTGAGTCGATCCCATAGAGATGGGATATGAGCACGAAGATGAAGGATGATCAGTGTACGTCCGTGTCTTGAGCTCCCAGTAAACTTACTAGTATAACGCAAATATGAAAAGAATACTCATTTGGAAACATGCATAAGTGCAGAAATTATAGCAATAAGCGAGATAATATCTAAAACCATAAAACGAAGTCAGAAATACGGCGTATAATAACAGACGCCCCTAAAATATCCACTAAACAGTGCCATAAAGGCGGAATGGAATTGCCACGTCATATTATTGTGTTTAATACGAAGGTAGAAATGAAACGTAAGGATCCTTCAACCGTCCGCGTCGGTAAAACAGTGATTTATTATATTAAAAAGCCTGCGTTATCCTAAGATGGGACACAGTGCTGACGTAGGGCTCATAAACTCTTCCCAGATTTAATAAAATTTATTCAGCACCATTCTATGGGGACCGACAAATCATAATATTCCTTGAATGCGTACTTATTTAGTTGGGTCCGGAAGTTTTAGAGCCAGTAAAGTTTATTTGCGAGGATGCTTGAGAAAATTTGAGCGGCTGACGGATGAATTTCACTGTTTTACGCTTCAGGGTCGGCCGATAATGTCGTTTACTCGAGCACTGTTTATAAATTTGACCTAAAAAGTAGATGGCATCATAAAATTGTATAAACAAAGTGCTGCTGTTGCCACTAGAGCGCTTTTAAATAGCAAATATTATAAATCGGCACGTTTTTAGGTGATTTTGGGATTGCGTTTGTGTATGTTTATACAGAACTCATCTATAAACGTTTCGTTTGAATGGTAGTACACACACACATAAGTATTTTTGGGGTCCAGTATACTCGTACGGTACGGACGGGTAGAATAGATCACGCAACGGGCGTAGAAGCTAGTATTGTAAACAGCAGCGCTAATGTCAGAGTCAAGTCTAATACAACTGATGGTATAACAAATACAAAATGATTGATGTAGCGGTAGCTTAGACGGAAACCATTTTCCATCCAGCGGGTGCAAGTTCCTCTTGTGCACTAATGAGTCAAATGACTTATGAGCGCGTTTATCACTCTGTTACAAGGTAGGAACTAATGGAACTCCCAGACATGTTGCTTCAAGTGGTATGGTAATGAACAAAGGAGATGTTTCATAATGCGCCAAGTGTGTGTACACTTATTAGAACAAGGCGGAAATAATGTAAAATACCAGAAAAATACTCAATTCACTAATTTAAAAGCAAATACGAAGTATGAGAAAGTTTATATACCATTGATAAATTTCTAATAGAGGTCAACACCAAAAAGCACCGCCATGGCAGTTTTACTAAAGTGACCGACACAAATACGTCAGTGTCATGCCATTTGAGCTATTCGACAGCATCAGTTATCAAAATGACATTTCTACTACTTCTCGCCAAAACAAGTTCATGTCATGTTGGCCTGCCATGTTTTGGTGCGTTGTATTGCTCACTTTGGCCAAGAAAATATTTATGTACAAGTAAACGGAGTACAATTCTAGAAAAATAAAAATTTTAACTGAATCCTATGTTGCTAAGCTGTATTTACCTGTATGTATTACTGTATTTATTATGTATACCAATAACACAGAGCTGGCACAGGCTCCATCAATTCGTGAAACATCTCCATTAACCGGAGAAAGTAGATTGCAAATCTTACTAAACAGCACAGCGGGTTATTCAAATTCAAACTTAAAATTGTTTATTCAGTTGTATCACAAGGATCGCTTTGAAACGTTTTAAAAGCTTATAGCTAAAACATTGTTTATTATTTATAGCTCTGTCACAGTTTGATATAGACGAGAAAAGCATCCGTAAGGCGTATTTAAACTGATTCGAAAGAACCATTAACACGATGAGAAAAATACTATTTGATATCAACACAATTGGCCGTTTGATTTTTACGGCATAATAAGTAATACATTAGATTAAAAACAAATTATCTATATTATCAAAAGAATCAACCAAAAACAATCTACAAAAATAATACTCTGTCATCAATTCTCTTCGTGTTGCCAACTGTCGTAACACACAACAGCTCACAAATCATTGACAGAAACAAACAACAAAACAACGGGAATTTTATTTCCCATGGACTTACTAAAAAATAAACATGGAATAGAAATGTGATGCTTTACAACTGTAACCAATAACCGCTGTAGAATAATTGACCACGAATCGGAAGACGAACCAGAGACCTTTCCTACCAGACTTCCTAATTGGTGGGCTGACGATTTTGTAAATACTGCGGGAAGCTAGTGCTAATTAAAAGCTTCATCTTTAAAAATAATATTAAATATATGTATATTGTGAACCATCGAAATGCCCTGCAAATGCATATTTAAGTTTTTTTTCTAAAATTTACTTAGAATATGATGTAACACCCAGAAAGAGAAAAAAATATCTTTATTCACCACACAAATATTGGTTCGATCGAACCCAAGACCTATGGCGCAAAGGCAGAGTTACTACCAATTGAGCTGAGAGGCCAGTCATCTTTGACTTCTTCATAATCCCATTGCTTTGACAGCTGCCATTAGTTGCGTTTACCTTCGAGTGGCTATCAAACCTTCTCCTCTTCAACGTCATAGGCGTCATTTTCCTCCTGAAATTAGTGATTTTGTGACCTTGCATTATTACATAACAAGGCTTGAGCACACCTAGGCCGCTGGCGTCGATAATCAGTGAAACGCTGTCAATTTTGACAGCGTTCAAGGCCTGCGCACACCTAGTTCGCTGGCGGTAGCGATCAGTGAAACGCTGTCAAATATGGCTGTCAAATCTCAAATCTGACAGCGATATTTGACAGCGTTTCACTGATCGCTACCGCCAGCGAACTAGGGCTATCACATGGCTACCAACCCACGTTAAGCAAAGAAATTGACAAAAAATAAACGACAATAACATAAGTTTAAAAATATAAGTATTTTTTTCAAATCTGCATTAAATGACGAAGGTATGCGATAGCGAACATTAAAACAAATACAGCTGAATTGAAAACCTCTATCTACCCAACAGCATATTTTTTGCATAAAAATGAGAAAAGAGGTCGACACACCGATTAATCCCTTTCGCAAATAAAAAGGATCAATGGTTATAATATAGCAGCAAAACAAGGGATGGTTACGCTCAGCGGCCACCCGGCGCCGCTTTCGGACCGCAATTCTCGTCTAAATTCGCATTCCTACGAATTTTTGCAGCATTATTTTTAAATTACCGGCACCGGGCTTGATGGCGATTTTATTTCCTGGCGTCGTTGCAGGAAATGAGGAAAACAAGCAGAGCACGTATCCACTGCCTTTTTATGTTGACGCCAGTGATGATTCGGAAATTAAAAAAGGAAGTAAGTCAGTAAATTAAAAAAAAAAATACAATCCAAAAAATACAAAAAACAATTCGGTTATTGTATATCTTTCGTGATCGTTTTAAAAAAATATTAATAGAATACATTTTTGCATTTCTATACCTGCTGGTACACAAATCTTTATAAATATACCGCTATCGGTACTAAATTGGATCGTTGGATAAATTTCAAAGATAACAGTAACAACACACACAACACATAAATAACAGTTTTTGACGTCATATTTATTTTTTATTTATGTTCTTCAACTCTTACTTTTTTTACCTTCCGTAATTCCTCTCAACAGAGAACCGAAATAGTGAAAAAACTACATACTGAAAACGGAAAAATCTAAAATAGACTTTGATTCTCTCATTTACCGTCCAGTTTTCAGTTTGTATAAATACATTTTATTCTCGGTGCCTATTCTAAGCAGCGTCCATGCAACGACATCCGTTATATTACGGTCAGGAAATTTATTATTCAAGCTTTTCTTGACAATCTTCAAAAAATCTGAGTATGTAGGATCTAGATATAAGTACCTACGGATGACGTGAAATGAAAAACCGCCTGAAAGCATTGATATTTATAAATAACAATGCTTACAACAACAATTACAACAATACAACAATTTATTTATTACGAAAATTTATTTTTTTAAATTTTAAAATCTAGTTCTCTCTGATTTTGTGCCTTGAAGTTGATAACACACTACGGGTGTTATTAATAATCCAGTCGTAGCGTTGGACTAGTTAATCCGTGTTTTGTCTCTTGCATTGACATGCAATTGTCAACTCGAGCAAATGTGACAAAACACGATATAGCTACTCCAGCGTTGCGCCAGGATTATTAATAACACCCTACGAGTATAAACGGTTTCGCATGGTACTGTTTTGCGGAGAAATGTCAAACGGTTATCCAACCTAAATATTGGAACTACGCAGCAAACTTCAAAGGGATAAAGTTGTCACTGTCTTCCGAAAACATAATTATGATGAGATGGTCCAAGATCATGGTGAATGGTTAGAAGAAAGAGAGGTCTATGCCCAGGTGAGGATTAAGTCAGGCTGCGGATGATAATGATGAAATGAAACACATAAACATTACCTATTCCATGAATGCTTAAAACAGTGGATTTATGTGGAAAAGTATTCCCCTTAGAATAGGTGGAAAAATCCATCCTTCCCAACTACTATGGATATTGTGGTAATGGAGGAAACTTCGATTTGTTGCGACCATCGTTTTAGTGAAACGTGGTCTACCAATAGGATGGTTCTTTAATGACTAAAGAACTATGTGTCTGCCAAAGAGAAGTGTCTATCCGTGTTCGTACTCAAAGGTAACACAGGCTGAAAACCACTACTGGCTGGTTGGTTTATAACCATTTCGAATTGATTTAAAGTATTTGTGGAATGAAGAATGAAGTTGAAGATAAAGTCCCTATGAAGTGACGCTGATCGTGTCTAGACCGCACCAAATAGCAAACACTGGAGGAGGCATTTATCCAAAGACAACCCGACTAATCCGTTGTCATATTAGAACAAACTTTTGCTTAGTTATATTTTAGTAAGTAAGATTGGTACCTATATAAGTTAAGTTAAGTAATGTGAAATAAAGGCTTATGTTATTTTTATTATTGGTGGAATTGGATTGTATGGAAATCATCAGACTGATCGATGATGAGATGATTGAGAAGACCGCAGGATCATCATCAGCCTGAAGAAGTCTACTGCTGGACATATGCCTCTCATAAACATTTCCAGGAAGAACGATTCTGAGCCCTTTCCATCCATCGACTTTCCGCGATCTTAGCAATGTCGTCGGTCCATCTGGTGGGTGGGCGCCCTACTTTTCATCTTCCAGTTTGTGATTGCCAATGTTGCCATTCGAGAACCTTTATTCCCCAACGGTTGTTGGATTTTCGAGCTATATGACCTGCCGCCCATTGCTACTTCAACTTACTAATTCTACGAGTTATGTCGGTAACCTTGGCTCTTCTACGGATATCCTGATTTCTAATACTAGTAAGTATACATATAGATATATTCTAGAGTGAAACTAAAACCAAAATATAATATATACACCCCTACTTTTTAATTACCAAAAAAAAAAAATGCCGATATTAGCTACCGATACTGAACACATCCACAAAAAAAAAAATTTTTTTTGAGACAAAAAAAATATTTTTAAATAACCACAATTTTTAGTCAAATATTGAGAAATGATTCAACAAGCAATTTCAAAATTTCATTCATAAACGTTAAATACCAAGCGGAACCGAACAGCGTAATTTTTTTTCTCTCTAGTACTACGTAACTAATACGAGTATGTCCATAATTTTATGCAGGATTTCTGAAAATTTTAACATTTAATAACTTTGTCATTTTATCGAACCTAAAAATTCTGATTGCACATTCATAATGTTCTATCCCTACTACATTACCCTATTTTTTTTTTCTGGTAATCAAAAAGTAGTGGTGTATATTAGAATGGTGATAGATCGACTGTAAAAAATGTAAAGTAAGTATTCTACAAAATGTTATTTTTTCAATCTTGTTTTTTATTTGTTTTGTCTATCAATATACTCGTAACTTTGGCGCACCAAAGCGGCACACCCTTCAGAATCACCGGTATTTTATAACAAGACAACTTCTCAAACACCCTACCTTGTTTAGAACTCTTAATATAAACAAATTATATTTCTTAATCAGCATGAGATAAATCTCGTTTAATTCGCTTGATTTAACGGAATTTGAATTAAATAACGTCGAGTTCCGCTTAATCAAAATCCACGCGAACAATAGAGTAATCAGAAAAAGGTACGTATAATTTTACTTGATTCTGCTTGTGACTTTACCCGTGTGAACAATTATGAATAGTATTGAAAAAAGTATACAGTTTATAAAACTCGCATTTACACATCCAACACTGTTAATCCTTTGGTGGGTAACTTAAAGAATTTATAATAGCTGTTTTTAAACAATAAAATCCAATTACGTAGTGCTCAGTATAAGTTTTATCAAGCAATGACGATTCTTTATATTTTTACGTCAACTTTAAACTTCGTCGTTGCGTCGTGCTGTGAGCAAAATAGCAGGCACCGCAACAACCACTGCAACCGCGTTATGTGTCTATTTAATTTTGTTGTAGTGCAAGGACCAATTGACATTTGTTAAGACGAATTGGTTCAATGTCATACAACTGTCACGGTCGCAAGCTATCACGTCACAGTTGGGAAGAGACGGTTTCAACGTAGCTTTTTGCAACCAATTATTAAAATTATGAATGGAGATGAACAACTTTACTCAATACTTTCCACAGCCTAAGATCCTGGAAATATTAGTGTCATATGAGCTTCTTTTACTTCTATGTTTGATCAAAACAACATACTCAGAATTGATAAAAAGCCACGAAAGAAACACTCAGTTGCCAAGACAAACAGACGGAGGTATCAATGAATATTGTAGAGAAGGTTTTCGTTTTCATTATAACTTCATCGGGGGAAGAATTACTTGTGGCTGACTGCAAATGAAAAGATCACAATCGGATCCATTACTGGGGCTGATGAGTCGGCATTTGGCGGACTAAAGAATTGCGAATATTGCCTTTTTATATCTCTGTCTCTGCTGTCTATTTTTAGATGCTTTTGAAGAGTCTAAGCGATGTAATAATGCTACTACAGAATAACCTGTAGGTATGGATATGGATGTAGATGGTATGGCTCTGCATTTATGATTATTGACCCCGACGTGAAAAATATAAAATCAATACGAGATGGATTAAATGGTGATAGGTCTCAGGAAGTACGTGTGAAAGCGTAAAAAAATATTATGAGGCTAGAAAAATACTCTTGAACCCGCTGGGTTCAATAAAAAGAAAAAAAAAACAAACGAAAATTTCAGAGCATCAAGACCTTTACGTAATAAAAATAGGTCTCTCTCAATATTAACTAAAAAGCTTTATATGAGAAAACCCTGGCTGTTTTTACAAGTCTCACCGTAAAAAAAGGGATGATGAAAGTTATGAGGGTAGGGGAGACTCTCGTAAATAGCACAGGGGAGAATGGGGATAAAGGAATAATATATCAATACGAATCTTAAAGAGGCCGACAACCGTCCAACAACCTCACGCTTGAACATTTATTAATTTTGGAAATAGATACTATACTAGTTGTAGTGTGATGTAGCCTACCTCTCTCTCCTGTTATATGGTCTTCCTCGATAAATGGACTAACCAACACACAAAAAGCAATTTGAACCAGCAGTTCCCGAGATTAGGTCGTTCAAACTCATCAGCATTATAATCTAAAAAAAAATATATATAAAAGAAAGTCGTGTTATTTAACTCGTAATGACTGCACCGCACCTAATGGGGGCTTAGCTTGGAAACCAAGCATTATAACCAAACGGACATAGGATACTTTTTATCCCGAAAAAGTAACGGGAACGAGGTGAGTGAAGCGATAATTATTAAAACAATTTATGTGGTACCTATCTACGAAAACTTTTTGGATCAAAATTGCTATTTTGGATGAAACAGTAATATTTCTGAAACTTCGTTGTTTGGGATTGTTCATCTCTATTTAAGTAATTTTTTATAACATTATTTTTTAAACATTCTCGAGAAGGCGTTTGACGGTGGTCAGCCACTTAATAATCTCACCAGTATCGTAAATCAACGCGAATAAAGCTGATACATAAATCAAGGTTTTTGGTCGTAATAAGATTGCGATAAAAAATCATGTTTTTTAATTGAATTTTAAGCCTCGTTGTTTGCTAAAAGCTTTTCTTAGACCACCGCGATTGGCAACAAACGTAATAAATTTTATTAATTAAGGCAAAATATAAGAAATTGTTTTAAGAAATAGCAACAAGAACAAAAGCCCAGTGCAAATAAATTTGATACTTTCTGGCAAAAGTTAACAAAATACACTCTCTCTTTAAATTGAAAAATCTCGGAACCCAGGGCCAGTCAATGAATCTGTAATAGTAGTGACTGCATTAATAGCTCAACTAAAAAAGTTAAAAAATAATTAACTAGGTAATAACAAAATTTATTGATCAGCCATTTTTAACAACAATTTACAATTTACACGAAACAAGGTAGAATAATTTCAATGCCAATTGAAAAGGCACTGGTTTGAGTATTATTTTTTAGTAACAGTTTAAACGCTGTACATTACCATCGAAACGAGACATTCAAGATACTTTTGGAAGCGATATTTTCTCGAATGCGCTATTTGCTTAAAATTTCAATACAGAGCTGGGGGAAAGAGTTCTCCCAACCACTTTAGAGACCCTACTACCGATTGCGATTCAGAAGAAATTTCTGATGACGAGGAATTCTTGGTAGTATGTATGTTACGTAATGTTATGCATGTATGTATGTATGTTGTAGTATGTTACGTCTGTTAGGTTGGTTGTTGCTATCAGAAGTTTGATATTAATAAATAAATGATAATAAATATTAAATAAATAATTATGCTACTCAGGGTGACTGTAGCTTTCCAATGGTGAAATATTTTTTAGAGATCGGCACAGTAATTTTTGGGTATAATCATTACACACATACAAAAATACAAATCTTATAATATTAGTTATAGATAAGTTTTTTGTCTTTGTTTTTTATTGCAATTGAAGCTCAAAATCATGGCCACATAAAAGTACTCCAACATTTTATCTTGCTGTAAGCTTAATAAGTCGGAATATGGCATGGTGGCACAGATAGTAGGGTCTAAGACCCATCGATATGTGACTTTTATACTTCCCCAGGCGACGGGATATTTCAAATCGAATTTGCATTCAATCCATGAAAATGTCTTATGAAGTCGATCTATAAAATTTTGATACTAAAATTCTACAGCTATTAGATACGACGTCGTTTTATTAAGGGCCTACATGAGGTGAAACCGAAAATGTAAAGTAGCATTTTTTTTCGTTGTATGGACGAATCCATTTAATTTTTTTGTAAAATATAACAATTAAATGGTGTAAAAAAATTATGTTCCGGCTAGAAATTCTCTTAAACTCACTGGGTTCGATAAAATTGAACGCAAAGTTTGCCAAAAACTCTCAATTTTTTTTGGATTTGAAATGGTTTTTTTCCGTTGCTGTTAGAGCCATTGCAATGAAAGTTTTGTTCCCGTATACCTAAATAAATACGTAAAAACCCTATGTTATTGCACTTTTCTTAGTTGCCGTAGTTTTTATAAAAAAATAAAATTTTCAAAAATATATATAGGTAGGATTTCCTAGATACTTCTCAGTACAGCCCGCGCGGCCAACGAGGAGAGGTCCATGTCAAATTTCGCGACATGACATTTCATCTCTGACTACGTAAAATATACCCTAGATTAAATCATAGCTACTACTGGTACTATAAATTTGCCACAGTGTAACATAAAACAAATTGTCACAGTATAACGAAATGACATAATACCATCTTCATCATACATTATGATCGATAACCTGTATTCACATCATCATCAGCCTGTAGAAGTATATATTTTATGTAGCATATAACTTATCTAGTACATTCTAGGGCACGTTCCTATCGTGCGTGACCAGCGAAGCGCAATGCTTTTGTTAAATACCTCCATTTTTGTAGTTGCATAAGTAGCTATCTTCCTATCTACCCAGTGCTTTCCGTCATCATCATCAGTAAGTAGAAGTCCACTGCTAGATATAGACCTCCTTTATACATTTCCATGAAAAAACAATTTGCCGATTTCCCACGATCTTTAGAATGTCATCGGTCCATTAGGTGGAGGGGCGCTCTGGTTGCTTAGCACTGGTTATATTGTCGTAGCGACCCGCTTTTTGATTCTAAAGGCGTGTGTTCAAACCCCGTCATGCATAAATTAGTTTATCTGCCAAAAAACCTATGTGCACTATGTCAGTACACTCTAACGGTGAAGGAAAACAATAAATGAAACCAACGTGAAGTAGCAAAACTTTTGAGGCACATTCATAATCCACCACACCAGCTTTAATTTTCTATTGACATGACAAGAAGAAGACTCAAAAACTAGTAGCCGATTTTAGGCCTTTATAAAAATAGTGTCGATTTTGCAAAGAGTTTGGGAGCCCATTACAATGAAAAGGAAGTATATATATATTATGGACAATCTACACTACACTATCTAGCCCTAAACTAAGCAGAGTTAGTATTATGGGAACCAGATAGCTGATGTAATACTTAAATACATTTTGTTTGTAAATACATACTTGGAAAACAATATAACATCCAGATGGAGAACAAATATCTATGATCACCACACAAATATTTGTTCTCGGTGGGGATCGAACCCACGACCTATGGCGCAGAAGGCAGAGCTACTAATAAATGAGCTGAGAGCCCAGTCATAACAATAGTATCATGGGTTTTGAGTATTTTTGATTGCCGTCTTTTAAATCTGGAGGTGTCTGTAATGTCCCGAATTCTGGAACTTTCTGTCAAAGGCCTCATGCACGGTGCGCTCAAATACCCAAATACCAAAATACATGTGCCTATTTCTATACACGCAGCAAGGAGTTTCCCAAGATTTTGCGTTTGACAGAACTTTGAAGAGTCAGTTGGGGTTGTCGAAACTCTTTGGTATACCTAATATTTTTAAATGCCGATTAAATACAATATTATAAGTCGAATAGACAGTGTTATTTCACAATGCTTCACTGATCTCCACCGCAATGAGCACCGAAGGCCTAAATGAGTGCAAAGCTTAAAGCCACCCATAAATAATTTCCATTTCAATTCATTTATGAATTGAAATGAAAATTATCTATGCATGTAATGTATTGTATTATGTATATCAGTTATCTAGCACCCATAACACAAGCTTTGCTTAGCTTGGGGCTAGATAATGTTGTGTGAATTGTCCAGCATTATTATTATTATTATTATTTATTTCCATAGGCATGAATTCTATGCACTAAGTTATACTTACTAGATTTACATACAGATCTGGAAGTATAACCTTTTAGATAAAAGAAAAATTTACTAAATTGGATCATAAAATTAAATGACGAAGGTATGCAGTAACAAACAATAAAACAAAACGGCTTAGCCGATTTTGATGAAATATTACTTTTCTGAAAAAAAAAGATTAAAAGGGAGAAGACGAATGAGAAGAAAAAAGATAAGAATATTATTGTACAAAAAAAATTGCCCCCCTTGCCCCCCAGGACCCCCCCTTTTGTGAGTGCTACCGGATGCCGTCGAGATAGGGGGTTTTCGATTGGGGTTTCGTATATAGAGGGTTTCTTCCTGAATTGAAAAAACCAAAAAAAACACCCCCCTCTTGCCCCTTTTTTCACCCCCCCCTTTCGTATCTTCCAAGCGGAGTGACTTGCAAGACTTTTTTTTTTGGGTCTGTAGGGAAGGTGAGATTATTTTGAAAGCAAAATAAATTTTGCCCCCCTCCCCCCTCTAGACCCCTTTATTATTTTTGACCCTTTTTTTCGAGTGGAGCATTGCGACGAGCGAAGCGAGCCGCCATGCAACCATGGGGAACAGTGCGGCGAGCAAAGCGAGCCGTGCTGTGACCCCCCCCTCCCCCTAAGCCCCCCAGAACCCCCTCCTCCTGAACCCGGGAGGAGCGTCGCGGCGAGCGAAGCGAGCCGTGCTGTGACCCCCCCCTCAAGCCCCCAGAACCCCCTCCTCCTGAACCCGGGGGGAACGTTGCGGCGAGCGAAGCGAGCCGCCACGCGACCACGCCCACCCAACTGAAATTTAGGGAAATTTAGAACCCCCTCCTACTAAAATTTAGGGTGTCTTAGGGGTGTGAAAAAATGTTCACTAGACTGACAGTTCAAAATTCAAAATGGCGGCTGTGCCACTTCCGGTTTTGCAAACATCGTCCGATTAAGGTCGTTCAAACGGTTCATTCGACTGAGGACTATGATTGGAGATTGAATTTTAGGTTTTTTAAGGTGTTTGATTGGATCTTCACTTGGTTTAGGGTTCCGCCCCTGTGGGAACGCATTGAGGACGCGAGCTGCTTGCAGCTCGCGATGCACGCGACCCGGTAGTCAACGTTTGGGTTCCTTCCAGCGGTTTCGACCCGTTAAGGGTTTTGGCTTGACGTACAATTTAGGGTTCCGTATAAGGTTTTGATTGGGGTTTTACTACATTGAGCAATTTGATTAAGTGTTCGACTTTTAGGGTTCCTTAGGACTTTGATTGGAGTTTCAACTACACTTAGGAGCTTGATAATGTTAACATTTTTAGGGTTCCTTAGGACTTTGATTGGGGTTTTACTACATTGAGGAACTTGATAAAATAAACAACTTTTAGGGTTCCTTAGGCCTTTAATTGGAATTTTACTTCACTTAGGACCTTGATTATGTAAACAATTTTAGGGTTCTTTAGGACTTTGATTGGGGTTTTACTACACTGAGGAACTTGATTCACTGATCGACTTGTAGGGTTACTTAGGACTTTCTTTACTACTTTTTGGGGTTTTACAAGTGCAAGTGTAATGTAAAACTGGGAGTAGCACACCGACACGCGAGCTGCTTGCAGCTCGCGCACACGAAAAAACTAGTTAAGGGGCTGACGTATGGAAAATTTTCATACAAACGGAATACCAAAATGATTTCTAATTTAGACAGATTTACACTATATTATTGTAATAATTGTATTTGCATAGTATTTATCTAGGTTCCTCAACAGTTTTTATTTCAAATTACTTACCTAAAATGAAATAAACACCAATCGCATTTTGCACATTTTTATGCTAAACTCATCAAGTTTTCCACCTATTGGTTTCGTACTAAAAACAACAATATCTTACGTGTTTTTTGTTAAGGAACCTAGTTTATATTGTCTAGTTACAGAATAACAATACTATGTGAAGAATACAAAAAGTTTTCAGTCATCATTTTTGGTATTACGGAACACGATCAAATTCATGGCATTTTCGAACGGCTACTATTGCTATCGCGCACGCACGGTGCGGGTGGCGGGGTGCAGGGAGAGGAAACGCTTGAAGCACACGGGACACTTCGGTTGTGTGTGTGAATCGCTCGGACTTCGGACTAGTTAAATACCTACACTGGCATAAAACATAATGCTTAGATATTTGATAATTGTTAGTTTAGGAAGGGTACTAAGTGAAGATGGGAAATACTAAGTACCTAGGTAGGTTGTAGGTTGGGTAAACGAAATCAAGGTGCAGCACTAGGTCAAAAAGTCTGCCGAAATTTCGAAAAAAGCCAACATTTCGACTAAAACAAATTCTGAACCATTAATTTCTATACAGGGTGGAATTTTGTAATGCCACCTGGAGGGAAAGTACTCTTAATACTGCAGATAGAAAATTTTACTCAAAGGAAACATTCCTTTATTTTTGGATAGAAAGCAATTTCTAAAATTAAAAATAAAATAATTTTTAAATTAATTTTTTTTTTTGAAAGGAATAAATTTATTCTTTTAAAGAAATGAATTCGTTAAAAGAATAAATTTGTGTATCCAAGAGAATGGAGCCCATTTCAAGCAACTAATTTCAAGTAACTAGTTAGTTATCCATTTTTTGTAAATAATTAAATTAATTTAAGATTTCCTGGTTTTTCTTTCATTTAATTTATCATGTTTGTTAGAGATTTCATCCTTATAATTGACTAACGATCGATGCAATAAAAGTACAAGGTATAATTTTTCTGATTTTAGCCGGTTCAATTCCCGGGTGTGAGAGAATTTTCGAAAAACTTTGAATGCAGTTTGCTTTCTATTCAAAAATAAAGGAATGTTTCCTGTGAGTAAAATTTTCTATCTGGAGTATTAAGAGTACTTTCCCTCCAGGTGGCATTACAAAATTCCACCCTGTATATGAAGTATTGATAAAAGGTCTAAGAAAAATTACAACAAATTATTTTTTTTCTTTATTTATTTGTAGTTCAAAAAACTGCTACCACTCAACGTCCGGTGGAAATATTGATAAAAGGACTGAGAAATACTTGAACAAAATAGTTTTTTTTTTATATAACTGGAGCTCAATAAACAGAGTACCGCTCAACGTCTGGTGGAAATATTGATAAAAAGACTTGGAAAAATTTCAGCAAAATATTTTTTTCTTTATTTATCTGGATCTCAAAAAACCGACTACCGCTCAACGTCAGGTGGAAAGATTGATGAAAGGACTAAGAAAAATTGCCACAAAATATTTTTAGTCTTTATTTATCTGGGGCTTAAAAAAACTGCTACCACTCAACGTCAGGTGGAAATATTGATAAAAAGACTTGGAAAAATTTCAGCAAAATATTTTTTTTCTTTATTTATCTGAATCTCAAACAACCGACTACCGCTCAACGTCAGGTTATAATATTGAAAAAAGCAGCCAAGTGCGAGTCGGACTCGCCCATGAAGGGTTCCGTAGCACGACGAACTACAAGAACCTTTATATTATGTTACTTGCTGTATCATAATAAGGTTCTTGTAGTTCGTCGAAAGGTAAATTGCGGTTTACGGTTTATGACGTGTAAAAAAAAAACTACTGACTAGATCTCGTTCAAACTAAATATCGCTGGAAGTTTGCATAGTAATGTACAACATATATTTTTTTTAGTATTATCATTCCCTTACTTTAGAAGTTAGAGGGGGGGGGACCAACTTTTTTCCACTTTGGAAGCGTCTCTCGCGCAAACTACTCAGTTTAGAAAAAAACTATATTAGAAACCTCAACATCATTTTTGAAGACCTATTCATAGATACCCCACACGTATGGGTTGGATGAAAAAAAAATTTTTGAGTTTCAGTTTCAAGTATGGGGACCCCCGAAATTTATAGTTTTTTTTTTATTTTTATGTAAAAATCTTAATGCGGTTCACAGAATACATCTACTCGCCAAGTTATATCAGTCTAGCTCTTACGGTTTCGGAGAAAAATGGCTGTGACATACGGACGGACAGACAGACAGACAGACAGACAGACAGACATGACGAATCTATAAGGGTTCCGTTTTTGCCATTTGGCTACGGAACCCTAAAAAGGACTAAGAAAAATGGCTACAAAATATTTTTATTCTTTATTTATCTGGGGCTTAAAAAAACTGATACCACTCAACGTCAGGTAGAAATATTGATAAAAAGACTTGTAAAAATTTGAACAACATATTTCTGTTTTATTTTTCTGGAGCTCAAGAAATAAACTACAGCTCAACGTCAGGTGGAAATATTGATAAAACGACTAAGAAATTAAAAAAAAAACTTTATTTATTTGGAGCTCAAAAAACTGCTACCACTCAACGTCCGGTGGAAATATTGATAAAAAGACTGAGAAATACTTTAACAAAATAGTTTTTCTTTATATAACTGGAGCTCAATAAACAGAGTACTGCTCAACGTCTGGTGGAAATATTGATAAAAAGACTTGGAAAATTTTCTGTAACGTTCACTAGAAGTTGCTTCATGCAATCAAAATTGAGTTCTATATAGTAATTGTGATAAGACATAAATAATTTTTTTTTCAGTTTGTTTATAATCATTATATAAGTATCCACCTATAGTAGGTTAGCTTGGTACACTTTTTTCGCGAGTTTTGTGCGAAAGCCGAGGTCCATGTAATTGTAGGTCGATGTTCGCAATCGTTGGTTTTGCGAATGTAAATAAGCAGAATAAAAGCAACCTAATTGCTCAACGAATAAAGTATATTTTTAAATGCAGTCACATTATTAGACTTTCTGTACTTTGGTAAGTGAGCCGCTTTGCGTGTTTTTTATTGCTGTGTGTGTGTGATCAATGAGGTCTGGCGAACCACACCCCACCTGATGTTGAGCGGACCTCCACCCATGATCTTCAACTGTAACGTCATGACTGGTTTTGAACCCACGCCCCCCAACCGCTAGGCCGATGAGGTCTGGCGAACCACACCCCACCTGACGTAGAGCGGACCCCACCCATCATCTATTACTGTAACGTTATCACTGATTTTGAACCCGCACCCTCCAACCACTAGGCCAATGAGGTCAAGCAAACCACACCACACCTGATGTTGAGCGGACTCCCACCCATCATCTTCTACTGGAACGTCATCAACCACAACTCCATCACTCCGCGCCGGGGTCAATGGCTCTCTCAACTCAACTCGGAGTCAATGGTTCTCTTTACTCTTCTTCAATTTGGTCCAGAACCCGCACAAACCCTACCTGATGAATAAACTCACTCGTATCATGTTAGAGAATTTCCTGGTGTCTTTTCTAAGTGCGTAAATAGCTACTCTGAAGGTTCTTTATCGGTTCAGGAATGTTGTTTTTTTTTCACTTTATTCTTGCATTCAGAGCATGACCAATCCTTGCTTATTGAATACTAGAAAAGCGAAACAAGCAAGCAATAAGCTTAGAGGGTTAGTCAGGTAATGCAGCCACAAAAAATAAAAACATAAAATTGTAGGGTGCAAAAAGTCAACTCTCTTTGACCAGATTTGAACTCCCGCCCACCTCGTCCTCTCAGTGTGAATCCGCACGCCCTAGCCACTAGCCTATCTGACGCTTAGTAACGTTGACGAAATTAGGCAATGCATAAAAATCGTTAGCAGTGGCTGACGCACACGCACAAGCGCGGCACTATGGTTGGATTCACGTATAGAAGTAGCGCGTCACACGAGCGCCTGTGTGTGTATACTACTATTATATATTCCGTGGCGCCCGCATCAAATGAATAGAGATAGCTATATTCGGAGCAGTTTTTGCTCACGCCTCGAATTGAAGTTGCGAGCTGTGTTCGTCGGCCCGTTAATATTTAGGCATCCGATTTAGGCGTCGCCTAGGTTTAGTGAAAACGGGTGTTAGTAACGTTGACGAAATTAGGCAATGCATAAAAATCGTTATCAGTGGCTGACGCACACGCACAAGCGCGGCACTATGGTTGGATTCACGTATAGAAGTAGCGCGTCACACGAGCGCCTGTGTGTGTATACTACTATTATATATTCCGTGGCGCCCGCATCAAATGAATAGAGATAGCTATATTCGGAGCAATTTTTGCCCGCGCCTCGAATTGAAGTTGCGAGCTGCGTCCGTCACCCTCTTAATATCTAAACTTAAACATTACGGTATTCTAAATCGCTCCATTGACTTATTACAATCGTACTTGACTGATAGAATCCTTAAAGTTGATGTGGGCGGTGAGAGATCTTTTGGGTCAGTTATTGACATAGGGGTGCCACAAGGTTCGATATTAGGTCCTTTCTTGTTTCTAGTGTACGTAAATGACCTTCCTTTTTTGGTTAAAAAACTATGTGAAACAGTACTATTTGCTGACGATACCTCATTAATTTTTAAAGTCGATAGATAGAAGGCTAATTACGATGACGTTAACGCATCTCTGTCGTAAATACTTAACTGGTTTAATAATCTTTTACTTAATGTTAAGAAAACTCATAAGTTTTATGAAAAAATATTTTTTGAGTGTCAGTTCTAAGTATAAAAATCATAATGCGGTTTACAGAATACATCTATTTACCAAGTTTCATCAGTACATATAGCTTTTACAGTTTTGTAAGTACCATACTTCAAGCAAATAAATTATTTCTTTTCATTTCATTTCATTTTTTTGAAAAAAAGTGACTGTGACATACGGATGGACAGACAGACAGACATGACGAATTTATAAGGGTTCCGTTTTTTACCTTTAAAAAATACAAGTGTTCATTCACCGACTACCGACATTTATGAACTTGCAACTCACTCTGGTTTTGCATAATATGAGGAAAATCTCTCTTGGTGGAAGGTTTCTTTTATTAAATCTGGGGCTATTTGCTTGTTATACTATATAAATTAGACTACTACTACTACACTACTATATAAGTTAGATTTAAAATGTAGCGTTCGTGGTAGTTTAAAAAATACCGCACAGCTTGCCATTGTTATCACCAATCCTGGATGAAAAATATGCAATGGAAACTCTGCGACGGGAATCAGCTAACTTAACAATTGGGTTATATTTATTTACTGAATATCTGTCTGTGTTTTTGTCTAACGAAGCGTATTCTAGTCAACACATTGTAATGTCGTGACAAATGTCAGACCCAAGCACAGAATAAGTAATAGTTGGTATCAAATACATGAATTCACAGCTCAGGTCAGGCAACGCCATCTTTATTTTAAATTTTTCCAACTTTCCGGTCGTGTTTTGTTTTTAGACCAGCGTATAGCGGAGGCTTAAAGGTACCTTAGATGGATATTGCCGACGGTTTGAAATTATGGGGCCGCTTTAGCGTTTTCGATTTTATAAACGCGCTGGCGTCTTTGAAAAGCCTTTTGTTTTTAGTGTTTTGAGTAAATTGGAGTTTCGGCGTCTTATCTGTTTCTTGCTGAAATAGACAAGCTCAACTTAATCTAATTACTTATTTATTCATGTTCAGCTTTAAGATAAGTTGAATTGGTTTATTTTATAAAGATTCTGGTTCCCTACTCTAACGAGGAGCACTCTTGTTATAATGTAGTTATTCGAAAACTTAAATATAATAAAGGTAAACTTGATATACGTATTTGGTCGTGAACTGCTTAGTATTCTGTCTAGACCTTACCTTAGTAGGTACCTAGGTACCTTGCAAGACGGTGGCCTTTTATCTTTGCTGAATAGGTTTAGAGAAGTAGCACTCTTTTCAGATCCATTAAAACCAAGTACCCACCCAAATCCCGGAAGTATAAGAGAGGTAATTAGAGGTACGTCCAAGTACACACCCACATTTTGCTTAAACCATATACCAACTCGTATCTTAAATAGTTTGAAGAGTGTGGGCCCCGGTGAAATTACTGGCACGTGAGGCTGAAGCTGGTAGACGCAGAGAAGTACATCGTAGGGCACGTTCCTGACGTGCGTGACCTATAAGGTTGTTATAGGTTATGGTTACCACTTAACATCAAGTGTGTCATATGCTTGTTCCATCAGATAGTAGTATAAAAAAATGCTTGGGGAATAAAGTCACACTTTTCATATTCGTTTTAACTTTGGTCAAAAATCATTTATTCGCTAGAATTGCAAGAAATAAGTCAGAGCAAGAGAAGAGTAAGTCTAGAATAAGCCTTAATTTTGATCATTGAATATTTTCCTGTTATTATTACAGCAAGCTTTCTAGTAGAAAAGTTAAAATTAAGTACGCAATATTCCGGAAACTCTGCATGTACCCACTAAACGTCGCCAATAAAATTTGCTTAGCAAAACACTTTCGCATGTGCAAGAAATTTACGACTTAATTAAAGCGTGTTTATGGGTAAGATGGCGAAGAATATTGGGTGTATAAATGTTTTGCCTACACTTTATAAGATACTGCACCGTTTGCGAAGAAAGAGGGTAAAATGTTGAAAAAGTTCATTATGCAGATTTTTGTTGATTCAAGTTAGCGTTACATCATTATCGGCTTTTCTTGTATTTCCGTCTTTAATCTACGTTATTGAACTATAAGTTTAAAAAACTAGAGAAACCGACTTCATTGCTAAACCGATTTTAATAAAATTTGTTTGGGACAATCTGGACGTAAGAATAACCTTCCAAATAAAAAAATAATTTTCTAAATTGGTTCATAAATGACGGAGGCATGCAGTTACAAACATTAAAAAAATATTTAAAACAAAAATGGCAACACCGATTTTAATAAAATTAAATTGAGACCAATCTGGAAGCAGTACCTTTCAGATAAAAAAGTATTTTTTCAAATCGGCTCACAAATGACGAAGTTATGCGGTAACAAACATTAAATAAATAAAAAAAAAACAACGAATTGAGAACCTCCTCCTTTTTGATTGGAAGTCGGTTAATAAAGAGTAAAGATTTGTATGTTTGTAATGAATAATCTCGAAAACTATTGTGACGATTTCAAAATTTATTTCGCCATTGGAAAGCTACATTCTCCTTGGGTAACATAAGCTATATTAATGTGTTTAAAAAGTAAATGTCCACACGTGCGAAGCCGGGACAGGCAGCTAGTTTATTATAAACAAATACTTCTCTACAACTTCAACTACTGTTATTTATAATAATTGAGACGTAAAACACTTAAAAAATCATCGTCTGAAAATCAGTAAGACCCAGTTTTACGGATTTTTCAAATATTTGCCAGTGATTGTTTATCAATATAACAAAATTATGAGTTAAACAACTGTCAAATATTAATATTTTGTTTCCTGGACTCATAATCTTTAACACTGGACTTATTAAATAAATGTGTTATATCTGTTGGTATAATCAAAGACTATGTCTAACTGAATAATTACCGCAAAAAGGGAATATTAGCATTAGGACTGACTCATGTTTTTTTTAATCAAGCGTTTAGAACTTCATTATCTTTTCGCCGTTCCATTCATTTGTAAACAAAACATAATCAAAACACTGTGGTTATGTAAACACCGTTATTTGCATCGTCAACGGATGGACACAGTTGATTTTGTTCCAGAACCCATCGACTTATTACCGACTTCCAATTCATCAATGCTCGATCGTCGACCTCCCCTCGATTGGAGCGATACCTTATTTCGATTTCCCAATAAATTCTGTTCAATCACACTGAGAGCCTGGTTTATTTCTTGATGGCGGCCAAAGAATAAATTCTCCACTTCGAATATTAGAGAAGTTTCATCAAGTTTCACAATAGCCCCTCGCGGAAACTCCTGCCAAAATGCCGTTATTCAAATTTCACTTTTGATAAGAAATTGAATAGGTATCTGAATCGGGTTGTTGCTAACTTTAATGGTAGTAATAAAAAAGTTATTTGTAACTGCGAAATTTTCTTGGAATGAATTGTACGGTACCTGGAAAACAATATTGTGTTTTTATATTTTATCTCGTAGTCCCTTTTATTTAATGGCCATCTATCATTTTGGTTGCCACATTTTACGGTTTAAATATATTTATTTCTTTTAAGAATTAAAAATACACTTACAGAGGAAACTTAACTAAATTAAGTAAAATAGTGCCTTTAAGCGTAAGTTAAGTCTTAAATATAAGTGAACTTGTGTATTTTCAGCTTAGTAATCTGAACGGATCGACTGAAAAACATTTGCTTTCAATTTCAGCGCTCTATGTTTAAGAGGGTACAACACAGGCGACTCTCCATACAAACGTAGTCCCCTATTTCCTCCCTGGATAATGCCTCTAGAAAAAAAATACCAACCACCACCATTTTACCATTTTGTCTCATAAAATCCAAATCTGCTTTATACGTGCTCGTATGTTTTCCTTTTTTTCAGAAACCTATTGATAAAGAAAATATGACTCATATGATTTATATGATTTATATGAAATACGATTTGGAGGTGATATTTTCTTTATCAATAAGTTTCTGAAAAAAAGGAAAACATACGAGCACGTATATAGCAGATCTGGATTTTATGAGAAAAAATGGTTACTCTAGAAGCATTATCCAGGGAGGAAATAGGGGACTACGTTTGTATGGAGAGTCCCTGTGTGATTCCCTCTTAAGAAGACGAAAATTGCTAAACTTAAAATAGTTTTGGATCCTTTCACAGGCGCAGTGACTCCCGTGGGAGTATCGAAACACATCTGTAAATTGAAACAGAGAAGGGTCAAACCCGTAAAAGCAATAACTGTAAGTTCCGTGATAGTCGGCGGCATACAAAATATCTGAAATGATATAAAATAGCGAAAAACTTGCGCACCTTTACCTGCTTTTACTTACAGAGTTGTGTGCCTACCTGTATTTGATATCGATTTGAGAATTCGTAATAAATCTACTGCGTAGAAGAATAAGCAACAAAGAAAACAAGTCGCTCTTGTTAAAAAAATTGTACACTGGCTGTCTCAGGGATGTCTGTTGTCGATTGTCGTGCCGTCGGTTAATCAATTTTTAATCGATAGAGAATTTCCGCCAGTCGATTGGATCTGGGGCCTAATTCTCGGGCCGACCGAGATTTTCTAAGCGATTATTTTATTTTTAGCATTGCACAACCCCGCACTTTTCTACGTTTTCCGTATATCGTAGCTGTCGAGGCTTCTACGATGAGATCGTTGATGAATTACTCAAAGAAATCTGCCATTCTCTCTTGGAAAGAAGCAATAAAATAAAATTGCAAGATGATCGAGATCGGCCCGAGAATTAGGCCCTTGTGTTCACATTTTTGAAGTGAAAGCTTCTTTAGGTTAGATTGCGGTCAAACGCAAGCGTATAATTATGTAAAAAAGGCACGTTGGACATTTTATGAGATGGGGAAAAAACCAAAACAACACCGTTTTTAGAAGCTCGCAAAAATATATAATGCAAAAAATATACCTACCCCAACACAAGGCAATATAGTTCCTAATTCAAAAACTCCAAACTGCACGATTGCATGAAAATTGACCACTTTTGCAGAACTGCACAATTATTGTGCAATAATGATAACAAGTGAAAAACAAGGTAGGTATTTCAAGTTTTCTGTCGACACTTCCGTAGTGCCACTGTTTTTTGTAGAAAGTACCTTAGTACTACTACGTACTTTTATCCCTAACAGTTTGTTAAAAAAAACCTGTCTTGTACATAATAAATAAATACCTACATATAAGCATGAAAATTATGTCAAGCAGCACGTCCCATAAAAGCTTTTCAATTATTGATCACAACGAATCGAATGATAAACTTCAGCCTAGAACTGATCAATGTTAGGACACCAACGTGGGATTCCGGTACAGAATTGGACAACTCCGACCACTCTATCTCTTCATGTGAATTTTGAAAAGATGCATAAGAGAACGTGGGGTACGTGTAGCTATTGATGTCCAACTGAACAATATTGTAAACAAACATAAAATTGCATTATTTGTTTTCGTACGTTTGACGAGCGGAATTTGGTACTCTTTGGTGGGTTTATAAAATGAAAAGGTGCTTACAAATAAAATTTAACTTATGAATGAAAAAAAGTATGTCTTATCAACAAAGAGACAAACCCATACATCCTCCTTATACAATCATGTCCTTTTGTACATAGCATTAAGTTTTTGGTGCATTAAAGAGTTAAATAATAATAAATAAAGAGTCTAGTAGTTAACTAGTCCTAGATTTCAGCTGAACTGATGCTCCTGAAACCCGATTCAGTTGAATCGTATCGCGGCAATTGCTTTCGCTTGATTGGACATTCACTCGTGACATTATGTGCCAACATTATTATGTGCATGAAAGCAGCCGTTGCGAGGCAAATGAAATCTTTTCACACTCGTTCATGAAGATCATTAAGTTTATAAATATTTGTTTTGGTTTATAGAGAGCACTGGTGGTCTAGTGGTAGTGGCCCCGCTTTCCGATCCGAAGGTCGTGGGTTCAAATCCACTCGTGTACCAATGAGTTTTTCTGTCGAAAAATTTATGTGCACTATACCAGTACTCTCGAAACGGTGAAGGAAAACATCGTGAGAAAACTGGCGTGTTGTAGAACCTAAAAAAGTTCGAGCAACATGGTGTCAAGGGTCACGCAAAAAGGCCCACCAGCGGCCTACTTGCGGAAAAACCTGCCCGCACATCAAGTGCGCATGATAAACCTGCCGAACTTGTTTTGGAAAAGTATCATACAAAAAAACGGTAAGAACCAAGCCGTAGTTTGTTACCTCTTCGTCTTGGCTGGGTTATTTGGAACTCTGGCACCTTGACTCATCTAGCTATAAGACATTTCAAAGCAATCCATATGATACCATTGAAAAAAGAAATATTTTATTTGATTTTGATTTATCATATTTTTCTAATATCTTTGTGGATTGATTGTCGATAGGATGAAGGTAGGATGTAGCATAATTAGTATTAAAAACATGTATTCCTGTGTTAAATTCAAAACATGAGCTTAAATTTAAGATTCTAGTAGTGAAGGTGAAAATTACTGTTGGAATTAGTGGAACAAGCATATGGCTCACCTGATGTTAAGTGGTAACCATCACCTATAACAAAGCAGTGCCTCGTAGGTCACGTACGTTTGAAACGTGCCCTACTATGACATACCATACACTGCATCCAGCAACTTGAGGCATACAAATGTTCAGACTCATGTGCCAGTAATTTTACCGGCACCCACACCCTTTAAACCAAAACAAGCAATGCTGCTTCACGGCAGAAATAGACATGGTGGTAGTACTTCTCTGGACAAGCCCTTCACAAAGAGCTCTACTACTTAAAAACTCTGTATTTTCTATAAAGGTGTCCAAGGTATTAGATAATCTTGCTAGGTGCCGCCGCACTCAGCTAGAATGCAATTTGCTTAGCTGTAGGTAACCCGTTATAACCTCTTTACCGGCTGGAGAGCTGTGAAGACGAATTTTTATCACGAATTTCTCATTTCAAGCTCAATTTAAAAATAAACTTTGTAAACATTTTCTAGCGTGAAATTCAGTTTTTAGTCGAAGGGTTTTGTTTTTTTTTGAAATTTGGGCCTCCTCGCTCAGTAGAGATAGCAACATGATTTTTTTAACATAGCTGTATTTAAAACAGAGTATCCTTGTTTAACAACCATAAGTAAAATCCAATACTGAAATTTGACATCATGGAAATGCGTATTTGCAAGAATAAAAGTTAGTCCCGTGTTTCTGTCTATACAAAATTAAATTGAATATAAGTTGTTTTTATTGTTTAGGAAATTGTTTTATCTTAATGTGTAAAACTACAGTCTCTGACTATGTCAGAGGGACAAATAGTGTCATCTTAAGAAGGTGACCAAAAAAGAACCTTACTTAGACCTCGGCTAAACCTAATGAAGTGTTCGTTCAAAGGAGGTTGAAAGATTATTTTTTCATAGTTACACCGTAAAAACTGTTGCATGAAATGCAATTTTTAAACCGAGATTGCAACATTTTAGATTGCTAAGAGAGCTTTGTCTAAATTTAGGAGAGTCCTCACAAATATATATAAAAAAAATAGGAATACCTCTCAAAGGCCGCTTTCCGGTTGTTATGGCTAAGTGCTGTAAGAAAATGACCAGATTGGCCAGCTTTATTAGCGGACAATATTCTACTTCGTGTTCAACTGATCCGTAAAAATGAACAGCGATAACCTTTCAATGTCGCACAAAGGGTTCAGTCAGTCGTGAATGGACAAAATTGATTTTTACTCATATTGAAGTGAGGGCTCTATGGGGCTGGACAATTGACACAGCCCGTGTCTGATTTGAATCTACGCAAATTCGGCGACAAGATCTTAAATAAATTGTATAGTATTTTATTTCAAATCAAATCAAAAGTGTATTTATTCAGTTGAATTGCAAGAACCACTTTGAAACGTCTTAAAGATAGGTGAGTCCAGGTGCCAGTTCCACGCGACCAAGCCTAGAAGAACAAACAACGGGTCAGTTCCTACCGTTGTGTTGCCACAGGACTTGTTAAACTACTTGTAAACTTTTAAGCATCAAAACGTGTATGTGTAATTTTTTTTTCTCTAAATTTAAAAATCGGATTGCACCAAGATACCTATTAGTTGCTTGCGATTTTCGAAAAATTAGTTCAGTTATATTTTATTATTCAAAAGTTTAAAATGGATACAGTTATGCATAAGGAGACCAAGCGCCAAATTTCATTTTTTGATTTTTTCGCATTTTCGTAATCACTAGGGCATAATTAAGCCATAGAAAAAACACTCTTGCAGCCAGCTTCACTCTAAGTGGTATTTTTTGATACCCAGTCCAAGCGCCTTCTATAGCAAACTAAGTATTTTGAAATGCAATACAAGTCCAACAACCAATTTAAAACTAACAACCAAATTTTATGATGAAAAAGCACATTTCCATTATACATTACTAGTCCAAACGACGTAGTGTTACGCATCAGTAGTCTACGCGACAGTTGTTTGTAACTTCTGAACGTAATCTTTGTTTGGGTGGAAGGAGAGTCTGGCAGAAGAACCTAAGTCATGTTTAAGGAAGCACATATTATACTAGTTTACCAAAGTCAAAAACTTAATTATTTGGTCAACTTCATTGTTGCGGAGAACAGAATAAAAAAAATAAAGGCCAGAATACACGTATAAAGATAAAGATAAAAATATTTTATTGTAAAACTGTGTATAAAACATCTTAAAAGTAATTATGTTCCAACAGCTTACCTAATTTCGGGCGTACAATATAGCGAAAAAGTATAAAAATAGACCTGATGATCTCTCCTCGAAAAGCACCCTATATTTCTGAAACTGCAATTAATACTTTATACTCCACAAGACTACAAGAAAGTTATGGCAAGCTGCAGAACAAAGAATCACAAATACTGAAGAAAAGGAAAAAGCTATTGTCAACAGAAAAAAGATAACAGTGGGCGAGAAGGTCAATAATAATTGGTTAAGAATAAACCAGATAAAGGAAACCTAAAATCATCCATTGCCTCATTATGTCAAGGCAGGAGCAGTAGAAGAGGAAGAAAGCTTAGAAATTGATGTAAAGAAAAGAAAGGGTAGGAAAGGACAAAATGTTTCAGAGAAAAAACTAAAAGATTTAAAATCACTGTTTCATAATATCCCAAACGACGCTATAGCATTTGACAAAGATTTGATTTTTGATGACACGATTGAAGATGATATTGTTGTTGAAGGTGTTGATGGCCATTTAGGTTTTTGATCCGGAACATATTGAAGAAGAGTATTAGAGAGATTTATATATTATTTACCTACTCCATCCTACATCCTACCCGATATGTTCTGGGTTTGGGGTTAGTGTTTACCAATAATATCATCAATCATTATTCTGTCTGTCTGAAAGCTGAAGATAATATCTGAGATAGTCCTTATCTTGTTTTAAATTATTTTTGTTTATTAAATTATGATAATTATATTGTTTTATTTTCTGGACATACTATCAGTGCCATTTTAATAGTTTTTTATTTATTTTTATCAATCCTCTGTAACATCTAATATAAGATGCTGAGTAAATACGGAAATTCAAGGGGTTTTTATTAAACTATAGGAAAATAGTCCAGGAAACATTTTTATGTTATACTTATACTCATTTTGCAAAATGAGTACATCATATTAATTCGTTTCCACGTGCGCTTAAAGCTAATCTTCCAGAATAAATAATTATTTTGTCTCTTGGACTTGTTTTGCAAAATGAGAACATCATATTTATTAGGAGTCCAAGTGCATTTTTAACGATATATTCCAAAATAAAACCTTTTTTTGTGTTTTTTTTTTGTAACATGTTAAATTACAAATATAAGCTTCGATGTACATAGATTTACTTTCTGACGATGCAAATGCAAATCTTCTACCAATAAAAACGCGTTTATGTAATTTCCCAAAAAACTGAAAATGGCGCTTGGACTCACTATGCATAACTGTATCCATGTACAAACGAGAAATTATTTTCAGGTGTCATGTAATCTAGCAGTGTATGTGTAGTATACAGTGTAGTGTACTACAATAGTGTAATATACGTTAGAATCCTTGATATTATTCTTGCTTTTTTATTATTTTTTTCATTAGTTATCCGTAAAACGGGGCTTAGATTCCTACCTTCTTCTTCCTTCCCACCTGATTCTTGCCTTGTTTTTGCTCCGTTCTTTGTTTTCGCTATTTGCTTACTCAAACTTTCATACAATTTGAAATTCAATGAATTTATGGACGCCATAAAAAAACATAGAAACATACAGATTCTTTGATGTGAAAACTGGCGGAAAATCCTTTGTTACGTACAAACGCTTTATACCTTTTAATTTTCACGTCTAGATTTCTTTAAAAAAGAGTTTTAGATTTGTATTGTAGCTTGTGTTATTGCCTAGTGTTTTAAGCAAAGGAAACAGGATTGTGTTGTATTTATTATTTCGGCAAATAACTTTAAAAAATGTTTGTTTTAATTTATACACTATTCTATAAAATGTATCCTTATAAGATTACGAGCCATAGTTAAGCTAATGAGAACACAAAGTGAGATCGGGTTTTTGACATTGTTCCATGCAATTTAAATCAAAATTCCTGGTTTTATTTATATGATAAATAAGGTAAACGTGAGACAAATAATCGTTTCAATAACTTCAAAGACTATTTATAAGAGTGCATTCTTCGATAGCATAGTTTTAGTTAAGGTTACATAAAATATCTCTATTTTGAGAATTAAACGCTGAAACATCCCCGGCATAGTAATAACTTCAACAAGCATATAACACTAGCGCGTCCGGCTCTCTTTAATCAAAGTTGCAATAAAGAAATATTCTTTGTTACGGGTTTCATAAGAGTCTTCTTTGAAAAATATGATCGCATTGCTCGCTTCTATTCCAATTATGAGCGAAGCGCTGGAGCATATTTCATAATATCTATTAGATCTCGACTTGACCTTGTCTTTGTGTGTTTTTACAGCCTTTGTGGATTTTTATCAGTTATACTATCTGCCAAGTGACGAAAAAAACGATACCCGTATTTAGAAAGAGTGCTTGAATTTGAGTTGAGCCTCAATCATAGATTTGTGACACTTTTCAATGGAGAACTGTCAAAAAATCTATGCTACTCAAACTCAGCCTCGACTCAGCCCGACACAGCTCAGCTCAGTCAGACGGGTCTTATATAATAAATTGTTGGAAAATTCACGTTAGGTCATCTAGTCTTACGCCCATATTCAGAAACAGTGCTTGAGTCTGAGTCGAGCCTCAATCACTCTCAAGCGTAATAGATTTTTTAACAGTTCTCCATTGAAAAATGACAAAAAACTATGCTTGAGACTCGACTCAGACCCAAGACCTGTTTTTGATAATAAATTAATGGGCATTTCACGTTAGGTCATTTAGTCTCCCACTAATCGCCCAATTAAATATTCGACATTTGTTTATATAAAATGTTTGCTAGGGATGGGGAATGTTTACTGATTAGTCATCCGTGAAACCGACCCTAAGGAAAGTTTGTACGAATTAACGACTACTGATATAAATTTTATTTTATTTTCCAAAATATTTAAAAATCAAATAGGAAAGAACAATATTTTCAAAATATTTTGAAAATACAAAACAGAATTCAATGATTTGAAGTTGAAAATGAAAATAATATAGAAAGTGCAATACTCATCTTCTTCTTAAATTTAGGAGCTTAACTCTTGTCGGGTTTTTGATGCAATTTTCTCCCATTGAGTCTTTCGAAAGTGGCCTCCTTGACTCATGATCAAAAAAAAAGGTCTATTCTCATGACTACAGATAGTAAAAGCTTACCATAGGCAATAAAATGAGTAATGCTATTCTCAAATTCTCCAGGTCCAAACAAGAGGAAAATAATTTATCATGTCTCAGACGTTGTTGGTTAGTTCGTCTTAGTTTCTAAAAAACGGCAATCATTATGGCAACCACAATATGGCGGTTAAATCAAAACTACCCTTTTAAAAAAACACATTTTATCAGCCTTGGTAATGTACAAAAATATGTACATAACAAGTAATATTTATTCATTAAATGCATATGGGCTCAGTGGCACGTCTTGGGAGAGACCTACGTCCAGCAGTGGACTAATATAGGTTGATGATGATGATGATTAAATGCATTCACAAACAAATATACCGAAAAAAATTTAAATTAAAATTTCTTGAGTTACTTCGACACTATTATAAAAAAATTTGCATTTATAATATTAAAAAAAAACAGGCCTTTGCATGTATTGTAGATGATATAAATAGCGTCTGAGGCAACTGGTCATTACTCATGGCCCCTACTTATAATTTTAACCACATGTAATAATACCGCATTAGGCACAGGGTTTATAGTTTTTATACATTAATTTAAATAGAGCAAACTTTAAAGCGACCGTCAAAATACGCTAGCAGTTTCTTCAACACTGATCCTTCCTTCATGAATAACAGTGCAGTCCGTAACGTGGGGATTTGAAGAGAAATGTGTGAATGGCATTGTGGTAAAGACGAGGCTTTGTCCAAGACGCTTATCCCGAGAAAGGGTGGGTTCTGGACAAACTTCTGACGAGGGTGTTAGCGTCGTAAATTAATATGCATGACCACATGTCGTGTGGTTGCGTAATAATTCAAAAGCCTACACTGTCAACGCTAAATTTATTAGGTTCAGTCGGCAAAGTAAATGATGGCCAGTCAAGATGGACAGGGTTTTGGCAATGAAAACTAGGATTTAATTTCTTCTTTTGTTTTGTATTCTGTATTAGTAGAGCTCTATGATTGCGGCTCGTCCAGGCATCAAACTGGAACTTCACTGCTACTATTATTCTCTTTGTTTTGCTAGGAAAAAATGGTAGGAACCGAGGCGTAGTTTGTTTTTAGTTCTTTTTGGCTCGGTTCATTGAAAAAACATATTTTCGTCCTTCAAAATACAATCTGCTAACATGCTGATGAAGATTCTATAAAAAGAAGAGAATCATCACAAGTCATCGCACTCAAAAATTGAATTGCTGTCAGCATACAACCATTCCCAATCCAATTTACTCACTATCTGTGAACGTGAAAATTCAAGTTTCGTATCGATTCTGCTCTCAATTCCACACCATATTTGGTCTGCTGAACCTTTTAGCGCAATAAAAATAATCTTCTCTGTTCAACGGTCCATACATACACATGCCACAGTATTGATACGAATGCAGTTGTCCAGCTTAAAATTTACTTTTTTCCAGCTATTCTGTAATATTGTTGCGATCAAAAGTTTGATACTATAACAAGTAACAGTGATTGCATAATCTTGTTTCCATGATATTTTGCCCACTATAATATCTGTTTCCATGCCAGTTTTTCAAAGTGAAGTTCATACTTGCTATCTCATGCTTATTCAAGAGGACAGAGGACAAAATCCACACACAAAAAATGTATGAACTGAGTGAAAGATGACATGGAAAGAGAAAAGTGAATGCAAAGTTGACGGCTAACAAAGTGGAATAGAGGAGGAGGGCATGGTGTGCTAACCCACATGAAGTGGTGTAAGGGCAGGAAGAAAAAGAAGAAGGAGAAGTTGAATCAAAAACTGTGCATGGGTTGTACAGATAAAATAAGTATAAGTTTCTTGAACTATAAAACTGAACAAGAAATAAGATTTTTTTTTAAGCCACGGTATGTCCTGGCAAAAAACAAAAGAGATACACCATTTTTTTTTGTTACCTTACCAAAAATATTAATTGATAATTGAAACATCGCCCACCACAGAGGTCCTAAGTGGAAGTGCACTACTGTTATTCATCTATACTGTGCACATGGGAAGTGATAACAAAGCCTTTACAAACATGATTGTTGCTTCTGTCTGAAATTGATATATTTTAATTGAGTTACTGACAACACATCGATGTTGTGACAGTGAAGCGGTTGTGTAATCGCCTGATAAAATTTACTGTATGAAATCAAAGTAGTCTGCTATAATGAAAAATCCAGGCGTACGATTGGTCGCGTGGAACTGGCACCTAGACTCGACGTTTCAAAGTGATACAACAATATCAATATAATGATCAATACAACTAAATAAATATTATTTTGAATTTAGAAATCCCTCAAACCTTAATGAATTCCTTAGTGCTATCTATAATCATCTGATTATGTATTTTTTTATAAAATAAATAGCTACCTAATGCAATAACAATTTTGGGTTTTATAATACTTTTATCCTTAGCATACACCATAGTATATTAGTATAAGCTGTAGTTTACTGCCTGTTCTTCTAGGCTTGGTCACGTGGTACTGGCACCTATAGACTCACCCACTTCCTTGTGATACAACTGAATAAATAAATTTTCGAGTTTAGAATTATAGAATTATGTTGAATGATCCTAGGATAAAAATTAAACACCCTATAAACAAAGAGGACTCAGTTGGTCTAAAGCAATTAAAAAGCAGTACCTTGTTAGCATGCAAATGCAATCCTGAAGATTCCAGCAATATTCGAGTCATTAGTGTTTGTGTGGACTGCAGTGCAAAAAGGAAACCGCAGTACTGCGGATGACAATTTAATAATAGCACCACTTTTTGCAAACTGCTTTTAAAGCGAATGGCAATTCTAATTTCTGTTTTATTGAGCAATTATGTATTGTAAAGCTTAAGCGTTGAGAAATGGTTTATTAATACCAACAGCTTGTTTATATTTGGTGTGGTTTGTACTTTGTCAAATAAGTAATTCTAATTATCATGAGTTTTTTTTTTTTATAGAATACCATTATAGCTAGTCCGATATGGTAAAGGCCTGCGCACACCTAGTTCGCTGGCGGTAGCGATCAGTGAAACGCTGTCAAATATCGCTGTCAAATTTGACAGCGTTTCACTGATCGCCGACGCCAGCGGCCTAGGTGTGCGCAGGCCTTAAGAACATAAATATTTCAGCATGCGTAAAAACTAACCGTTTGCCGCATGCTTGACGCAGTGTGAGCCAAAATTGCCACATTGTGGAGCCCTGAGACAGCGAGGAGGATCTTCGCGGTAGACCAGGCGATGGCGAGATGAGCTGGACGCCTTTGATTGGGACTGGCAACTGCAACTGGTGGCACAAGATCGTGGAGAGTGGTGGGATTGGGGAGGCCTTTGCCCAACAATGGGATGATTTGGGCTTATAATAATAGCAGTTACCTGTTTAAAATAAAACAATCGATTCGGTCAATCAGGAGGTTTTTGCAAAAGTTGCTGACAAGCAAATGCCTGATTGGAGGCTCAAAACGACTTTCCCTAGACGGATGACACAAAGGGATGTTGAGGGATGTAAAGGGATAATTCAAAAAAGGACATCCCCGAAACGCCCAATCCTCCGCTTCATTTCACAATCTCTATCCGCGTTAAAAAGAGTGATTCGCTTTGTCCAGTCAATTTGTTCCTTCACAGCTAAATCTGAGTCAACCAATAAATCATGATTGAATCAGATTTAGCCATTCATGATTTAAATCACATACGGATTTTTGTTATTACCAAAAGGTGTGGGTTTTATAAAGCCTTTGTGAAATTATATTTTATAGGGGTTGTATTTCTACCAAATACCTACTTATATTAAGCATTTGAAAATAAAATAAAATTTGCATCTAAAATGTATTTACTCATTAGTAGTCTATTTTCTTGTTATCAAATAAGTACGAACCAACGCCAAAAATTAGTAGGTCGGATCAAAATAACGGGCTTTGCAAATTAAAAGGGTATCATCATCATTCAGGCAAATTAAATATTGGAAATAGATTAAAAACCATGAAATTCCATCACCCACTAGGTTCTAGAAGTTTTCCATTCTTTTGTTTGTCAATAATGAAATATTATTAATGAATATAAAAAACAAATCAAAGCACTATCTACTCTGCACAGCTAATTGTGTGTTGTACCAGATAAGCTTTTTTTAAATACATTTTTACAGCAACTTCCTAGTTTCTAAAAGAATAGACAATAAAAATATTGCAACAACATTTTCTAAGCTTGCAATAGCAAACTTAACACATAAATTCAGATTACATTTTAAGCTTCGCGGTTTGCTTTTAGCCTTGCATTAATTGTCTGAACGCTTTGTATTATGATTTTCATTAGAGAGAGCATGTAGGTCATTTGCTCTCACTCTAACTGTAAATTCAATGTATGCCCGTACTTTAGTAAGACAGAGATATTACTAGTTTTTGAACTTATGCAAACTTTCGGTAGGAAAACTTGCTTGGATCAAATAAATAGGAGACAATTGAGGCAATAACATCACAATATTGTTCACCACGTTATTACGATGCCAGTTAAGCATCATGTAAATGAGAAGAGCAAGCGTGTTGCGGTAGCTCTAAATTATTGAACTGCTATACCTACAGTGTACATGAGCCCCAACTATTAGTAGATTCGTTTTAAGATGGTGTACATTAACTGGCCGTACATTAACCGTACCCAAATCAATTTGATACAAACCAGTTTACCAGCAACAGTTACTCTTTTGCTTGCTATTTTTCACAACTTATGTATATCTTTGAAAATGTTATAATATGCGAGCAAGGTCATTGACGGTAGTCTACCCCCTAACGGTAGAACTTCATTATATGAAAATAAACCTTTTAATCAAGACAAACTCAATTTCAAACAAATAGGGAAGGCTTAGGGGCTAAAGTTGAATTAATTTAAAGGTAGCTGTAGAGTAAAATTATTAGCAAGAATTTGCAGCCCCAGAGAATTAAGTAATCTGATTTAACTCAGATTAGATACTTCTAATTTTGTTTTGGTTACTTGTAGATAATTCAATGAAAACTTTTGAACTGAAGACGTGTTTTTGGTGAGTTCACCTACGAAATTAAGATTTCAAATAAAATGATATATCAAGTTATGTATGGATTAAAAAGAAAAACACCACTGATGACCGTTGTTTTCTGGATAATATACAAAAATATATAATTATTAAACCACTCAAAAATGCCACGAAAATCTTGAGCGGCATCAATTTTCCGACTTTCTGCAATTCGCTCGCTTTTATATTAAAAACCTAAGTCATTATTACTGAACAGATACTGGCACTACAGTAATGATGTATCGAAATAAAATGAATTGAATATGAATATGCGTACTAAGAGAAAAGATAATTTAAGTTTAAAAAACTTGAGAAACCGACTTCATTGTCAAACGGCTAAACCGATTTTAATCAAATTTGTTTGGGACAATCTGGACGTAAGAATAACCTTCCAAATAAAAAAATAATTTTCTAAATCGGTTCATAAATGACGGAGGCATGCAGTTACAAACATTAAAAAAAATATTTAAAAAAAAATGGCAACACCGATTTTAATAAAATTAAAATGGGACCAATCTGGAAGCAGTACCTTTCAGATAAAAAAATAATTTTTCAAATCGGCTCACAAATGACGAAGTTATGCGGTAACAAACATTTAAAAAAAAAAAAAAAAAAAAACATACAACCGAATTGAGAACCTCCTCCTTTTTGATTGGAAGTCGGTTAAAAAGAGAAAAAAGACGTAAAGGAAGAGGAAGGCCAAGAATAAGTTAGTGAGCCAGATAAAAGAAAAGGTCGGTGTCATGCTTTATAAAAGAAGTCAAAGAGGCCGCATTTGAAATACTTAATTGGAGAAAACTGCATCAAAACCCCGACAAGAGCTAAGCTCTTAAATTTAGAAAGAAGAAGAAGCGTAAAGTTCCTTGCCAAATAGTTTTTCCGATTAAATTTCATTGCTGCATAGCACTAGCTAAGTACAAGTAAGTATATTTCAGTGCGCTATCCTTAATGTAGCTCGGTTTTTATTGGAGAGCTTGATCTGTAAGACCGGCGTATAAATCTAGATTTAAAACTCGCAGTGTGTTTTATTGCAGGCGAGATTGGACGGCATAAAATGTGAATGAGTTACTTAAAACAGTCTTTCCGGACTATCACTGGATTGTGAAGAGGATGATGAGTGAATGACGCCTCGTCCCAACAACCAATCCGACGAAGATATTTTTTACACTTCATTTATGATGAAGATTACGCACTCCGCATAATACCCTGCGTATCCGCTCCACGGTATAGAAAATATAGTAGAAAGGCGATCATGCGCCGTTTGTATGAGAACTTGTATCCTATGTCGTCTTTTAGTTCTAAACTATCTCCCCTCCAGTTTTCAGCCAAATCGGTTTAGCAGTTCTTGAGTTATAAATAGTGTAACTAACACGACTTTCTTTTAAAAAGATATCACAAGATATTAGAATTTAAAAAAGAAAGAAAGGAGTATACATATTAAAATATTTTTTTAGTTATGGCTTGACTTCTTGTTCGGAAAGTAATTATTGCGGGGAAAGGCATTTTTAATTATGCGACTTCCAAAAGAACTGCCCAATTTGTATGGAGGAAGGAGAATATTATGCTCATGCATTTTGGTGACACTTTTCCGGCCACACGGTGTTTTATTAAATTCTGAGATCCGCTCTTTACTCCCAACCTCCCCAACTAAAGCTTGCAGGAAGTAGTCTGACTTAGTTTCAGTTTCATTTATTTTATTCCAGTAAGATAACATGGTACACTTGGAAAAGTCAAGATAATCACAATTTTGATAATAAAAAATAAACTATTACAAAGAATACCAACAACAACAAAATAATAAAAACAGTACAAAATATTGTAAACCATACATTTATGGCGTGTTTAAATCATCAGCGAGTGCTTCGTCAAGAGTATAATAAGATTTGGTCACTAATAATTCCCTAACCTTAACACTAAAACAGTCATGACTTGAATTTCTCAGGTCATGTGACAATTTATTGTAAAGCATAACACATGCACATAAGAAGCTTTTTCCAATTTTGCTTAGTCTGTGTTTTGGAAGACAAAGGTTATTTCTATTTCTAGTATTATAATGATGGATGTCAGTTTTAAAATTGAACTTATCAATATTTAATTTGACGTACATAAGATTCTGAAACACAAACTCTCCAACCATGGTCATAATTTGTAGTTGCCTAAATTTTTGTCGGCATGATTCCAGATTGCTCATTTGCAAAATCGAACGTATTGCTCTTTTTTGCAATATGAAAATTCTGTTCGACTGGGAGGCATTTCCCCAAGCCAGAATACCATATGTCATGATGGAATGAAAATATGCATGATAAACAGTTTTTGCAGTTTTTACATCGCTAAGCTGTCTAATTGTTTTTATTGCGTATACGGCTGATTTTAGTCTCCCGACGAGAGTGTCAATATGTTTATCCCATATTAATTTGCAGTCAATATCTATACCTAAAAACTTAATATTGTCAAGAGTAGTCAAAAAGTGTTTATCAATTGTATTTTGTATTATTTCATCATTATGTCCATTATGTCCTAAGAAAAATCTTACAATGTTGGTTTTCTCTACATTAAGTAACAGATTATTGGCACTGAACCAGTCCTTAAAATTACTAATAAGCTTGTCTAATTTTAAACATAAGTTGGTTTTATTTTTATCACTTATTATCACCGTCGTGTCATCGGCGAATAGGACTATATCCATCTCATTTTCAACACAAACTACAATATCATTTATGTACAGTATAAATAATAGGGGCCCTAAAATAGATCCTTGTGGAACTCCCATCGTTATATTATTTGCGTTTGACATTTGCCCATTACATTTCAAGACTTGCTTCCTATTTTCTAAATATGACATAAAAATTTGAAGTTCTTTATCCCTGACACCGTAATGTTCCAGCTTTAGCAAAAGAATTTTATGGCAGACACAATCAAAAGCTTTTGATAAGTCGCAAAAAAGACCGTATGTATTTTTACAGCTATCTAGATCCCATAAAACTTTGTCTATCAAAGAAGCTATCGCCTGGCTGGTATTTTTATTTTGACGGAATCCATACTGCCTTTCATTTAAAATGGAGTTTTTCTCTATAAACTTGTAAAGTTCATTTGAAATATATTTTTCAAATATTTTACTAAAAATTGGCAAAACAGAAATCGGTCTATAATTATTTGCGTCAAAATGAGACGCCTTTTTGTAGAGTGGAATCACCTTTGCCAATTTTAGCGCGTCTGGAAAATGGCCACTGTGAATACATTTATTTATAACAATGGCCAGAGGTAAAGCTATTTCATTTTTTACATTTTTTATTAGAGACGATGATACATCCCAAAGATCACATGAATTTTTACATTTTAATTGATTAATTATATTTATGACACCAGAAGGGGTGATATCATTTAGAACAAATGAATTTGAATTAGGTCGTGTAAATTCGTTGATAAATTTATAAGATTTACTTTCAGACTTCATCAAATCTTTGGTTAATGTTGTTGCTATTTGAGCAAAAAATCATTGAAATGATTGGCGATTTCAGAGGGTGTCTTTAGAATTTCATCATGAAAGCCTTTTATATGTTCTATTGTTGTCGTATGGTTTGTAGAGCCTTTCCCTGTTTCTGTCTTTATAATGTTCCAAGTAGATTTAATAATATTTTTGGAAGCCAGTACTTTGTTTCGGATGTGCATTTTTTTGGCCATTGTGCAACAATTTTTAAAAATTTTGCTATAATTACTCAAATAACTTCTAAGACTTTCATCGTTTGTAACTGACAGTAAATAATAAAGTTGTTTCATATTACCTTGAGAGACTCTAAGACCTACCGTCGCCCAATCGTTGAACGACTTTCTCACTTTCTTACAAATAGTTTTTATGGGCATAGCTCCATTTAGTACTCTTAGAAAAGATACAAAAAAATCATCGAAATTAAACAGTTGACAGTTTAAGAATTCATTTTGTATACCTAACCTAAGTAGATTTAAGGAATTTTGATTAACTATTCTCTTGTTAACGTAATACATATCGCAAAGCTTATCAGATTGGTTACTTAAATCATTTATTACTATAAATTGTGCAAAGTGATCTGATTTTACACCAGCTATAACTTCCGCTTTCAGAACAGCTATATTTGTAAAAATATTGTCAATACAGGAGTATGTATCGTTTGTCAGTCTAGTAATATCAAAAATCTGTCTTTTAAGCCCATAACATTCCAACAAATCAATGAGTGATCTACTTTGTTTACTTCCACTCTCATCAAAAATTGAGAAGTGTGCGTTGAAATCTCCACATACTACAATTTCCTTGGGTAGTTTAGTTCTATTTGTAAGTTTTTCTAAACAGAATTCCAATTTGTCTAAGAACACCTTAAGATCTTTATCAGCACATGGTGATCTGTATACTACAATAATAATTAGCTTCTTTGTTTCAATACAACTTATTTCAAATTCTTTTACGTGGTTTACAAAGCAGTTGGTAGACGCTTCTCACTGACGCCGTTGACTGTGGCTCTTTTTTGTGGCAGCGAGTCACAGAACGTTTTAATTGCCCCACAAAAATGCATTTGCGATAAACCAGTCAGAAAATATTGCATGGTGCAATTGGAATATACCTGGGTCGAGAATTGGAAAACGATAAAGTTCGATCCAACTAAATTAGTTACGACTACGCTTACCGGGAAAAAACCATGCAGGGTTTACGGCTGAAAATATCGCAAAAGCTTTATAAAACAATGCTGTTGTATATTTGATTGCTGCGAAAATATGAATAGGTTTATTACATGAGTTTTATTTAAAACTTAAGCAGATTTACTACGAAAACTTTAAGTAGTAATTTTTTATCGGAAAACTTTAGGTTTTCCAATAAAAAAGTTGGAATGAATGTCTAGTAATGTAGTGTGTATTGGATTAGTCGTCTTGTGTATTTCAGCCTGAATTGGCATGGGTTCTATGTCAATTTTACAGGCTGAAACACACCACGAAAACTGAATCAGAAGATTATGTTTATGTTTCTGATACCTCCCAGAATAGCCGTTACTAAACCACTTAGTATTTTAGCAACTTCTGTCAGTAGTAGTCTCAGCAGTTAGTAGTAAGAGCGTCAGTATCAGTAGAAGTTTGCAAATGTTATGAATTATATTATAGGGATCACTTTGAAACGTTTTAAACCGTGGTGACATTCCATTTTAGTGAGACGTAGGTAATACAAAATCAAAAGCTTCAAAGACACACGCTACGCTTCAAAGTAATAATAATATACCTTCTTTAATGTTTCTTAGGATAGGTCCCACTGGAAAATATAGGGATGCTCCTTGAACGTCATCAGCATAAGCAACATACCCGACAACATTATTCTCAATAGGATAACACTGCCTTTAGAACGTGTGTGTCACATGCCATGAATGAGACATGTTATCTAAGCTCATTATTAGCATGTTACCTGAAATCTATTATGTAGGTTCTATCTGAAGCCATCTGCGCCCCCGGCATAATACGTTTAGCGACATACTACACAGGCAGGTAAACTTAAACTATAAGCTGAGCGTACACGTCTGTTATTTTTCCATGAGTTTTCAATGTTTTTTGAAACCTTTTAGTACCTTATTTGACAGGAAGTGTGGACTTTGTTACTAATTTTTTAATAGAAGGTATTAATAATTAAGTTATAAGATGATTAGGTTCATAAAAATATGATTAGTTTTGTTACCGTTACAAAAATACAGAATTATTCAGGGTTCAATATACCAATATTGTAATTGGATTTCCATCGGTTGCTTGAGCTCAAACCTTCAAGCCCCAAGCTGTAAAAATAAAGTGGGGGGGTGGTTTGAGTCTGCAAGCAAGCGACAGGTAATTCAAGCGGGCATTCGGTTTTAACCGTCGACAAGAAACGTCCACCTAGCTCGTCTCAGCAATAGCCATGTAAAAGTTTGGCATAATGTGTCTAGATCCCAGGGTCTTATTAATAATCCTGGCGTAGCGTTGGACTAGTTGATCCGTGTTTTGTCTCTTGCATTGACATGCAATTGTCAACTCGAACGAATGTGACAAAACACGATTTAACTACTCCAGCGTTGCGCCAGGATTATTAATAACACCCCTAGAGTACTCAAGTTGTTCATAAAACTGAAGAAAAGGTTATAAAGTGGTTCGAAAAATTTGAAAATAAATAAAAGAAATGTTTCATAATGCGCTAGATCTGTGTACACTTGTATGAAAAATGCGGTAATTATTGAAGATTACCACTTTGAGTCAGGGGGAACTGGTGTTTACTCATGCCCCTACTTGCTCCCGCAAGTAGCCCGCAATTAGCGCTATAGCGCCTGGGACAGGATTTTAGATGGGATTGGCTTGCCCAGCACCTATACCATCATAACAGCTTAGTCGGCATAATCCACAGGAAAAATATTTAAAATGTGCGGAGCTGACATCGTATGACCAATGAGTTTTTTTGTCGAAAAAATTATGTACGGTATTCAAGTCTATAGCTGAAATAGTATACTTAATTCACGTAGGTGAACTAAGTCTACGGCTCCGGTATTTGAACATTCCGCAAGCAAAGCACTATTGTGTAACATGCCTAAAATTACTCGTTTACTCAACACATAGACGACAGCGACCGATTTTGAAGGGTACTCTATCTATTTTAGATGGAAGGGTTTATCTATAAATATAGGTACCTATATAGGGATGAAACTTCAATATCTCGGAGTGTGTGGTAGTAAACTTGAACGACTGTTCTTGACTGAAGACAATTTATCAGTTGAGTAGTTCATAACTCTCCCTTGACTTTAATATTTAGGGTGACACATCTTTGGGGTCCGTTTAATGTACGGCCAGTTAAAACGATGCCACTTTTTTCCATCGAGAAATTGATAAGACCCATTTCTAGCGATGGATAATTGCTCTGACGAGGATAATTCCTTTAATTTTATTGTAAAAAATCATTTTCTAACGGTACGCTCGCTCTGCTCGCTCACATTGTGCGCAATTTTTACCGTCGTTGTGGCGTACCAGAGCGAAGAAAAATAGCATTTCTTCCGTTAGAGAAAAAAGTTTTTTCTTAAACATGCGCGGAAATATTGTCATTACTTTTGAATAAAGAACACGCGAAGTATCATATTTACGTAGACTGAAAAACCAAAATCACTTCCCGGCGCGTTGTCGCTCCGGCAATGTTGTATGAAACGGTGTGCTGTTTGAATTTAGAACTCTTTCATCTATCGTACACATTGCGTTCTTGTGGCTGTATAGCCACAGATGCTTTTACCTTTTGGCACAAACTGTCAAATAAAAAATAAAAATTGGCGGTAAAGCGGAGTTCGTTGTTATTTGGTTAATAAAAATTAAATTTATTATCTAAAAGACCCTTTTTTATTTCCTTGCATTTTTTTAAGAAAAGCACTATATATGCCTCGGCCGAAATGGCAATTGCCTGTCTCGTATCATTGAAGTCCTCGCCTGCGGCTCGGCCTTCAAACTCATACTCGACCTGCAATTGCCTATTTCGCTGCCTTTGCAATAATGTACTATTCTTTTTATTTTTGTCTGTCAAATGACAATGAGCCTACAAAAACGAAACAGTCTTTAGCCTTATGTAAAATAATCATGAATACTCTTGACTTACTATTGTTTCATTAAAAAAGAAAAACATAATTATTATATTTTGAAAATGGAACTGAAGTCGCCGATCTCTTTGGTAGAATGCATGCAATGCGTTGCGGTTACAGCAGTAATTAAAAAAAGATATTGGCGCGAAATCTTTATTATTTTTCTCAACTTATTATTTTTTCATTCATATACGTTTCGTCTTTCCGTTATAGTGATCGCTATTCGAACTCCGTTGGAGGTTATGAAATTACGTAGTCCACATACAATACGTGTCCACAGCCATGTAATGCTTGTTTAGTGAGCGTAGACTGTTCAACATAATTGATTACCTGCAGTGATTGGACTTTACCTACTCATATCATTCTGTATGCATGGCTACTTAGATTATGTTAAAATAGGTAGTTAGGCGTATGTATTATGATAATTGAACATGATTTGAAGGGTTTTTGATGATTATAGATGATTTAAGATAAAATCATTTCACTAAATTTTGTTTAGGCATCTGATCGAAGCGACGCGTGACCCAAGGGCTGGTGGTTCAGCGTGATAATGCCATCAGCGTCTTGGGAATACTTCTAACTGGCACTGATTTGGATCATAAGAGCTATCTCCAGATCGTTTGAAACGATCTGCAGATAGCTGAACTATTTCTTACATGTTGTAAATATTTGTTGAATTGTTTCTTTGTTTAAATAAATGTATTTTTTTACATGAATTACAATTTATTATTTCCTACTTCATTAAGCTTAGCGGGCTAACCTTCTCCTTTTTACCTGTCAAAGTTAACTGGTAGGAAATTATGTCTAATAATAAGTTTATCTTTTGAACTAAATTATACATTTTCAAACGTAAATTAAGTTAGTTAACGTTAATTAAGTTTTGACGAGACGTAGACGTACCTCAGTCTATAGAGACTTAGGTACTTACCTTAAAACTCATTTAAATCAAATTCATCTTATTTTCATATTTTTTTGTAATTTTAGGTACCTAGTTTTTGTAATTAGGTATGTACTTAACCTACCCATCAACTTTACTGGTGCAGTGCGGGCTGCAAGCCAGTTCAAAATTTTAATAAAACCTTTGATAAGTTTTTTTAAAGTTTTGTGCTGGTTTGGATGCAAAATCTTTCTCCCAAGTCTTTTACCTTTGATGAGTTACCTCCTTGCTTGTCATGTTTCGGGGTTAAAGATCGTTCCATTTTTAAATTACACGGTATGTATAGATAGTGCAATCCACGAAGGCGCGCCCCACTATTCCTCCTAACCGTTTATAGTATATGTGTGCAAGCTTCCGTCAATGTTTGAGTGTTATCGGTACACACTAATTACCTATGAGTGCACACGCACACTACAATGTAGACTACGGTTCGTGACTGCCGCTCGTAGCAAACTCCTCGCACCCCGCGAGGGGCGCGTCTTCGTGAATTGCACTATCTATATATGAATTTAATAAGCGGCCGACTTGTCTATAGGCTGACATGACTAAAAACTATTATTTATGTAATATTATATCCTCACTTGTCATTGGCAAAATGTATCCAAAATGGACAAACGCCATTAATTAAGAAGAAGAAGAGCTACTTATCCGGCCGCTTAACACGACAGTAATAGATTTTCTTACAACTTTTGCTGGCCGCTGCTCGCATGTGTTTGGCCAGTACAGCAATTTTGATTTATCTTTTAGAAGGTCTTCAAAATAATGCTCAAATTTCCGAATATGTTTGAAAGGATCACTATGATTTACGTCTGAGAAAATAACAAGCCACCACAACGCGCGTAAATCTGCCTATAAACTAGAAGCTGCGGGTAGATGTATTTTCCAATACCGTAGGCACTTAGGCATTAAGCATTAGGTTACGTGCTCGAATCTGATACATGATTCAGGAACGATCAATTCGGCTAAACGGCTCTTTTCTTTTCAGTGGTTGGATCTTTTTCAGACTTTTCCTATGAAAACGTTGAAGAAGAAGGCGTAGAATAAGTAACGTGAGCCAGATAAAACAAATGGTCGCTGCTATGTCATATAAGGAAGTCAAGGAGGCCGCATTCGAAAGACTTAATTGGAGAAAACTGCATCAAAACCTTGACAAGAGCTAAGCTCTTAAATTTAAGAAAAAGAAGAATACGCACTGACGTCTGGTCACTAGCGGCCAGAAAGACACGAGTGACAGAATTTAAAGTATTGTTTCTGAAAACAAGTAATGAAAGAGAAGGAAGCAATAAGTATAACCGAATTAGACTGTTCTGTATCAGGGGCCAGTTGGACTGAAAAGTTTGAAATGAATGTGTCTGGTACTTACCCCGTGAACTTTGTTTTGGGTAATTATTTGTTTGGGAATGTTGGAAATTTTGGTAAATAAATACTTAGGTGTTTCCTTTTACAGAACCTACACGTTCTAATTACCAATTTATTAAAGTAAATCTCCCAAACTTCTATCGTTCCACTCCATGAATAATATTAATGCAGCATATATTTATAAGACACTAGCGGCCGCCCGCAGCTTCGCTCGCCCCGTTCCCGTTACGCCCTGTTCCCGTTACATTTTTGGGATAAATTCCTGGTTCTTAGCCACCTCCCCAACAATGTTCAGCCAAATCAGTTTAGCCGTTCATGCGTGATGGCGTTGCATAGAAATCATAAAAATCTATACATAAAAATATATACCTACTTTGTACGTACGCAACTATTGCTTTAACTACAGGGCACAACTAAGCACTTACCGTACACGCTCTAATACACACGGCTAAGTACTTCACACTAATCACTGTAATTTCGTCAAATATATTGTATTGACAATATACTATTACACGAGCGATATTTCATTCCCGAAGTCAATTGATAAACTACATAGGTAATTATGCAATATACTAACATGCCAATGCCCACAAATAATGCTCTACTTCAATCAACTCGGTTTGTATGTCTGTATTGCTGCAGAGAAAGTGTGAAACATGGCAATGTTTGCATTATGCCGAAAAACTTTAAGCTGAAAGTGAAAACTGAAACATTTTCTCGACTGTAATCTCTTTTTTTTCCGCGGAGCCATAAGTACCTTAACATGTGTATACAAAGAAACTTACAATTGGTACAAAAAACAGCTGAGTTATCTGAAGTCGTTACAGACGATCTAGAGATAACTGCATATTTGCTTTTAAAAAGTACTTTTATAAATAAAAGATATTGTGGATAAATACACTAAGCCTAAAACCTTTAACTTTAACTTTACCATTAAGCCTTAAACTAAGCAGAGCTTGTACGATGGGAACTATACAGGTGGTGGGAAGTGTGGAGGTGAGGTAATACAAGTATAGGTATATTTTTTTGGAAATACATACCCACTTACATTATAAAATCCAGACAGAGAACAAACACCAGTCTTCACCACACAATATTTGTTCTCGGCGAGGATCGAACCCACGCCTACCAGCGCAGAAGGCAGAGTTACTACTAACTTACTCGTTGTTATGAAAGCTGGCATGGCTCTATGAAAATTATCTCCATACAATAGACATCTATTGAAAAAAAATCTCAGTCAGAATCTTATTCGGCAATATTTTGTACTTTCGTCATAACATTATATTTCATATGGCAATATATAATTAGTCACGGTCAGTATCTGTATCAATAAATTGGACCTTTTATATTGGGACTATCAATTATTTCTGTTGCCTTGTGTGGCTGATATTAATTGTGCAATAATGTATTCTGGAAAACCAAGAGTACGCTTGGAATCAGACAAAAAGAAAATGAACAATATTTTCCCAAAATTAATAGTGCGTGAAAATGTGATGAGCTGACAGAGTAACTTATTAATGAAAAACAAATAATTATACAATTTGATTCTCTTCTCTTTCGCTCATGTTTGGCCTTTTATTTTGATGGTAAACTCATAAATCCTTGTCTGTCAGTTTGACAGACTAGTCAAGGTTAAGTTTTACTAACTTGTCAATGTCAAGTAAAAAAAAGCATAAACATTTTAAAATACAGAGTTTTTTTTTAAATTGTGGCAGTTTTCTTGAGAACCTATGGGAAACCAATACTTTGATTGCAATTTTACCGCGGGATGTTGTTTAAATACCAATTTCAATTAATTTAACTGTTTCTGAGTATGAGAGAATATTAACTTGCTTAGTCATTTAAAAATTAAAGCCTCCGTAGAAGAAAAAACACACAGAAGTGAAAAACAAAAGCAAAATCTTCCCGTTATATTTTTTCTCCTTTTATCTAAAGGCCTGCGCACATCAAGGCAATAGTGATAGCGATTAACTATACTGCTGTCAAATATCGCTGTCATTCTAAGGCCTTAACATCTTTGACAATAAAGTGTTAAAAACAAAACATGGTCGAGTCTGGTTTTTTCAGCTTACTTTTCAGAAGTAGTGTAAAAGTCAAGACAAAATAGACGAAAAATTATGCTGAGTTTCCATGAATTCCCTTCAAGCTAGATTTTTTCACAAGTTTTGAGTATCATTACAAATGATGGGTCAAAAGTCCCCATCGATCCCACTTGTGCGTTGTTGTGTATTCGAGGTCAAAGGTCACTAATTTATATTTTTTTATAAGGTGCTTAGAGAAAATGTGAGTATTTCCTCAGAACAGTAACAAAATAGTATTCTTAAAATGGGTCCGCTGATAAAAATTCAATTCTAATGTCAAATATAAAGGCAGTACACACTACCGATTTGGAAGTTTACTGCAGTAATAACAACGTAATGGTTCGAACGCAGTTGTACACTATCGTTTGGTAGATTTACAAGCTCATGGACACCATATAAGGTCGTAAAAGTTCAATTTATGGCCAAATCAAACAATACCACCCGCTTTGGTGACCTCGATGCTTTAGAATAATTTTGATCAAACTGAGATTAACCTGAATCTTAACTTTAGCTTAGAAAATGTAAGCTCATTAATTCTGACAAAAATAATTATGAAAGTAGGAGGAAAATAAATAAATATAGGTATTTGGCGTGATAAATAAAGAAAAATTAGAGGTAAAATGTAGGATAGTTTATTTTTTTAATTCAGTATGCCCTATTCATTCATCTATGTGGTAAAATAACGCTAATGCAGGTTTTTTAAAGTAAATACTAAGAATGTGTCAATTTTCTTACTGTCTCTATTATAAGGTAGCTTTCTTTAATTATGATAGTTTTTTTTAAATGACGGGAATAAGTAGATGACCCACCTGATGATGGGCAGCTACCTCGTTTAGTAAAGCATAATCGTAGTAAGTACCTTCACATAACACTGCCGAGAAAGTTTTTTGAGGTGGCGAAACGCACCCTTATTGACTAGCAATTAGTACCTACCTAGTAGCTAGTAGGTACCTATTTACTAGTAGCTAGTATCTCTAAAATGCAGTTACTTGATTGATCGCTAAGTAATTCACATTCCACTCATGTAGCGTTTCGCAATACATGTATATTAGTACCTAATGTTAGGTAGTACATTATCTACCAAATAGGAACAAGATTTAGCGTTGGTTTGTAGAACAGTTGTGCCCTAATTCCAATAACAAACAAATGGGCATACTTAGTTACCATATTATCTGTTTATATTATTAAATTTAATCGCGGGTTCGCTAAATCCGCTGGTGCACTTATGGACACTTTTCCTAAAAAAATGTATGTGCAATAAAAAATACATAACTTTTTTTGACGTGACAACGTCTTATAATTTGATGGAGCCGGCTGCACGCATGAAAAAACATGACGTCATGCGGCGTTACCTCGCTCGAGGCGTTCCATTTAAGGCTTGAAATGCAAGCGAGAGCTGTACGACGTTGTCACGTTCAACTATCGTCAGTAAACCGACTTTACAGACAACCGATTGTTTTTTTATTTGATTTGCAAACCACCTATATTATAGTGTGGTAAATTTTGAAAAATGTCATTCATGACATCTTCATGATGTCTTTTTAGGGTTAAGCTCGCCTTTGTACATGTGTTAACTTTAAATTTTCTATATGTTGTCTATGTGTGTGCAATAAAGAATAAAGAAAGACATGAAAAATTTCTTCACAATTTTCGTCAGCGTTCCCTAGTGTTTGACAAGGGTATGTGAATGTAGCAAACTAGCGCCTCGCTTTTAGGAGATGTGAGAATTTCCTCGCTGAAGGACCCTCGAGCTACCTGGAGTGGGCCTGAGATGTGCTTTGTACGTGTCTTTTTACTAGAAAATGGCAAAAACTAGAACTTTATAGTAAAGGTTACGTAATCTAGTTACTAGTATTTTTTTATTTTAATTTTGGAAAGTCACATAGCTTTTTCATTTTAATTGTTTAATTGGTGTTATTTTGAGTTCTGTTGTGTAATATTGGTGGTTGGTTTTCTAATCAACATTACTTGAAGTCTTAGAACAAAGTGTGAGAAGTTGGAATGAAAGTGTATTATGTGTTATCCTGATTTAAACGAAAGTGTTTCCGATGGTTTTAAGAAAAACTCATTTTTTTCTTTTATAGCCAATGACTACCGACTTTTTATTTACTGACTTGACTAAAACCTATTTTATTTATGTAATATATTCGCACATGACACTGGCATCATTGGCCAAATGAACAGATGCCATCTAATTAAAAAGAAGAAGAAAAAATTACAGGCACTATGAATGAAAGGGTTAGTTCCCCTTTGGCCAACTGAACAGATAAACTGGCACTGTAATAGCTTATTATAGGTCATTTGGCAGTGACAGAGGTTGAATTAAGCTGTCAGATAGTCACGAGTCAAGCTCAAGGTTTCAAAGTGAAACCTTACCCCTGGTGGATTGCATTAAATACAACACACCAATAGATTTAATGGATGTGGCACTTATAAGGCGCGGCAAGGCGCAATTCTCGTTAGAAGCTTAAGATACTTAATTTAAATAAAAGATACAAAGTATACATCGAATTATCATCAACAATTGAGAATTCATTGGTATTTGTTTTACATGACAAAAAAACAGAAACTCCTAGTTAGCATCCTAAACACATTTAAAACGATATATAAACACTCTATAAATAAGTAAATAAATATTGTGGTCAATCCACACAACACCATCCAGCCCCAAATTAAGCAGAGCTTGTACTATGAGAACCAGATAGCTGATATAATGCTTAATTATTATTTTTTTGTAAATATATACTTAGAATACAATATAACACCCATACAGATAACAAACATCTGCGTTCACCATTCAAATATTTGTTCTCCGTGGCGATCGGACCCACGGCCTACTGCACAGAAGGCAGAGCTACTACCAATAGAACTGAGCTGAGAGTGACCAATGCAGTGGAATATGGACAATGCCATGTGACTCAAGGATAGCCATTCATAGCAGTTAAAAGCAGGGTCATAGAGAGTATTTGAGGTTTTCAACAAGTTTTCCAATTTTGAGAGGACTTAAAATCTACCGAGTAAATTTATGACTGACCTTTCAGCTCAGTTGGTTGTAGCTCTGCCTTCTGGACAGTAGGTCGGGGGTTCAACCCCCACGGAGAACAAATATTGGTGTGGTGAAAACAGATATTTTTCATTGAATGTAATATAACATCCAGACAAAGAACAAGCATGCATAAGAAGCCAGTGAAATGACGAGTTGCTCCCACCAAAGCTTAACGTTTCATATTAGCCAAGACCGTTCCAGTAAAAGGGTATCATGAACAGAACGACAATGGAATCGGATTATTCAAATGCACTGCAATAGATAGAGATTGGCTTGAATTAGGTAAACTTACTGGGTCTTATTAATAATCCTGGCACAACGCTGGAGTAGTTAAATCGTGTTTTGTCACATTTGCTCGAGTTGACAATTGCATGTCAATGCAAGAGACAAAACACGGATCAACTAGTCCAACGCTACGCCAGGATTATTAATAAGTCCCACTGTGTATTTGAGCAGCTGTTCACTGTGATATTACTGCGGTTAACTATGCAGTACAGGGTGCGCTATGTTTATTAATTAGTGCGTGTTATAACTGGCCTCTCAGCTCAGTTGGTAGCGCTGCCTTCTGAGCCGTAGATCGTGGGTTCGATCCTTACCGAGAACAAATATTTGTGTGGTGAACGCAGGGGTTTTTTCAATGTCTGGGTGTTATATTGTATTCTAAGTATTTACAAAAAAAATGTATTTAAGTTATCAGCTATCTGGTTCCCATGGTACAAGCTCTGCTTAGTTTTGGGCTAGATAGCGCTGTGTAGATTGCCCAGAATTTTTATTTCTTTATTGAAAATCACGAGTAATTAACTTGATCTAAAATTACAAAATCCTTTGAACTGCCTTCTGCGGTTTCCCTTGGAGCGACATGGGGTCCTTCAAAAGGCGGGGCTACCACTTCTTAAAGGCCGGCAGCGCATCAGCACCCCCTCTGGTGTTGAAGGTGTCTGTGGGCGACGGTGACTACTTTCCATCAGGTGGCCCGTCTGCTCGTCTGCCAGCTATGACAAAAATTAAAATTATTTTTTACTAAACTGTGTGCAATTCGATTACACGCAAGAAATTTGCTCGCGAATTTTCGATAATTATATTCAGTGTTTTCTTAACTTTCAAAAGGTTAAAAGTGTGCGAGCGAGTAGTTGCTGTACGGAGTTCAACGTCTTAACGGAATAAAGGATGAGTTTTGTGAATTTTATAAGTTACAACTTATTATTTAATTAAGATAAAAATACTTTTAGCATGATGGTGTTAATGTTATCTTAGGGCTTGTACAAACTTGTGACCAACTTGGTTATAAATAATAATAATAATAAATATTGTAGACAATCCACACAACACTATCCAGCCCCAAATTAAGCAGAGCTTGTACTATGGAAACCAGATAGCTGATATAATACTTAAATACATTTTTTTTGTAAATACATACTTAGAATACAATGTAACACCCAGACAGAGAACAAACATTTATGTTCACCACACAAATATTTGTTCTCGGTGGGGATCGAACCCACGACCTACGGCGCAGAAGGCAGAGCTACACCAACTGAGCTAGAGGCCAGCTACTACCAACTGAGTTAGGTACCATATTATCCTCCAAGGCATCTTGATGAAATGAAATGAAATAATTGATTCGCTTGAAGCGTGGTCCATTTTAGATCTTAAATATTATAGGCAAATACAGATTCACATACTTCGCCAGAAAATAATTAAAGGTGATAATTATTGGCTAATATATTATCTATCGCTATTCGCTATCGTATTCGTAAAGATGCCTGCTCTGTGGGGCAAAGTATATAAATAAACTAGTGGACGCCCGCGCTTCGCTCGCCCCTTGGCCGTTACGCCCCGTAGATTTTTCTTTTAAAAGTTTTTCCTCTTTTTCTCCGCTTAGGGAAATCTTTTTCCAATTTCCTTTCTTAGGGCTCCCCTATGCTATAAAAGGAACATACCCTCCAAGTTTCATTCTTCTAGGACTTACGGTTTAGGCTGAGCGTTGATTGTCAGTCAGTCAGTCAGTCAGTCAGTAACGTAAGAGTTTTATATATTTAGATAAATAAATTATTTTTGTATTTTTGTCGCCACCGCAGAACGCTTACATGTGCGCCAGGCATGACTTATAAAATAACCATCCGTAAAAAATTGGGGTAAAGGGATATAATGATTGACAAATATTTATTTTTGTATTTTTTGCGGCTTGTTTGCATATTATATCCATTCATTCCGGGTACAAAAATACGGTATGATTTTCTATTATTCGATAAGATCATATTAATTAAAAATATGAGTTATTGGCATAATTAACTTGTACTTGATACTTAGATTCTAGCGATACAGCCTGTTGTCAAATTACTTTTTTAGGGTCTTATTAATAATCCTGGCGTAGCGTTGGACTAGTTAATCCGTGTTTTGTCTCTTGCAATGACATGCAATTGTCAACTCGAGCAAATGTGACAAAACACGATTTAACTACTCCAGCGTTGCGCCAGGATTATTAATAACACCCCTAGGGTCTTATTAATAATCCTAGCGTAGCGTTGGACTAGTTAATCCGTGTTTTGCCTCTTGCATTGACATGCAGTTGTCAACTCGAGCAAATGTGACAAAACACGATTTAACTACTCCAGCGTTGCGCCGGGATTATTAATAACACCCCTAGAGCATAAGATACTAGCAACCCGCCCCGGTTTCACACGTGCAATTCAAAAGCAGTGATTTCATATTTGTCACCTCACGCTTTTTCTAATAACACCTGTGCGAAATCAGGTAGGGTAGTAGTATAGTCTATGTTACTCAGGCCACTCAGGTTTCTCGAATAGCGACCACGAACCGGAAGACGAAACGTAGGGTGCCCACCGACCAGATGGACCGACGACATTGATAAAATCGCGGGAAGTCGATGGATGGAAAGGGCTCAGAATCGTTCTTCTTGGAAATGTGTAGGGGAGGCCTATGTCCAGCATCGGACTTCTTCAGGCTGATGATGATGATGATGATATTGCTCAAGGATAATGTAACATTAAATAAATAAATAATATCATGGACAATTCACACAACACAATCTAGCCCCAAACTAAGCAGAGCTTGTACGATAGGAACCAGATGGCTGATATACTTGAATACATATTTTTTTGTAAATACCTATTTATAATGCACCCAGACAGAGAACAAATATAGAAATAGAAATTGAAATAATTTATTTTGCGTCAACTTAAAAATAAAAGGTATTTAACTTAGATTACATGACGGCAAAAAAGGTAACAAATATCTATGTTCACCACACAAATATTTGTTCTCGGTGGGGATCGAACCCACGACCTACACATTCTAATGATTAAAGAATGTTTGGAATCGCTCCAACAATTTTGATCTTATTTAGTTACATACAAAAATACAATTAATCTTTTATTTTTAATATTTTAATGTAGATAAAAACTTTGACATGCCGTCGATGTGTGCCCTGGCCCTTATAAGTTACAATGTTTGTTTGAGCACTTTATTTTTTATGTCCGCGTAGATAATGTTTATTTTCTCACCTGTGACAATAAAGTGCTAGATTGCTCACATCAAGAGTCATAATTTATAGAGTAAGAGATCACATTGTATTTCATAAAGATTGACTTTAACAAAATACTGAATTAAAAAAAAATAACGTCATGCTGGTTTTGTTTTATTGTACTCGCTCACATCTAAGCTATCTGCGAAGGCGATTAGTGAAACGCTGTCAACTATGACAGCTAGATATATTTGACAGATCGCCATTGCCTAGATGTGCGCAGGCCTTCAACTATATTTTATTAAGTAGGTCCGTATTTAATTAAGTGACAAGCGGTCGCTCACGGCTTTGCTCACCCCGTTCCCGTTTTTTTCGAGATAAAAGTATCACACATAGTCCGTCTGCTGGTTCTAAGCTACCTCCCAACCTATTTTCAATCATATCGGTTCAGCTGTTCTTGCGCTATAAATAGTAACTAACTTGACTTTCTTTTATATTCCTACTTAATAGATTATTCACATCAACATCATTATCTTCCTGTCTTTATCCCACTTCATTTTTGGTACAACAAGATGTCTGTATCTACTTTTCTTTACCACCATACAAAATATACTCACACTGTTACACGCTGTCTCCCAGACTACAGGAAATGACATTTTGCCACGCCAAACTAAATAGATTTTCCCCGCCTGCCGAGTCTTCCTGTACACGATGATTTGCCATATTGAAATGTCTGTCAACACCTATTTTATATCTTTCTATTATTATAAGCGATTCTATTGTGTATATACAAACCAAAATTGAGTTGTAGGAAGTAGAATGTGCTATTGTGCGTGTAGTGTCATTCAAAACAAGTCCTGTTTGGGCGGAATTTTAAGTTAACCTATTGTTGTTCTGTCACACCTTTATCACATGTCATAAAAATAATAAATTTCATAGGGTAATAAATACTAAACCAGCCTTAGAATCTATTATTATTGTTCGTCGATTTCAGGCGACATAGATCTTACAAAAAGCCTCAAACCGGCCAAAAACAGTACCCGAAGTCCGAGTTTTGCTACCACATTTCGTTACCAAATGTTGTTTTCGTTTCGCCTACGTGACTCTGTCTTTTGTATAGATAAAAGATGAGACAGCAAAAATACGTTACGTAGTTAGAGTTGTTGTCTCATCATTTTTCCATGCAAAAGACAGAGACACGAAGGCGAAACGAAAACAACATTTGGTAACGAAATGTTGTAAATGCACTGGGACTTGGGATACAGGTTAAACAATTAAACTTTATGGAAGAAACTAAAGTAGACAAAACGTGTACTAGCAAAATCTTGTAACTCATTGTCCACTTCTGACTCTGTTTGTCAAAATTTTTGCCAGACTTGTTGCCTAATTTTAGGGCAATTGAGTAGATTTATCTTCTCGTACCCTATATGAAAGTGTACATTATCAAGAACCAACAAATGGTTACCAAAATTTTGCGAGTTGAAGAAAACCAACGCAAAATTAATTAAATTCGCACATTTTGTAACAACCAAGTAGACTTTGACGAGCCAAAGTGTAAACGAGCTTTAGCTAAGCCAACCCTTCGTAATTATTATGGCTTCAAAATTAATTTGTTTTTATACCAGGTTACCCATAAACCACAAGTTCTGAAAATCGAGCCCAACGAAGATTTGAGAATCAAAATTAAATTGTTAGTAATTAAAATAAGAAAAAACTGATCACACTAAAAGAATCACGGAGAATATTGACGGAGAGGATTGCATGAGAACCTTGCACCTCAAACTCATGCATCCTAGAAAAGTCCCATACATTTCTAGAATGCATGAGTTTGAGAGGAAGTCTTCAATATATCTAGTAGTATTTTTTTTTTAAGTAAAAAATAGGTGGCCCATCTGATGGTAAGCGGTCACCATAGATTTCAACATTACCTAGGGTGCTATCGTTGCGTTGCCTACCACCAAGGAACTTTTTTACATTTTTCATAAACCTATATATTCATGTTGTAGAGAGGAAAACCTCTCGTGGAAAAACTTCTTTATGTTGATGATGATGCTGATAAACTAAGTATTCAAATCACTAGTATTCTGCAGTTATCTAACACAGATATAATAATTGACATCATCAGCTATGAGCTCGTAAGGCTTACATAATATATTACAACTAAATAGCTAACGACATCAAAGACAAGTAAAGATTCAGCTGGCTTACTCCATCATAGCACAAAAGCTCAATAAACCGCATTAAATTATATCGAAAGCAGGTGCCAAACAGGCAAATTGTGGAAATCAAAGATTAGTAGTTGCAACAATTTGAATGGTGCACACATAACTGTTAAGAAGTAACCGCGAGGGTGACAACGAGGCTAAAAGAAGATTGAATGAATGAACGACAGTGAGAAATTTTGTGGAAAGTCTGTGGATGGAGAATAATTATAAAGATTGGCTTTGACTTGGCCGTCTATTAAATTTGAACCCTATTTGTAGCTATAATAAGTTGAACTTAAAAACATCAGTCTGCAGTAAAAGACAATATCGAAATAGCTTCAAAACGCGGCACGTTGGATATTTCTTAGCTCCCTTACCTCTTCTTACGAAAACAATACTCAGCTATCAAATCACTGAATGATCAGAAATCTATGTCCTATGCCTTTTGAACATGTAGGGACTTTTTATGTCTATCCTTTTCTAATAACACATTAGGAATTTTCTAAAAACCAGATTTTGCTAAAATGTTCTCTAACATTTTGTAATGGTCTAGACTAGAACAATCAAATTATTTCAAAGAGGGCTTTGAAGAAGAAAAAGAAGTAAATCATTTTTTTAATTATTTTTTTTTGCTGCTATTAGCTACTTTTATGAAAGCATTATACCTTAGAAATGGGTATAAGATCCATAATAACAGCCTAATAACGAATATTGACAATGTTGTGTGTGATCTAGCTGATCCTACGCAGCCACAAAACATGACAATGTCATGTGCCCACACATGGCAATATAATGAGTAATGAAACCCATGAACTTGTGACCATGGCATGCTTCGGAATTCCTGGGAGCTTTTAAGGTAAAATCAAAGGATTCACTCCATCCACAATTGAAATGTCAATGCCGTACAAATATCCTCTTAGCTTAGCTAATATCCTCTTTGATCACATAATATTTTTGCATAGGAATTTAAAGTTGGGTCTCGGTTTAATAGTGCTTCTTCTTCTTATCGTGTCTCTGGTCCTTTCGAACCAAGTGTGGTGAAAGGATTTTAAGTGCGCCTCAAAGAAGCTCTTTTCGTGCATATAACGCATTTTTTCGTTTTTTTTAGGTTATACGACATGCTGGTTTCCTCACGATGTTTTCTTTCACCGTTTGAGAGTATTAATAATAAGTAATACTAATTGTGCTGACCTTGAATGTGAAGGCCTGCACACACCTAGGCCGCTGGCGAACGTGATCAGTGAAACGCTGTCAAATTTGACAGCGATATTTGACAGCGTTTCATTGATCGCGGCCGCCAGCGGCCTAGGTGCGCGCAGGCCTCTAAGAATAATTTGTAGGGAGTTTTTAATGCGTCTGACAGATGACTCCACGATTTGAAAACAGAAGAAAAAAATGTAAAATACTTGATTGTCGATAAGTCAAACGTGAAACCGAAACGATGTTATGAATAACTCATATAAAGCACTCATAATAGTCAAAATTGTTATTACTGTCACAAGAAAATCGAAATCACCCATAAATAACAAAAAACTATGTTACTTTTCCTATTTTTATAATACTTAGGTACTAAGGTTATTCATTTCATTGCATCGCTGTTATTTATTTAGATAATATGTCTTGCCTTGCTTAATATAAAAATAAATGTTATTGGTACTGCCTTTAGTTTTTCATTAGTTCACAATCATAATTTGCCACCGAATTGAACTGTATTGTTTGTTGTTTTTTTCTTTTAGAATACCTTCCTCGGTACATAGTCTTGTTACATGTCAATCAAAAGTTTTTATAATGATAGGTGTTTAAAGTATTATGCATAGATAGTATCTAAATGTCAAAGAATTTGATCACGTTATCAAAGTTAATTATGAATGTTATAACGAGTATGTCACTTTATGCGGTCATGATCGTGACTACGTGGCTTCTATTATAACTTAAAAACTTCCGCCTGTGGCTTGGCTTCACTTGTGCTGGATTTCATAGAAAAAAAACAAACATTTTGTTTTAAGTTGTATTTTTGATCATGTATATTTTTGACATTGATTTTTTTTGTAATTATGTGTATGCAATTGTTCGTGGTCATAAATAAAAAAATAATGCATTGTATTCAAATAAACAAGTGGTGCTAGACAAATCAGTAAAAAAAGTATATTATACCCGGTATCTGGTTCAATAGTAAGCAAGCTCTTAGTTTGGGGTAAGAAAGTGTATAGTGTGTCCATAATATAAAAAAACATTAAAAACACACAATCAGAGCTCCAAACGAAGTAAAGCTTGGGAACCATGTAACTGATGTTGAGCTATCTCTAGATCGTTTTTAACGGTCTGCAGATAGCTCAACTGTTTCTTGTGTATTTTGTAATCATTTGTTTAATTGTAAGTTTATTTGTGTAAATAAATATATTATGATTTGTTTGTAACTGATAAACATGGTGGTAAAACCGATTTTTCAAATTCCCTCTAGGCAATATGAGCGTGTTGTTTCTTTCTTTGTATTTGTTCTGAAATTTAATTCTAGGAAAGCTGAAGTATATAATTAAGTAATACCCTTGCTTCAATGTACATTGGCCTTAATTATACAAACTAATTACGTCTAAAAGCCTGCGCACATCTAAGCGATGGCGATTAGTGAAAGGCTGTCAAATATCGCTGTCATATTTGACAGCATTTAACTGATTGCCATCGCAGAACGCTTAGGTGTGCGGAAGGCTTAATTAAACACATAAACAAACAAAACAATGGACTGTAATTAGGGGCATAAGCTTATTTCCTATCGCACACATTTCCGTGTGTGCAATAATTATAAGGTAGAAGAGTACCTATACAATTTTTAAAGAGGTGAGATTTTTTTAGAACAAATAATTTATTTAGTTCGAGGCTATGTAGCAAGCTTGTCAAAAATCACCGTCACGTTTTCTATGTATAATACAAATAAAACAGGCCTCAAAACTCAATTATCGGTTGCATGTAACTCTGCCTTCTAGAGACAAGCACTTTTGTAACTATGATATTTTGCTCACCACAGCCAATTTTAAATCCACCGTAGCCATCGGCAAATTCTTTAATCCGCACTTGGTATTTGGACTGATTTCCGCAAGTAGGCCGCTGGCGGGCCCTTTTTGCATGACGCTTGACGCAATGTTTTTTAAGTTCTACGACATGCCGGTTTCCTCACGGTGTTTTCCTTCACCGTTTGAGATTACTGGCATAGTGCACATACATTTAAGGACAGAGAAAATGATTGGTACACAACTGGATTTGAACCCGCCTTAGGATCGAAAGGTGGGGCTGCTACGACTACACCACCATTGCTCTCCAAGCCATAATCTACGAAATAAACTAATACTGAATGATAAAGCAAAAAATACGCTGATCAGACTTGAACTAAGAGAGTGTGGGCTAAGCTCTTCAATATTTAAGAGCATCCAGTCAATATAGTTTCCATTCTCCCAAGAGCTCTCACGTCCGAGTATCAGAGAACACTTGGCGATATCACAAACACGGCCAATAGCTCCACAAACATAACTCAAGCGATCCAAGTCAAATACAGCAAATGCACAAATCATTTCTCTCATATGCAACTTTGAACTTTGATGCTAACAGTATAGAGATCTGAATTGGATGGTGAATTTAGAAAGATGGTATACATTAGCGCGTCTTTGACTGTGGCATCTGCGATACATAGGGAGTCTAAATTGCTTGAAGCTAAGCTATCCTATGAGTATTTGGATTCAAACGGTCTGCTGCTCTAACACCACCTAAATAAAAGAGGTCAACATCATCAGCCTGAAGAAGTCCACTACTAGACTACTAGGCAACCTCTACATTTCCACGAAGAACGATGGTAAAGAATAATTAAGACAGTGAAACGATGGGGATATATAAAAAGAATGAGGCAATATCTACCACCTAAGAATTAACGTCGTAATGCTGTTTTTTTTAATATTTTTGGGCATGAAATTGTGATCCTTGAGATCAAATATTATTGCAGATCCGGTCAGGAAGTATCAAATTCATAACTCAAATCAGTTTTTAAAAACCATTCATCAAATTTGTTTTAATTGCACATTAGGAGAAATAGTGCAGGTATTTTTAGTTATTTGCTTGAGACACGAACTTTTAATCAATCATTTTTAAGTTTTTTGATTATAACGGTAGCAGGGTCAAACTGACGTGTAAAAAATTCTCAAACCCTGGACTTTGGACCTTTACTTATTAACCTATTTTCTAATAATAATTTGTCGATTTATAAACGCTAAGGAAATATCTCGCATCATCATTTAGCCCCAAACTACAGAATCTTCAAAATCAAAATAATACACATTTTACGGAGTTTGATATAGCGTTTATTTTACTTAGCGTACAATAATTGTTGTTTTACCTACATTTGTTCGTAACTTTCGCGCATGATCGCATTGCATAATAACATACCCATAATAGGAGGCAATAAAGCTATTAAGGACCAAATTGAGTTATCGGCTGGAAAGCTTTTTACAGTATTCTGAAATCCAGTAGGTACTTAATTACTCTTCATTTCGTAAATACACTCTCTATGGGGAAGCACAATATTGTTAAAGCATCATGAGTGAAATGAGAGTTAATTTAACCTGATTTATTCTGATTTATTTTAGTTTAATACTCAATACTCAATAGATTTATTGTAAACACATGGTAAGTGAGGTGTTAATTTTACAAACAGTGGTAAGTAGCACATGTGAGCCCCTATAGGACACTACAATAGTAAGAGGTTGGCAGACCGAGGTTTTTTTTTTTTTTTTTTTTGTGTAATATTTTAATAATATTGTATTATTTTAAGTTTAATAATAATATGGATATAGATAAATAAATAATAAATATAATGGACGATCTACACAAGACTCTCTAGGCCCAAATTAAGCAGAGCTTGTACTATGGGAACCAGATAGCTGAAAAACTATAAAATTAGTTTGTGTTTGGATCCTGGTTAATTTAAAAATATCTTTACATTGGCTGAAAATTTTAATTTCATAGAAAAATGTATTTACGAGAAAAGTATTAACCATAGTTTTACCATGAACTAAGCTAGAGGTAGGTACTAAGTTATTTAGGTAATACTCTTGACACGCTCATAACGACATACAACTACCGTTATGTGTCTAAATGAATAAGGTGACCAAACAAATAACTTACAAGCCAAGGTATTTATATTGAGTACATTTTAACTATGCGATTTGAATACTTATTATTTAATCGTAAAACATACAATTATATTGATATAGTTTGATACAGTAAAAGATATTTTGATCTGAGATTACTGCTCAAAACCCGAAAAGCTCCCCAGTGAACAGAAACAAAGAGATTTGAATTTACACGAATCTGGCTGTTTTCCTATGAAAAATCTTACAATATAATAATATTTATTTATTTTTATATACCTACTTGCATAATATAAAAAAGATAGCGTACTAGGCAGGTTAGCATTATGTTTAGTATGTAGGTGAACCTTAATATTTAATAGACCGATATACATCAATCATTACTCAATCATTATTGAGATCATTTGAATTTATGCAAACAAAAACTAAGATCAACAATCAGTTCCTGATGGAATATGACAGGTTACAAAAAACCTATGATTTAATATGCATAGACCATCTGACCAACATTATTTGTATTCATATATTATAAATTGCCTCGTACAGAAAGGCTCAGAATAAATAATAGATATTCATCATTAATTGAAATGTTTACTGAAAAGATTAGGACAGGGGCCACCATTTTAGCCGTAAGACGTCATTTGCTAAAGATACCTCACCTATACATTTTTAAAGCAAAAATTATGCACCACGAACAAAAGAGCAAAATACTTTATTGAATAACACAAAAACAAACTCAAAATCAAAATGAAGCTTTTGAGTTTTACCACATTTGCATCCACGGCGGAATGCAAAAATGAAACTTATGTGTAACTTGATAATATTTAGGTTTGACGCATATTTTTCGATAATATTAAATGCTCAAGTATCTGTTACAACCATAACAATGAAAAACTTTATAACTGTACAAATAACATGAAATGTTTGTAGTACAAAACACTTTGATAATCTAACCTGAAGTGACAGGAGCGTGTTTGGCCAGCGATGCGTGTAAAACTCGCCCAAACATCCGTGTGCGTACGCCTAGTAACACTTTGTATCTATTTAACAGTTTTAAGGCTTTGAACATGATAGCGGTTTCTATTTTACAAACAAGAGAAGAGCGAAGGGAGATGGAAGGTTTTTCCAGTTTTAGAGAGACAAAAAAATACCGAGCGTCTCCAGTTGCCTGTCCTTATCCCGCTTTATGTGGCTTAACATGTTCTCTCTTTCCATTCGCTTTTGTAGCGTCATTTCTGTATTCACTCCTTTCTTAGGTATTCATGTTGTCATCCTCACAATTCATCCATCTTTTTTTTCGCCTACCTCTACCAAAATATCCATCCACACTCATACTAATCGCTCTTCTGGTCACATGACTTTCATCAATTAGAACATGACGTCTTTATCACGCTAGTCTATTGCTCTTAAATCTTTCTGTCACCGGTGCTACTTTCAGACTTCTCCTGATATACTCATTTCGTATCTTGTTCATTCTTGTCACTCCACACATCCATCTAAACATTTACATCTCTGCCGCGTGTGCTTTTCTTTCGCGCTACTTTCTAACTTACCTGATAGGTATTATATCTATTCGGTGGTCACTCCACGCATCCATCTCAACATTCGCATCTTTGCCGGATCGCCCTTCTTTTTGTCCGTCTTTTTTGTTGCCCTACACTCGAATCCATATATTACGACAACAAATTCTAGGTTTATGCTTAATAGAGTTTTTATGCCGCTCTTGAGAACTCAGCTTTAGTCTACAAATATTGATCTAATTAGTCTCATGTTGTAATTAAAATTTGTACAAAAACGCTCCATCATGTTTGATAACATCGCTAACCTTTAGGTTTGACGCTGTTCTGCTACCGATTGTTATCTTTAGTCCCAGGAAATCATATTGTAAGAAGGTAAAGTTATTTTGCGACATAGTACAAATTTTGACCTTTTTATGAGCTATACTTGTAAAGCAAAGTCAAAGGCACGGGTATATTCCTAATGGTTCTATAGCAGTCATATAGTTTATCAGACCGGTAAGACTATTGCAATCTCTATTTGTTGAAGTACTTAAAATACAAAAAAAATCGGTTGTCTGTAAAGTCGGTTTACTGACGATAGTTGAACGTGATAACGTCATAAGAAAATACTCGCGGACTCGCGGACTCTCGGACTCGGACTCGAACTCTCGGACCCGGACCCGGAACCCGACCGAACCCTTACCCTTACCTTCATTTACCCTTACCCTCATTTACCCTTACCCTCATTTACCCTTACCCATTACCCGACCCGGGCTCGGGCTCAGGTAAATGGAACGACGAAACGACGTAACGACGCATGAGTCATGTTATTTCGTGCGTGCAGCCGGCTCCATCGATTTATAAGACGTTATCACGTCAATATAACACCCAGATAGAGTAAAGATAAATATTATATATTTATTGCTCAAATTTAAATGTAAGATTAACCAAGGCAAAACAAAAATAAAACTAGTGTATAATGTTCTATAAGGTAAGTGAACATACCTCAAGCGTCTGCGTTCACCACATAAATATTTGTTCTTGGTGGGGTCGAACCCACGACCTATGGTGCAGAACACACTGTACTACCAACTGAGCTGAGAGGCTAGTTAACAGTGACAAGAGACTTTTAGCGAGCCGTTCAAAAGTGTCCGGCATTATGTTCTCTAAAACTCACTCACTAAAGGTGTCTTTTATAAGTAAAAGAGACACAAACTGTATTGATTTCCTTTGTCTTCTCTTGTAAGAACCAAAAATAAATTTAGGTGGCTAGAGTTTATTAAAAACAAATGTTGATGCCCTATCATTTATATATTTTTTTAAGTCTTAAGTTTTTTGTGGTTTTTGTGATGATGAGTAAGGTTTACGCCACTTTCTAGCCTAAGTAAAACTTATTCATAAATCAATTTATGATGGTAACTTTGCATGTTTTGCAACCCCTAAATAGGTATGAACATGGTGTGTGAAAAATTGTATCACTTGTTAAACGCATTGAATAACTTGTCTAAGATTTATTCAAAATTGTCTTAATCTGCAATTATACCATTATTTAGGTCAAATCTAAGATAAAGCATCCAAACCTGATACCCTTACCTACTCAATTATTCAAATATAGCTTAATAGGATACCTAATAAATTATCTCTTGTTATACGTACGTACCTACGTAAGAACCTGTCTTAAATGTAAGTTGGAAAATTTCGCAATGGCACGTTAACTAGGCGAAAAGTAATTGGTGGTATTTTAATTATAAACTCGAATTGAATATAATGTGTTCTTGTCTCGGTTACAGACATGCCGTTAGTGTCTGCGTAGTAATATATTGGCTATAAAGACTATTGAATGCACCAAATAAACGCGCTGGCTAACTAAGTATCATTTGAAATTTTCATAGCACTATTATTTACTTAACTTTACTACTTTTGCTTTGACATGTACATAAAGGTGGGTCTTCGCTAAAAGAGCCTAGCACGAGTTGAGCACAAACCAAGCCGCTCCACGCTCGCAACGTTTAAGGACAGTACGTTGCGAGCGTGATGCAAAACCATTATTTATTTTGTATTCGCCAAACAACCGACGATAAGCGGAGCACAAACCTAACCAAACGCTCAAAACACGCTCGTTCGAAGCATGACAGTCCACGCTTCACAAACTTGTGCTCGCAAGCCAAGGCCTAATCAATCGAAAAACCTAAGGGCTAATGGAAACAGTTTCTCCCGACGCAGTATAAATTATCTACTGTATTACTTTTATACTAGTTTCGCTTAGATTTCATGAATTGTTATTCTGAAATGAATTGTATAATATTCCATGAATTTACATGCTGACAGGACCCTTATCTAAGCATAATGGTACGTATTGTGTTTCCAATTAGTTTGAATCAATTAGTCGATACACACAGCCATAGTTAATTATCAACTAGAATATAGGTCTCATCGACTCTATACATTACATAGGCTTGTTCAAGCGTGGGTGGGTGCGTGGATTTGACATGTGTACAGTCACCAACGCAATGCTAGTGCGCTAAAACGGTGAAGGAAAATATTGCGAAGAAACTAGCGGCTTAAACTACGCAGACTGGGATGTCATGGCAAGGAATTTTGCCGTTAGTCAGCGTACATTCGCTGCTTATATACTGCGGCATTCCAGTGCCTTGCCACGGCATGCCACGCCGCCTCACTCCGCTTTAGGTCAAAATGAGCACCGGAATCCTTGGCATGCCGTTGCTTACTACAGTACGCCACGGCATCTCGCCGCGGGAGCTCGTGGCGTCTTTTGATGCCGTGCAATGGAACCCTTTTGATGTCACGGTATCATTTTAAAACATTGCAATTTATGTCATATTTCCATGTCGACACGTTTGAATGTCCATTAGTAAAAATTGAAATCCCTTGCCATGCCTTCCCGGTATGCGTAGGCCATTAGTCAGCTCATCAAGCCTATTCCATCTAAAAACCTGTCACAGGCACTGTAGCGTCCCGTAAGATGCATGAGTAATCACCAGTTGCTCCTGACTCTATGAAACCATCTACAATAGATGCAAAGATCTGTTTTCAATATGTTTTATGATCACAAAAGTTAAAAAGTACCATATGTCAAGTGCACGAAAGAAGCCTCTTTGAAACGCACTTGAAATCCTTTCACCACACTGGATTGAAAGAACCAGTGACACTATAAGAATAAGTGCAAAAACATTGTGGTGAACTTTTTTGTTTCATTCATCAATGACAAAAGCAAGGTTTAAGATTTGCCTTCATTTTTATAACGCTTTTATTAGTTTCACCTGTATGTATGTATGTATGTATGTATGTATGTATGTATGTATGTATGTATGTATGTATGTAACCGTCCCCTTTGAGCTCGATTTTGTCCTACTTTGAACGATCAGATTTGATTCAAACTTTGCACACCTGTCAAAGGTCGATGACAATGCAATAATATGAAAAAAAAAATAAAAAAAAATGAAAAGAAATAAAAAAAATAAAATAAAAACCTACTTTGAACGATCAGATTTGATTCAAACTTTGCACACCTGTCAATGGTCGATGACAATGCAATAATATAAAAAAAAAAAAAAAATGAAAAGAAAAAAAAAAAAAAAAAAACTTCTTTGAACGATCAGATTTGATTCAAACTTTGTACACCTGTCAAAGGTCGATGACAATGCAATAATATGAAAAAAAAAAAAAAAAAACTAAAAAGTATAAAATAAATTATAGTTTAAAAAACTAAAAAAAACGCTTTTATAACTAATTGAACTAAAAAGTTGAAAATAAAACTGTAATAATCAATTGAAAATTTATATTATTGTACAAAAAGCGTGGGGGGCTTGATTTTGATTGTTGTAAATACTTTATCAATAGTTTATTATATCTGAAGTTATTATAAAAAGCACCCATGACATTCATCAATGACAAAAGCAAGGTTTAAGATTTGCCTTCATTTTTCTTGTACAAAAGTAAATCACAGAAAATAAAGACTGTCAAAAAAATATCAATTTGGGTGTATTATTCGAAAGAAATGAAATACTGAGTTAATGTAGGGATATGACAGGACAAGATGAGAGTGTCAGCTGTAACGTAATGGACTCAGTTCTATATTTTATTTACAAGATTTTGTCTTCGTAAATATTAAATAAATATTGGGACATTCCACACAACACTATCTAATAGCTACAAATATTAAACACAAACTATTTTTTGTGACTTACCCATATTTGATAATGTGATATTTTTTCAAGTTAGTTCACAAGTTCAAGTAAGTTTACAAGTTTTATTCATTTTCTGTCATCTGTCACGCGCAGTTATCTTGCGCGGGGTCTATTATTAAAAATATGCGAAGTGAGAGCGAATATGACTATAATAATATAATATTTTAATACCAATTAAGCATTATTCCCAGAAGTCATCAACAAAATTATGTTGTTAATTAAAACAAAAATTTTCGACGAAAACAATAATTTTTCACAGAATTGTAAAAGCAAGTTTTATTATAAAGCAGAAATTGCCCAATAAAGTGAACTGAATAAATGAAAATGAATTTGTTTAAAAATATTTTATATTTTAAGCAACGTTCATTATTACGAACTCTGTTCACGAATATTTCTGTGAAATTTCAATAATTTTTTGATACCATTTTTTTTTTGTTTTTTTCGTATTTAATGTTAATAGGTTTTAGAGTTTATACATACTTCTCATTCAAAGTTTTGCAGAAAATATTAAACGCGCTCTTGTTACGAGTATGTACCTATATATGTATATCATTTCGCGTCCTCATTTATTTACAATTGCCCGTGCTTAATAGGCGATGGTTACCTATTAACATCAGGTGGGCCGTATCTTTGTTCCATCCGCAAGTTGTATAAAAAAAAGAATAGTCTGCACGAATCAGTAATTTTTATTCATTTTATAGTGTGTATTACATGTAGTGTCTACTGTACCTACATAAGGAAATACCTAAGATTTTTATAATGTCCCAAAACTTTTTTTTATAATGAGCCGAGCGGGATTTGAACCCGCGATCTTCCCCTTAGTACGGGGATACGCTGACCGCTGCGCCATTGGATCCTAATTACACTTGGCGAATAACTCTTAGGGACTGTTAATACGGCACCAACTCGAAATCCTTCTCGGCTCTTAACTTTTGGGACATTTTAAAAATACTTGTTCAATAACCGGTACTTCAAATCTAGAATTTCTTTCCGGGTAGAATTTGTGATGTCTTGCGATAATCTTGTGCGACTATTACGTCCGAATAGATCTACGCTCATCTTTTCCATTCGGCAACTGAATAAAATGCTTTATGCGCGGCCTTTGCCACCGAAGCGTACGAAATGTGGCAACCGATCAGGTAGTGCAAATCGTTGACACGTGTTTGGCTACCCGAAGCGTTGGGGAAATGCTGACTGGCTGTGGCACTCTCGAATCTTTGGAGTGTGCGGCGCATATTGAAATGGGGTTGGCTATTGTTGGAAATACTGAATCGAGCTTAAATTTAAGGTGTTTATCGTGAAACGTGAAATACGCCATTCGATTTTTACGAAAATCTTTTTCAAAATTCAAGGCGTTCGTGGTTTGCGGACGTAGTGAATATTTAAATCGTTCGTCCTCAATATATCTATGTTGGCAGTTAAATTTATGCTTTCAATCGGTGAAGGAAATCATTGCAAGGAAGCCAGGTAAGTAATTACTATCGCAGCTGCAGACTTGCAACCTTTCCGAGAAATACCAACTGCTGAAAAATGTGGTTGTTTGCTAAGTGTAATATAAAATTTGGTACTTATGATTTTTGACCGCTCCAGGCATTCTCCTCTTAGACATTCGTCTTTGTATTCATAGCATAGGTCGTGGGTCCAAGTCCAATCGTGCACCAAATTTTCAAAAATTCGCTTGTCCCATTAGCTAGACGTATAAAAAACAACTTGCTTTGTTACTTGGTAATCGAAGTCAGTCATGAAGTTGTTTCTTTTCTTTTTTTAATGTTATTGCATGCACAGCTTGTTTTACCCCCATTTCCATTAAAATTATACTATGCTCGTTATTTTGGACATAAAATACCACCATCAACATGTTATTGAACCTCGCATGCTTATAAAACAAACACACGACTTCATCTTTTAAAACAGCGCTGCGATAAACCGAGTTATTGCTTTTGTTCGCTAAAACTGCAGACTTTTCTGGAACACTTAGCAAATGCTTAAGTTCCATTGTTGCTGCCGGTGACGTTTTAAAGTTTCTTTGTTCAGCCTCTCTGTACATTAATGTTCGCGTCTAAAGGAAAAGATCGAGTTGATTGACCCTGCGTTTTAGTAGCAGATACACCATAATAACTTTTTTCTGTGTGTATCCTTTTCGCCTATTCCTAGCAGATAACTGGTGGTGACAACCGTTGGGGAATAAAGGTTCTCGAATGGCGACCACGAACCAGAAGACGAAACGTAGGTCGCCCACCCACCAGGCCCCTATTTAATAATGCTGACAATTCGACATATATGTCAAAAAGCGACAAAATTGTGGAATTGTCGCGCTTTTGTGACATATTTGTCACTTTTATCAATAGCCTAAGCGCGACAATTCCACAAATTTGTCGCTTTGTGACATATGTCGAATTGTCAGTTTTATTAAACAGGGGCCAGATAGACCGACGACATTGCTAAGATCGCGGGAAGTCGGTGGATGGAAAGAGCTCAGAATCGTTCTTCCTGGAAATGTGTAGGGGAGGGCTATGTCCAGCAATAAACTTCTTCAGGCTGATGATGAACTGGCGTCAGATAACCAAAAATCTACGAAGATTTTTTTTGATTTATGCCATATTCGTCCCTAATGTTCGGCCCTCTCCATTAAAAAGTCTTTGTTTGTCCCTCATGATAATATTTGTCCACATTCGTCCCTCATACCAAAATTTTTGAAACTACAGTGAACGTCATAAGTGTAATCACCACGGCCAAAACTGTAGTCATCAATTATCATAGGAAAGTGTAGTGTGCTATCTACCACTAAGCATCACCACCACCCACCCAATAGTGATGGTCATTTTATTAACTTTCAGTTTATCAAACTCAAAGATCTCAGTAACTACTTTGATCTGCAAAGATTTATGTAATAACTAAAAGAAACATAATAATATATGCGGTGAAAAATATTTATTAGAGTATAAGTAAACAATAATCAATCAAAGTCATAATTTCTAAAAAATATTAATTTAGTCTTACAAAGGCCGTCTCAGTATTAGCACAGTATAAGAATATAATATGCATAAAGGTAGGCTGTGGTATTAGGCAAATTATAAGAGACGAGTATAAGAAATATAATTATTAAGTATCTGGCCGATACAGTTTTAAAATACAAATGGACACATCTTTTCAAGGCAATGGCCTAGCGAAATTGTTCCATTTAGCATGGATGTTATGGATTGTTGAATGTATTTCTTTCATCTGCTGGATTCAGCTGCAACTGCCTCGAGTGCGCTGACGCAGGGAGTCAACTTTCTTTCGAAGAAGCACATTAACAAGAAAAAAAAACACCTTGGAAAATAATTCACGAACCAAGAAGAATAAACCACATCGTGAGATCGTCGCGACTGTTCCCAACAACGTGTAAATTTTGAGTAAAGTTGCGTTCACATGGCAGACAAATTAGTTGTCTCGTCCGACAGATGAATCGGCTTGCATCGTGCGACTTCTCGATTTATGTCACGAAACTAGACTGAGATAGCTGCAACACGCGATTTAACTGCGAACAGGGGTAAATAATGCTGCAGTGTGGAATGGCAGATGGAGAAGGATTATGGAAACCAACCATGCAATTCGGTTTTTAAAAAAGTAGTCATGTTTGTTTAATGTTTTCTGTCTTTTGTGTGTCTGCGTTTGTGTCTCAGAGTACTGGTAGTAGCAGCCCCGCCTTCCTTTCCTAATAATAATAATAATAATAATAATAATAATTTTATTTCAGAAAAAATCCAATTTGTTAGTAGCACACAAAACTAGAACTAATGTTAGTAAATACAAAATATAATTATAATTACTGATATGTTGGATCAACTCAACAGTCACTCTTCTCACTTCTCACTGGGTCACTAAGTGGGCAACCGGTACCAGTTTTGCCATGCAGTGACTGAAGAAGCCTGAATCCAACCTATCAGCTACCACAGCTAGCATGCCGTTGGTGCTGCCGCGGATGCGGCTCATTAGCGACGCGGTTCTACTGCGCATGATTGCGTAGAAGTCATTAATCCTGGCATCCGCGAACATGCCTGATGCGCTGCAGAAACGCGGCAGCCCCAACAGCATCCTGAAGCCGTTGTTATATTGGACTCGTAGGGCACTGTAGGCCTTCTGCTTATGCCTAAACCACAGGTTGCACGTGTAGAAATTTTGACAATATGCCTGGAATAAAGTCACTTTGACTGCGGCAGAACAACGTGCGAACCTGCGAGCCAGCATATTGCATCTAACCGACAATGCCCTACGTTCCCTCTCGATGTCCATGTCATCTGACATATCATTGGTTACCCAGTGGCCCAGGTACTTAAACTCCTTAACCCACGTGAGTGGAGTTCCACTTAGCGACACTGGAGGGACATCGTAAGTCTTACTCCCAGCTTTAAATAGCATCACTTCACTTTTTGTTTCATTGTACCTGAGCCCATGGGCCCCCGCATAAGTTTCACAAACCCGCAGCAGTTGTCTGAGAGCATTAATCGAAGGACTTAGCAGAACCATGTCATCTGCGTAGCTTAAATTGTTAACCATCGTACCGTTAATCGAGCATCCGACTTTAGTTCCACTAAGTTCCCCGACCAAACGATTGATGTACAGATTGAAGAGCCTCGGAGATGAAATCCCCCCTTGCCGTACCCCACACTCCAATCTGTACTCATCCGAAAACGAATCAGCCCACCTCACCGTGTTACTTTGGTTACTTTGGTACTAAGGTCGTGGGCTCAAATCCAGTCGTGTACCAATGAGTTTTTCTGTCCAAAAATTATAATTATGCACTATGCCAGTACTCTCAGACGGAGATGGAAAATATCGTGAAAAAGCCGGCTTGTAGTATAACATAAAGTTTGAAAACAAAGGTCAAGTTCACGAAGGGAACTTCGTTAAGGCGCACTTATTATCCTTTCACGACACAGAAAAAGATTAGTTTCTGTAGTTTTTTTTTGTTTTCTGTGGATTTTTTCTGATGATGTCGCTTTACGCTGATTAAAGTTCTAATATATAGAAATAAAATTTTATTTTCAAACGAACCGAAATATTATAAAATGGATTTAAAACAAATGAAATGGGATTCAAACAATTGAATTCCTACCAATACTACCGCCATCTAGGATTCGTTATGAAAACAAACTTTTTATAAGAATGTTCCAATTTCAAATGCAAAACAGATAATACAAAAAAGGATTGTAACCTATTTATGGCCACAATCGTGTGAACGGCATGGCAATATTTTTTCTCTGGAATCTTTGAGATCGTGCAGTCTGCATAAACAATCACATTCTAATGAATTGACAGTAGCCTTGCAGCATGCATTGGAAGAGACAATCACTGCATAGTTACTGGACGCACCCAGCACACAGATTCAATAGTAACACATACTTACACGAGTTTCACTTTCATTTCTGACTGGCCTCCAGCTCAGTTGGTTGTTGGTCTGTCTTCTGCGCCGTAGGTCGAGGGTTCGATCCTTACCGAGAACAAGGTTTTGAGCGATGAACGCAGATGTTTTTTCTCTATTTGGGTGTCATATTGTATTCAAGTAAGCAAACAGAAAAAGGTATATATGTATGAATGTTTTATATCAGCTATCTGGTTCCCATAGTTCAAGCTCTGCCTAATTTGGGGATTTCTTTGCCGTTTTTTCCGCTAGAAGATAAAATAAAATTGTATTTAGAACAGTGCACTTAGTTTATGAATTCAAACATCATTAAACCTCTTTACTATACCTCCACGGTGCCAAATTTATCATACAACTTTTTTTAATTTGATAAAAAATCAGACTCGGAACATTCTTGGTGTGTTACTTTTTTTTTATTTCCTTTACGCGCGCTTTCTTTTCTTTTTTGCATTCCGTGTCCTTGCTGAGGTGGTTGAAAAGTTACTTGTTGCAATCGAGTGCAAAGATTTTTCACCTCGTGCTCTTTTGACTCTCTCGCTAACATTCAGGATTCTAATTTTAGAATCCTTCGCTTGCTCGCTCATCAAAATTGAGAACATAGTTAAAAAGCAACTTTGCACTCTTGTATAACAAATAACTATTAAACAGTCGATCTTTTACGGGAATCACTGCCAATCATGTTTCGTGAATTTATGTGATACAATCCATAATGATTAAGCCAGATCAAAGTGACAAAGGTCTTGCCAGGTCGGACAATGTGAATTATAGCAAGGAGCCGAGAGAAGGTCGACTCGTCACGTTACGGGTTAAGGACAAAGGGCTAGAAGGCGGCCTGCATTGAGATGCGAGACTTCCTTTATCTATTGGTTATACTGTAACATTTTTATCTGATGTCTTGCCCAGAATGCCCTAACACCTGCACACGGAATATACATTTACAATTTTTTTTAATTATTGGTGTGGTCTGGTTCTAGGCTTGGTCGCGTGGAACTGGCATCTAGACTCACCTATTAGCTTTGAGACGTTTCAAAGTGATCCTTGTGATACTACTGAATCTATACTTCTTCTAAACTAATATTATGAAGAGGAAAGATTTGTATTTTGTATGTTTGTAATGAATAAACTCAAAAACTACTGCGCCGATTTCAAAAATTCTTTCACCATTGGAAAACTACATTCACCTTGAGTAACATAGGCAATATTTATGTGTTTATTTAAATAAAAATAGTCCACCCGTGTGAAGACGGGACGGGCCGCTAGTAAATATATATATTTGAGTCAGGTTTTTAAGTTTTTTTTTTAACAATATAACTGCATTATTCCATTTCAAAAAGTTCACGCATTAAACGAACTAACCATGTTTTCTTCCTCTTGAAACTACCTGATGCCGTATCAGCCAAACTATATAACTCTGGGAAGCTAATAAAGTTTAACTGCAATCATAAACTTGAAGTTGCAAGTTGGCTTTGAACTTTAGAATTGTTTTAGACAATCTAGGAAACACCAAAACACACTGGAATACCATTATTTCGACTAATACATAACTATTAATATGATGTGCCTTGAATCTAGTAAAGATAAATAAATATTGCCAGACATTTTATCCAGCACCATCGACTATGAGCAAATTGAGCAAGGCAATGGCACTTCTGACAGAATGTTATATAATAATATGATAAATTTGACTGGCTTCAAGCTCTGCCTTCTGCGCCGTAAGTCGTGGGTTCGATCCCTAATACCAAGAACAAATATTAGTGAAGTGAACACAGATGTTTGTTCTCTGTCTGGGTGTTATATTGTATTATAGGTATGTATAAAAATATGTATATCTTATACCTTTAAACGAGAAAATCTTGTATATATATATCATCATCATCATCATCATTATCAGCCTGAAGAAGTCCACTGCTGGACATAGGCCTCCCCCACACGTTTCCAGGAAGAACGATTCTGAGCCCCTTCCATCCATCGACTTCCCGCGATCTTAACAATGTCGTCGGTCCATCTGGTGGGTGGGCGCCCTACGCTTCGTCTTCCGGTTCGTGGTCGCCATTCGAGAACCTTTATTCCCCAACGGTTGTCAGTTCTTCGAGCTATATGGCCTGCCCATTGCCACTTCAACTTACTAACTCATATATATATATATATATATATATATATATATATATATATATTTAGGATCTCGGAAACTGCACCAACGATTTTCACGAAATATAGTATACAGGGGTTTTCGGGGGCGATAAATCGATCTAGCTAGGATTCATTTTTAGAAAATGACGAGAAGTTGGTGTTTTGCAATAATCAAACATAAACTCAATATACGACTCTTCCTGACATCTATTGGCAAATAATAATACTATTTTTTTTAAACCCGAGCGAAGCTCGGTCATACCGGCTCGTAAGTATTATATATCAGCCATCTGGTTCCCATCGTACAAGCTCTGCTTAGTTAGGGGCTAGATAGTGCTGGAGTGTCCAGAATATCTATTTATTTTTCTAAGAATGGCGCCATTTTACCAAGCCAAAACATAATTATTCAAACTACGAAACTATATTCCACTGTCACACCTCCACATCAGGAACGAAATTGGATATTCCATCACGCTAAACTATGCACAACCAATTGAAAGCCATCCTGTATGTAAACAGGTTATGAATGATTTCACACGCGAGCCGTCATAAGGGGTGAAGATTTACGTGACAACCCCTCTATCCTCTCAAGGGGTGTAGATAAGCGCTCAAAAAGAGACATTGTTCCCCCTTTATTGGTAAGACCAGTGATCTGTTCTGAGACAGCTTTATCAGCGTATTTTGTCTGACGATTTATCAAATTAAAGAGATTTTGATCGTAAATTGCTGTCAAAAAAGATTATTGAGCGATCAACTCTAGCATTGATCAAAAGGTGTACTTACTGATTCGTAGCGTGCTTTTGACTAAGTAATCCCTTTAAGGTGGTACAAATTCCATATAAATTAATTTTACCATTTCTGGGCGATCAGAGTAGGAACAAAATAAATGTGGTTGGCTTTTATATACTAGTTTTTATTTCTGGCAAACCTTATTAGGTTTTACACACCTATAGATTGACAAGGATAATAGTAAAAAACTAAAATATGCATAGAAAAAAGCTTTTACCGAATACAGAAAGGTAAAGTCTGTGTTAATATAATCTATAATATTCATAAAAGAAAGTCGTGTTAGTTACACTATTTAATTTTATAACTCAAGAACGGCGTAACCGATTTGGCAGAAAATTAGTGGGGAGGTAGCTTAGAACCGGGAGAAGGACATAGGATACTTTTTATCCCGAAAAAGCAACGGAAACGGGGTGTTACGGGAACGGGCGAGCGATGCCGCGGGCGGCCACTAGTAATAAATAAATGCATTTTTTAGTTGGTTATAATCACTGTTTTCTTAAACTAAATAAAGTTTGCCAAAAAATCAAGACAGTATACAGCCAGCTACAGTTATTTCAAAGTACAATTATACTCCTATCACCCATAGATGGTAAAAAACAGTTTGTCTGGAAATCGAACAACCTTAAAAGTTTTCCCTTTTGGGAAAACTCTATTAGCTGCCATTTTACTATCACTTTCTTTTACTACTAGCATTTTCTTTTAGACCGTTTTGTTCATGGTATTTCACGTTATCATTGGCCGTGGTGGTCAAGGCTTTGGTAAGGGCTAAAGGAATACATCAAGGTATGGGCAGCAGCATCTCTTGAGTGCATACTGACACCGCGGTCTTTAATTTGCTTTCTAATAAACGGTCTGACTACGGAAAATTCCCAAATGATGGAAGTTTAAGTTCAGCAGAGGACTAATTTGAAAATGTCTCCATCTAATTAATAATAAATAAATAAATAATAAATATTGTGGACAATTCACAATTAATTAATATTCACAATAATTGTATGTGTAATCTACTGTGTGTGTGTTTGAGAATGTGTCATCTCCCTTCCACCATAAGATTGGCAGACGCATGGCTCAGTACCATCCATACCTGGTTAGCATACCTTCCATTCGCACTAAGCGTTTTGGCTCTACCTGCATTATGCGAACCTCCAGGGCATGGAACTCATTGCCGTCGGCTGTTTTTCCTGACCACTACAATCTGAGCCTCTTAAAGGCAAGAGTGAATAAGTGTCTTCTAGACCATCCTGCTCTATTGTCGGCAACATCGTCGCTTACCATCAGGTGAGATTGTAGCCAAAGGACTATATCAAGTAAAAAAAAAGTTGTTTTAGCTGACTGCCTTTCCCTGTGCCAGCCCTGATGTAGTTAGACCGACCACTCGTCACATACAACCCCTATACATTTCCGTAATGCCTCCAAATTTATCCGGCCCTACAAATTTGACGACAAAACCTTGACTTATGATATCGTAGCTCTGGATTCCATATTTTTATGTCACACTGAATAGAAGACACAAGATTTGTTCTGCCTTTAAAAATATTATGCTATTCATTTTGAGTCTAGGACTCCCACTGACCCTACTTTCCTTCCTTCTGTTTTTGAAACAGAACAGAAGTTTTTGACCTTTGAAAATGGTGGTTGAGTCAGTTTAAGAATATATTACGGACTACGGGACAAGCAAATGACCCAGCTAATTATCTGACATACAAAATCTAATATTTATAAAATTTCCATGTCACAATGTTAGTTACCGTACTCCTCCGAAACGGCTTTACCAATTTTTACCAAATTTTATATGCGTATTCAGTAGATCTGAGAATTGGCTACTATCTATTTTCCATACCCCTAAGTGCTATGGGTTGTTCACCCTTAAAATTTATGTTTTTAAATTTTTTGTCGAAATTTTTTGTTATTATTTTTTTATAATGTGGCATTAATATACAACCCTACATTTTTTTTTTATCACCAACCCCTGTTTTTTTATGGACATTTTAGTAATTTAATCATTTTTCATCCCGCTCGAAACGCTAGAATTTATCTAGAAACTAGAAATAATTTATAAGGCAAAACAACGTTTGCCGGGTCAGCTAGTTTTAAAATAAAATTTATGGAAGAATCAGATGATCCAGCCGAAATTGAGCATTTATATACCATTGTTTTACTAAATGCATACTGTTTCCGTCACTTTGGTGTCTTTCCTACGATGAACACCGTACAACAACAAAATAAAAGATCACTGAAATTGTTTGTCAAAAATAGCAAGCTTTGGTACAATTCATTGGGCAAAATTTTGCAAATAATAATTTTGATATGAATTTTTACAACCTAAACACAGCTCACACACATAATTGTGCATAATTTCTCACTGCAATTAGTGAGGCTACCACCATTGGTTCCTTCAAATTTAGACTGAAACGCTGGCTCATAAGTAAGAAGTAACACCTTCTAATAGTTACGAGGAGTTCATTGAAAAAACTTGAGATAATAGTAAATATTTTAATTTTTGTACATAATGTACCTACTACTTAATAATGTATTAATTTGTTATTTATTTTTATTATTACTGTTTTTGACCATTTGATTTTATATTATTTTTTCTAATTTGATTGTACTTTATGTTAAGCAAAACCTATTAATATACTTGACCTGTAATAATTCTTACAAAATAAATGATTATTTATTATCTGGTTTTGTACATATCTTTATCATTATCATATATCTTCCAAAGAGCTTTTAAGCTCATAGACTTTAATGTATTTTAGCTACAATTGATTGAAAGCAATCACCTAAAACACTTCCCACCTATACCACCAGCTAAGTATTTATTATTCAAAGTAATCCCGCAAACGTTGTATTGGTTTACCAAATAATTTCCACGGATTAACCCACTATGACAACTACATACAACCTAATTTCCTGTGACGCCACACGTTTCAATTCGGAACAATACTTCGGGTGATTTGCACGGTCGCATGTTATTCCACGCACGCACTGTTACCTGACAAATTTATCACAACCTCTATAACAAACGGTGGGTGTAGTGGAGAAGGATTACTGAAACAATACAAATTAGGGTGAGGAATATAATATGAGTTGGGGGCTGACATGACATTTCTTAGTCGCAGGTGGTATCTTGATCAAAATATTTGTCAAACTGTAACTCTGTTGGAGTTACAGTTTGACAAAGTTGGAGGTAAAAGCATTTCTTTGACTTTAGGAGCTCTTAAGTCAGTGACGCCTAAGGTGACCTACCTCATTGTATACGAAGTTTTTTGTACTTTTTTGATTACGGTAAGGTTTCTTCATACAAATAACAGAAAACATAATTACTGTTAACTTGTATTCCATTAGTACCGATTTGACCGAAACCGAGCTTTTTTTCCGTGACTTATCTTCGGTTTTCCTTGAAATTTCATCTACATCTGTAGGTCTACCCCAAGCTCCGTCTGGTTCTTTCTCTGGCTCTGGTTTTGAGTCTGTGTGAGTTGTTGTTTTGCTCACCATTGTATTATACTGTGTGTGTGAGTGTTGTACTCACACACACAGTATAATACAATGGTGAGCACCCACACAGACTTAAAACTAGAGCCAGATAGAGCTTGTAGTAGGGCTATAGTAGCTATGAGTGTAACAAAATACATTCGCGTTTCTATAAAAAAATGTATTTCAAAATATAAACAGAAGATTTTGCTGTATCAAGCTACTGGAATGTCTTATCCTGAGCATTACATAACGTATTGAAGTCTAACCAATGATTTACGCTTCAGCGAGCTTACCGCAAGCTGGAGTCACTTCGCTATGCACGATGCGGTCAACAAGTCTTGCCAATACAGTTACATTGTTACTGTACTAAGCTAAAAGCTTATAGGGTGTTATTAATAATCCTGGCGTAGCGTTGGACTAGTTAATCCGTGTTTTGTCTCTTGCATTGACATGCAATTGTCAACTTGAGCAAATGTGTTTATTAATAACACCCTCAGGATGTTATTAATAATCCTGGCGCAACGCTCCGTGTTTTGTCACATTTGCTCAAGTTGACAATTGCATGTCAATGCAAGAGACAAAACACGGATTAACTAGTCCAACGCTACGCCAGGATTATTAATAACACCCTTATGGTTTTCTGTAGTAAGGTTACAACTTTTGAAACTATCATGGTTTTTAACACTATTTTTGTGGACAGCGGGATCATGATTAAACCGTGGTAACCACAAAACATAAAATGGTGAATGTAGCTTTCCAATGGCGAAATAATTCTTGAAATCGGCACAGTCGTTTTGAGTTTATTCATTACAAACATACACACAAAAATAAAAATCCTTCCTCTTTATAATATTAGCATAGATAATAGATAAATACAGATTATAGATTATGGATAACTGCTGAGACTAAACCCTAGCTGGTCCAAGAAATCTAAGCACTGCAATTTGCTCTGGCGGAAGCCTCATAAAAATTTTACGGTCGAATGCATTGAGAATTCTAACATTGAATAGAACTATTCACGCGCTTAGCTATCTATATGGCCACATGTGGGCCTAAAGCCACTGAAGTGAATAGACTGTAGGCCTACCAAAAGCTCTGTCTAGCTCTGTCTCTGGCTCTGGTTTGGAGTCTGTGTAAGTGCTGACCAGTGTATTAAGCGGCTCGTAGACGGGCCATATTTTCACTGCAATATGTGGCCGGCAACTATTGGTTTCCCTCTCTTACTCACATGTTAAACAAGGACACCAATAGTTGCCGCCCTCAAATTGCAGTGAAAATATAGCCCGTCTACGAACCGCTTCATACTGTGTGTGTGACTTATGACTTATTTTGACAGCAATAACACAAACTCAAAACCAGAGCTATATAGAGACAGAGCCAGACAGAGCTTTTGGTAGGCCTACTGAAGCGATTTCCAGCCACTTACGTCGGGAACGTTTCAGGCTGGTTATTTACATTTTTCATTCGTTTTTGGACTCTATTCAAATTGTGACTGCGTGGACAGGATTTTACATTGTGCTGAAAGTTTAGAATTGATTTGGCGCACTCGCGAATAAACTTTTACGCTACAGTAAGTTCAAAACAAAATTTAGTGAACAGAACATTGTCAAAATAAAGGGCGTCCCACGGATATGCCACATTTAGGGAAAGTACCTCAAATATTGTTTAAGGAACATTTTACTGAAAGAAGACATTATTTGAATTAAAAAAAAAACAATTTAAACTGCATGAGTACTGCGTTTTTAGTAAAACATTTATTTGCAAAGATTGATCCATACCAGCAACAGAATATATTGTTTCAATAATACAGGGTGTAGTTTTTATTGAAAAATCATTCGGATCTATTTCCGTCAAAATAAAAGATTTTTTTTAAATAAATACGCTGTTATTGCTTTCTTATAAATCCTTCATGACTTCTTTCAAGAATTTTTCCTAACTCTCGTGGCTTCGGACTTGGCCATCACCACCCTTTTCAAAAAAACCACCCTGTACATTTCATTTTTATTTAGCTAAGGCATAGGACAACCAAAATACCATGAAAGAGCCAACACATTTAAATGGTTTCTGAAAATAATTTCAAATAGTAACTACATTATATTATTATACTCTTACCTAGTAGTTAGCCAATTTTCATAAGTATATTCCCTTTTGTCTCAAACCTCTCACCTTGTACCTATACCTTGTTTGTATTTAAGGTTCTAGTTTGTTTCTTTCTGTATTTGTGTTCATTCAATAAACCAATCAAGTGCCAATGGACACATTCTTAGTACCTAATACTTATTTTATAAAACTAAGCTAAAGCAAAATTACTCATTAGCCTACTAGGCTAGATTGTAATATTAATTAGGGTACCGCATAGATGTAGTACACCAATTTAGTAAAAAAAAAAAAATTCAATAAACTTTTTTCATTTCATTTCATTTCATTTCATTAATGAAGATAACCAGAAGAGTTAGAAAAAAAAAGATGGATGGCCTGTGTCAAAGATGATATGAGCAAGAAAGGAGTGAGCACTGAGATGACGAATGATGATGAGGTGAGTGGAGGAAGAAAACCTGTTGTGCCGACCTCACTATAAGGGCAGGAAGATGAAGATGAACTACATAATAATAATGTACTTTCAGTTTTTTTTTTTTTTTTTTTTTGTTTTTTTTTTTTTTTTTCAGTTGAGAGTTGAGCAGTTCGGAAGTGGGTGGGTACAAAACCAATAACTATTTCATACGCCAACTAATTTACCTGGCCCCGAGCCATAACCATGGTTGATTACAAAATTTTGCATACCATTATCTTGCTTGTCTATCTTACCTAGTTTGTGTGAGTTTAAGTGATAGCTCTAAGACTAAGTTTAAGTCGAACATCAAATTATGTACATAATTTGCGAATAGAGATATTGTACTGATATTTAATTTGTTGTTTGTTTTGTCTAGGCGACTGATCCGGTAGAGATTGTTGTTAGCTTACTGTGCCTGTTTATTGTTAAGCTAAAAACTGTGTCCTACTTACCAAATGTGTCATGGTCATCAATAAAGAGGCATCTTTCTATCTATCTGATCTAAACAACGCGCGTGACCCAAGGGCTGGTGGATATCTGGCGCAGCGCATTAGCATTGCTATTTAGCGTGGTAATACCTCCAGCGTCTTGAGGACGCTTTCGTCTGGCATTGATTTGGATCAGTTGAGCTATTTCTAGATCGTTTGTTTCAGTTTCAATAACTCTTTCACCATGGAAAAGCTACATTCACCCTAAGTAACATAGGCGATAAAATGTATTTACGAAATAAATGGTCACCCGTTTGAAGCCGGGACAGGCCGCTAGTGTTTGATATACAAAATAATTGAAAAGCTTTGTTTACCGAAGTACTTATACCTACTTAGTTTGTTTGAGATCTACGAAAAAGCAATAAATATTGTAAGTCTTGTAACTTATCAGTAAGTAGTTGGCGAGGGCACGAGTAAACAATGAAATGAGTTTGACTAAGCTTTGCCCTGATTTCTTTTCATTACTGTTTTTCTGAATGACTTCACTAATTGATGAGCAAGTTTTATATTGTTTTGGTGCTGTATTAGCTTGGTAACATTGCCAAACAGTAAGTACTACGTTATTTAAACGATATAATACAGAAGGTATTATAACGTAGCCCCTACTTGCGTCCTGCAAGTAGGCATGAGTAATCACCAGTTGCCCCTGACGTTATATAAATCATCTACAATAGATGCAAAGGCCTGTTTTCTTTGCTTTTTTTTAATACAGAAGATTAATTTATTTACACAAAAGTACATATTTACAAAAAGTTTGCATGAATTCAACGTATTGCTAAAATAATCCTATGCTACTTTGCTATTGTGAAGTTTTTATTTTAATACAAAATTAAAACATTCAGGAGTATCGTTCTCTAGTTGTGAGATCCTTAGTGATTTTCGTAGCCGTAAACATATTGGCAAAAAAAAACTCTGCTTATAAGCAAAATTCTGCGCTAGAAATAAAGGAAAGAACAAAATAAAACCATTCTCTGAAAAACCCTAGTAACCCCTTAGTAACCCCCAAAAATTGATACAAAATTTCCTTGATAAAATCCTCTTTCTTTTGATTTAATCTGTCAACACAACACAAGAACAAATGTCAAAGAAAATGTCTCAAAATTTTACGTGATTTCAAACAAATATTTTTGTTGCATATAATAGTTGTGGTATAATAATATTATACCACAACAAAATGCTAGTGAAAAAAGAAATGGACGATACGACAACCCAGCAAATAATATGCTGGGGAACCATGCTTCTTCTTCTCGTAACTCTCATGAAGTTTATCAAGCACATAACAGACCGAAATTACTGCGAAGACCAGAGGACAGCACCAAACAACCTGTCTCCTCCGTGTCCTCCTTCTCACGTCCCATGCTGTGATACAAATAAATATGATAAGAAGAATAAAAGACAAAGGCGTAGGCGCCATCACAAATGCGCTCCCGAACAGTGGGTGATGAAGAGAGACTCTAATAATGCCGAAAACATCGAAGATTATGAATAACGTCAGATAATGGAAAAGTGCACATGTAAATTCCTGGCGGTGAATTGTGTAGGTTTATTTTGGTATCCTTAAAAATAAAAAGTTTACCATAGTATAATAAGGAGCCACGAGATGAAGCCTTAACAGGCTTTCTTTTAATAAAAATGTATTTAATAGTCTACAATCTTTTCTCAAAGTTGCTCACGTAGACAAAGAAAGTCATTATAATATATTACATGCAGAATCTTATTTTTTATACAAAAGATGGGTATGGGGATACAATAATTGTACAAATAGATACCTAAGGATCAGTTCGGGTATAATTAAACTGAATTTGACTTATTTTTAGTACAGCTACAGCTTAGCTACAGCTACAGCTTAGGATACAGCTAAAGTTACCTAAAAACAAAGAAAAATTACGCTTACTGCATGGACATAAGGGCTAAGCAGTGTAGTCTGATGCGTATCCTTGTGTAAAAGAGAGATGCCTGATGATTGAGTGTGACTACGGGTTTGCTATCTTGTCAATCTGCTGACCAACTTATCTATATCTACCAACTTACGAGCATGTTTACTGGCACTGAGAAATAGTACTATCTTTTTTCTTCGACCCACTTCGACCATTCCTTTTAGGTTGTAAACATCACGAACAACAGACCACCAACGCTCAAGGAATGGATAAAACAAGCACACATACGTTGTCAAAAGGTCTTCCGTAATTACTGTACCTATTAAGCGTCACAGGTAACGCAAAGATGGCTACTCTTCTTTTGGAATAAAAAATTAACTATTACATTAAAACACGTTATGATAATACTCAATACTATGATTTATGAAACAGGCCTGAGTATTTTTTGAAAAACTGCCACTGCCATGTCACTGACACCTCTTCAGCAAGATCGACAAATTTCACCAAAACTAGAGGCGGAGGAGGGGTTTGCAATTTTTTGTTAATGTCTTTTTTTGACAATTATGTTCAAGTCAAGAGGTCAATCACTTCAAATGAATGTTAATGCCATAACCATTGCCTATATCAAAGCATTGTCTCGCCAGTCACGCACATCAGGAACGTGCCCTACAATGCACTACTTGAGGCTTGCGGATGTTCAGCCTCACGTGCCAGAAACTTCAAATATAGGTACATTGTTCTTGTCATGGGACTGATTATGACCATTTTTGACGTTCAACGTCTTATAATTCGATGGAGCCGGCTGCACGAAAAACCATGGCTCATGCGACGTTGGCGTTACCTCACTTTGAGGCGTTCCATTTAAGGCTTGAAGTGCAAGCGAGAGCGCGGAACGAGCGACAAAGAGGCATAATCGGCTTTCGTATTCGGCAGCGTTCGACATCTGTCTCTTTCCTACTTGAGTGAGCGATGCGTCCACGTAGACGGCTGTATGGCGTTGCCACGTTCAACTATCATCAGTAAACCGACTTTACAGACAACCGATTTTTTTTAAAGCACTGATGCAGATGTTTTTGGTGCCTGTGACACTACTTAAGTTAATTAGTAACTCGAATGAGGACGGAAACATGCAACACCGTCTTAATTACCTTATACTCACGTTCTCACAGCAATCTGAAAGTGCAATGCATTCCCTACATCCTTTTATCCCACTGTTTCTTTCAGTATTTTAAAAAGGCTTTAGCTTTAAGATTTGATTTGAAGTCCAAGCCAATATAAAAGCTAATATAAGCACAGATAGGAATTCTACCTAGTGTTTCCTAATATATTAAAAAAAAATTATAGTCCCAAAACTTAAGAGCCGAGCGGTATTTGAACCCGCGACTTTCCACTTGGCACGAGGCTGCAAGGAGTGCCGAACAGTCCATAAGAGTTATTACCCTGATGGAAAGTGAAAATGCACCTTAGGCTGCATTTTCACTTTCCATCAGGTGTGATGGCAGTCAAACGATTAGCTATCAACAATAAAAAAAAAATAAAAAAAAAAAAAAAAAAATTCGTCGAGTGTGATTAGGATCCGATGGCGCAGCGGTCAACGAGCCCCGTACCAAAGGGAAGGTCGCAGGTTCAAAACCTGCTCGGCTCTTAACTTTTGGGACAATAACAAAGATCTTTGAGATTTCATTATGCGTAGTAAAACTTATAAAATCAATAAAAAAAAATGTATTTGCTCGTAAGTGGAGAGCAAATTAAGAACTCAACTCATGCCTTCTATTTCTGTAGAGAATCTCACCTCTAGGGGCTTATTCTCAAAGTATAAGTTATGATCTCACATTCGATAAAATAACAGACGACATTTTATCAATAATAAAAAAAATGTTTTGATTCTTGATAAAATCCCAAAAAAGGTGTCAACAGTGCCGCTATACCTACTACAACTAGACAAGTCTGCTACGCCATAATGTATTTTATTATTTAACTACGTTGTAAATACAAAGATACGATATGCAAATGTTCCCAAATGCACTGCTACGGTATGACATGGTCTGCTGAACAGAGTGTATACTAATTTTGGTATTGAGTGGTAAAGAGCACTTCATAATACATCGTCTATTTTAATTATCGACCACTATTTCGTCAGTTTATTAAAAGACTTCAATAAATTAGGAGGAGAACGGTTTTTAAATGTTTTTTATCACATAACTTCGTAATTTCTGAGCCATAATGTTTTTTTTTTATCCAGAAAGATTTATACTTTCAGATTAGCAATATAAATTTCATCAAATTGGTTTAGCAGTTTGCCCATGAAGGCGGGTTCTCAAGTTTTTTAATCTTTACTTGTCTGCTTATTATCGAATGTGATGTTAGTGTTCGTCGAGATTTCCCCCTATGATATGACTCACGACTCAAATTTATCTACTAATTCCTCGTGATGCTTCGAAGCTCACGTTTTCCCCTCACGTTTATCAGATTCTCTGGCAATTCTGACAGGATGACACTTTATTATAAGGTTTCACAATTTGCCCTATTATTCAGCGATGTATTTTGCGAGCGTTATTTAAATGGTCCGAGGACCTAGAAACATACAATCTATGAGTAAAAAAAGTAAAGTATAAGTGAGAGTACTGGTGGTTTAGTGGGGTTACTACCACTAAACCACCTTCCAATCCTAATACGGTCGCGGGTTCGAGAATACATATTTAGAACAGTAAAATCCATATTATATATACACATCTGGATTTTTCTGTTTTAAAAATGTTTGTACACAATGCTAGTGCTCTTAAACGGTGAAGGAAAACACCGTAAGGAAACCCGCGGCTTAGCTTTAGCGCTTATTTAGGCTTAGTCAGCTTCGCACGTATTGTCCATGTCTTTCCTGTGGTTTAGGGTTAACTAAGGTGTCAGGATGGTAATCATAAGTAGGTGTCTTTAAAAAAGGCTGGAATAAAAAAATAACTCTTTCATTTATCACACCGAAACAAAAATTGAGATTGATAAATACTTACATTTTACTACCAACTAGCAAAGCAACAGCCAGCAATCTCAAACAAGGAAAACATCGTGAGGAAACCGGCATGTCGTAGAATTTAAAATAAAAACATGCGTCGAGTGCACGAAAGGAGCCTAAGGTGTATTTGAAATCCTTTCACCACACTGCTGGTGACACGATAAGAAGAAGAAGAAGAAGACAGCCAACTACTCTCTCACTTTTATTTCCAAAGCAGGTTTCACTTACACGCTTCAAACTTAGTAGTTTATAGCCTTGTTTGCTGTCAAAATATCAAACTCAGGCAAGTTGTGGCGAAGTAACCGCAAGCCGCCTGGCTTTGACACTTGATTGGCCATAATGAGCTAATAAAGCCTTGCACACATCTAAGCGTTCTGCGGTGGCGATTGGTGAAACGCTGTCAAATATGACAGCGATATTTGTCAGCGTTTCACTGATTGCCAGGATCGATCGCTAGTGCTTATATAAAACATGTACTTATTTAAATAGGCATTAGAAATGGAACCATAATTATTGTACAGAACAACTCCAATTTTTTTCTCTCATTATTTTGTGACTTATAGTTGTATGACCATTACAATACATTTTTCCTCTAACAAGTTCTTGCGTAAAGTGCGTAGATGCATTTCTCTTTAAAAAATTTACGTCATCATCCTTTAAAGTATATTTTCTACTATAAACTAAAATGGTAAAATTGAACGATAAGAATGATGTATGCGATGCAAAGAGCCGTCAGTGTTATCGGTAGCTGGATGTCAACGCGCACAGCACGCAACAGAGAGAAGTTGAAGGGACGTCGTTCCATGTAGGTTAACATCCGTTGTAGCTCAAAACGCAGCTCAGTGTCTGAAAATTGATAGTTTATTAGTCCAACCACCGTCAATCAGCTTGTTGTGTTTCGGTTTGAAGGGTGTGGTTGCGGGTGAAATTACTGGCACGTGAGGCTGGACATCTGTATGCCTCAAGTTGAAAGAAGCATGGTAGTCGTAAGGCACGTAAAGCGTAGAGTCGTAAGGCACACTCCTGACGTGAGTGGCCTGCAAGGCAATGATTTTTTTATACAACTAAGTGGACAAAAAGTCTTACGGCCCACCTGATGGGAAGCGGTTACCGTAGCATATAGACGCCTGCAATACCAGAGGCATCACAAGCGCGTTGCCAACCTTTTAAAACTTTTAAAACGCCTTGTTGAAGAACCCCATGTTTACGTTTACTTGTTTTGTATGCTGTGTGAATGTTATTAAGTATTAAAAAACTTTGAAACTCACCAGAACACTTGATGATTTGTTTACTCAACAAAGATTTGATGGCGTCGCTTTCATCGTAAGCCAATTCACACGTCGCGGAGGGGGCTAGCACTGCTAGGAAGTTGTTAACCATATCTGCCAACACAAAGGTAGGCGAAATCGTAGTATTCTGAAAAAATACCCAGTCCAAGAGACCTACTACAAGCTCTATCTGACTCTGTCTCTGGCTCTGGTTTTGAGTCTGTGTGAGCGCTCTGTCTAAATGAATCATACATCAAAAAAAAGTCAAAACGTAAGACACTGGTGAGCACTCACACAGACTCAAAACCAGAGCCAGTACATAATAAAAAATATTTATCCACTTTTCTCGTTGATTGTAAATAAGACCTTGATTCGGTGGCAAACTTACGAAGATTATAAGGTGTTTCACACTCATGTAGCCGTAAAAAATCAATCTTGGCACGTTGAAAATTAAGCATATAATCATCTGAAAGTATAAATAATCTTAAAAACACAAGTTCTGACTATTTTGGATATCCAGTAAAATATTTTACGCTATGTGTTGGCACCTAACTTTACACTTCATAATTAAAAAAAAGTATTTTGTAAATGATCATAAATTAACTAAGTCTTGTGTAACCAACTTCATGGCCAAACTGTTGTACCAAAATAAGAAATTAAAGAATTGAGAACCTACTCTCTTTTTATTTGAAAGCAGTTTAAAAAATGCAGTAAAAAAAAAGATGCAGTAGTTTAAATACAGACAACTGTATAGGAAAATTATTGTAGTTTTTTTTGTAAAACAAGAGCGTTACACGAAGCAACAAACAATGTAAACTTACCGAAAGCTCCAAATAAACATCAATTTCATCAAAAAGGTCGAGTAAGTTGCTGTAGTTGATCAAGCATTTTCTTACGATACGTAACTTCTGTTTTACCACCTCTTGGCCTATAATGTTAACTGGCATCTTAACCCTTTCCAATGTCTCTCGTAAGAAGCTCAACCTCGTTTGAAACAACCCCAAAACCAATATCAATTTAAAGAAATTTAGATTGACGCCAAGCGTACACAAATAAAAACATATAGGCAAAAAAAAAGTTTCATCCTTTTTAACTTTGAAAAAATACACGCTATGTATTATCTTTGCAATAAAAAAAAACAGCAGCCAGATGATCAAAGGTTTTGATGCGAAGAAATAGCTTTTGTTGCCAATAATAGTATCGTATAAACGTAACGTAGAACAATATGCTGTTAAATAGGCTTGATTCGTTATGAACGAAGTCAGTGAAATCACTATATTTTCAACTATATAAAACGCAATGAGAAATGCGGCAAAGTTCATGAACGAATGATCCAACATTTCAAGAATCACAATACATTCTTCAACTGAAATTGCCGTTGTCACTAAAACACAATAAAGTCTATGTATTGCAGATAGAAAAGGTTTTAGAAAACTGATCTCATAGTAGTAGCCGTAAACAAAATGCAAAAATTGAATGACCCTAATTTCTGAATTATTGTTTTTCTTGGACATGTTTCAACGTGCTACCGATACTGAGTCTTGTGACTAAATCAGAGGGCTTATACTGAGTTTTAACATCATTTCGTCGTTGGCTTGTTGTTAGCGTTTGCGATTACTAACGAACGCTACGTAACGACATTAGTTCTCGCAATCCCGTCAGGGGCGCTCATCATTTCTCTATACGACATCGGGGCTAATCAAGCAGACCTTCTACACTTTCATTGAGCTTACGAGCATAAAGTCATAAAAGACAGGGCTACATGCAGAAGGTAGGAATGCTAGTAGGTATAGGTTCGGTACCTACCATGTGATGTTTATTGTACTTTTTATTTCGAATACGTATGATCTAACTAATTCTGTTTTATTTGTATGAAAATGTAACCTGTACAAAATATGCACCAATAAATTACTATCTGACTATGTAGCTTTAGCTATCGACTACGCTAACGATAAGTTATTTTACTTAAAATAACGACAAAATGACGTTAAAGCTCAGAATAAGACTACAGTAAACTACGACATTGAATCAATACCTAGAAATAAATTGCCCTTCGGGTACAAAAGACTTCAATAACTCATAGTGCCATCACAGTGTCAATTCAATCATTCGTTATTAGAAATATTAATGAGTTATTTTTCTTTACTGACAAGTTCAGAAATAGATTATTGTCATCATTGTTTGTAAAATAATGAAGATTACAGTAAGTGGTTTTATTCCCTAATCCATAGAAGAACTAAGGCACCGACAAGCCCTATCTGATGTTCGTCAGTCAGACAATAAAATTGTCAGTCAGAACGTCAGTCCACATCCGTTAACTGATGTGGACTGACGTTCTGAAGGGCACGGCAAGTCGGTGTATTATGAGGCTGGACATAGGATTCAGTTTGAGTAGCCCAAAATAACGATTAAGAGAACTCTGTCTGACTACCCGCAACGTTATTTATTTTCTGTTTTTTTTTTTCAAGAACCTTTTCAAACATTGTCAGGCATCGTTTTTTTTTATTATTGTGGACAATCCACGCAACATTGTCGAGCCCCAAATTAAGCTAAGTACTACGGGATCCACATAGCTGATATAATACTTTTATATATATTTTTTTATAAATCAAGAACGACAAAAGAACAAACATCTGCGTTCACCTCACAAATTTTTGTTCTCGGTGGGGATCGAGCCGCTGCTGCAGGCAGAGCTGAAGGCAGAGCTATTACCAACTGAGCTGAGAGACCAATCAATCGTTGATAATGGTAATACTCGTATTGTACTCGAGCTTTACCTCGCCTCACGTTTCAACGTAATGCTACCGTATACCGTTTGCCAAACGCATGGCATCCCCAATAATTATTTGCACATTAATTACCTCCCAACAGACCCCTAGCTGTTCTGTCACAGTGTAATTAGGCAGGTTAATTAAGCACTTACAAGCCAATCCAGGACAACCGCTTCAGATTTCTCTGTTCTCAAAGTATGGAGAGGAAATCATTTATTTATTTATTTATTTTAATTTTAGCCTGGGTCGTCCCACTGCAGGGCAAAGGCCTCCCTCCCCTTCTTCGACACACACATCGATCTTTGATGGAGGAAATAATTTAATGGTTTAATTTTATTTCAGGCAGCGCAGAAGTTAAATTATAAATAAGTACATAAACAGTCCTATATTTACACCCCCCTACTATGTGTTATGGACTGTTTTAGCTGATACCACTGTCAGATTTTTTAATCTGTACTTTGTCCAGGTCTGGTTTAGCTTAAAGCGGAACAAATATTACTAATACTAGTCCCAAAAACCTCGTTGAAAGTTTTCACATGGTTGACTTATTTTATCATGGTATTATTGTTTTGTATTTTGTTGCGTATCATAGTATTACTGTTATAAATGCATGCCTATGTCTACTTACCGCCCGCGGCTTCGCTCGCCTCGTTTCCGATACCTTTGAACCTTCTCTGAACTTCTACAAATAATTCAAGGCCAAAATTAGTCAAATCGGTCCAGCCGATCTCGAGTTTTAGCGAGACTAAACGAACAGCAATTCATTTTTTTATTTAAAAGTAGAAAGAAACACAAATAGATAGCTACATCGACACTGGAGAAGTGCGTCGTGTTTCTGTGTGCTACAGCAGAAAAATAGTCTTGACTCAGCATAACGCCTAGCTACTGTGAGGAAGCTGTGCGCTGGTATTCTGTTAAGAATATAGAAGAATAGAGTATAACATTATTGTACACCAGATTTAAATATTTAAAAAAAAACAACAATACATAAAAAAACTAAAGGTACAGTGGGCGGTCTTATCGCTAAGAGTAATTTCATTTTTGTTAACCCACTACTCGCTATAAATCTAAAAATTTTAATCGTAGATACGTGATGTATATTTGACGTCTTATTCCAAAGGCAATTTAACATTATGCATGATGTGTTCATTGGGTCGGTTGTCTGATTGTGTTTATTACCTACCTAACCCAGACCAGCTTTCTTCTCCTCGACCTCTCGATTCGGCTTTACAGACTCCAACCAAAACAAATTTTGATGTCTCAGTGAATAAGATTCCCGGTCGAATCAACCGGTCTCAAATCAGTAGCCTGATGTGAGTTAACCCTGCTTTAATAATACGCCATCAAACATTTCTCGCCCCAGTAACTTATTATTGAGCAAGTTCGCCAGTTATTTATGATCTTCCACACCCCTCCACATCCACTCGATTCCGTAGGGTTCGAGGGGAGTTGTAACCAATTCCAGGGGTCTGGGTTGATGGTTGGAGTCACAAGCGGTGTTTAGGTTACTAATACGCTCAGTAAGCGTTCAGCCTGAAAGACATAAATCTGATTAGAGCCTGTTTCGTTTAAACAAAAGGTAACAATATTGTAAGTTGTGATGGGTGTGGAATTGTCAGAGCGTTTCTTTCTTAAACAATACGATACAAACTTCTTATTGTGATCCCAAACTTGAAAAACATGAAATCCCAAAAACACATAATGCAGAAAGAAACAATTCTAAAAAAAATAAAAGGCACTTTTTAAAAAAAAATAACAATTTTATGTTTTTTTTTTAATTTTTCTTGAAATGGTAATTGTGTTGATTCTTTGTAATGTTATCTGAAACTAGTTTTTTTTACAATTTCCATAACTGCATTCATTCAAAAATATGCGAGCGATAAAATAAGCCTTACGGTCATCAGCGTCTTAAGGCCAAGTAAGGCTTTAATCACAACCCATTCATAAATCCATGGTTCAATAATTCAATAAGTCTAAAGAAATCTATCGTTCTCTGAAGAGAAAAATGACAGCTAACAATTTCCGCCATAATACCTGTTCACATAATAACAAGAAGATGTCTCAACATTAAATATACTGTTTGGAATATTACTGCCATAAATCTTAAAAGGTAAAAGAGCAAGGAAAATGTAAATAAAATGAAGGACCATTTTGACATTTCGCGTGTTTAAGCTGTCTGTTCACTAGGCGATTTGTATTGTAAGAGTTTTTACCTTATGTACGAGACACAGCTTTAAAGTAATAAAAAACTGTTTATCGTGACAAGTAGATTTTATATCTTTGAAAACATCAAAATATGCAAGCGAGAAGTTGGTTTATCTAGGCGATAGTTGAAAGTGTCAACTTTATCGCTATCAAAAATATAAAAAGCAGCCAAGTGCGAGTCGGACTCGCCCATGAAGGGTTCCGTAGCACGACGAACTACAAGAACCTTTATATATGTTACTTGATGTAACATAATAAGGTTCTTGTAGTTCGTCGAAAGGTAAATTGCGGTTTACGGTTTATGACGTATAAAAAAAAAACTGCGGACTAGATCTCGTTCAAACCAAATATCGTTGGAAGTTTACATAGTAATGTACAACATATATTTTTTTTAGTATTATCATTCTCTTACTTTAGAAGTTAGAGGGGGGGGACCAACTTTTTTCCACTTTGGAAGTGTCTCTCGCGCAAACTAATCAGTTTAGAAAAAAACGATATTAGAAGCCTCAACATCATTTTTGAAGACCTATTCATAGATACCCCACACGTATGGGTTCGAAGGAAAAAAAATTTTTGAGTTTCAGTTTCAAGTATGGAGACCCCCGAAATTTATAGTTTTTTTTTTATTTTTATGTAAAAATCTTAATGCGGTTTACAGAATACATCTACTCGCCAAGTTTCATCAGTCTAGCTCTTACGGTTTCGGAGAAAAATGGCTGTGACATACGGACTGACAGACAGACAGACAGACAGACAGACAGACAGACAGACAGACAGACATGGCGAATCTATAAGGGTTCCGTTTTTGCCATTTGGCTACGGAACCCTAAAAAGGAGTTCCGATTACTCCCACCTCTTTTCTTATTTCTGCCCACTTTATGTGGGGTCAGCACAACAGGTTCTTCTCTTCCATTCTCCTCTATCAGCCGACATCTCTGTATTCATTTCTTTCTTATCCATGTCATCATCCACACTGTTCATCCATCTTTTCTTTGACCTACCTCTACCCAAATATCCATCTACAGGGTGTCCCATAAGTCAACGTCCAGCCGAAAACGGGTGATGCGCCAAGTCATGACAGTTATCAGAAAAATATAAAAAAAAATATTTGCTAAGTAACTTTTGAGTTATGAGCATTTTAAAAAAACAGGAAAAACTGACACCCTGTGATGATCTTTTAAGTCCTGTGACTACAAATATTAACTTTTTATGAAAAAAAATTCTGCAACGTAAGCATGAATAACCCTTCTGTAAATTACAATTCAAAATTAAGCCATAACTACCTCAGTTTTTAATGAAATCGTGGAGTTTTGGCCAATGTTTCATTTCAGATATTTACATCACCCAACTTTAACCGTCTGTACCGCAAAAAAAATGTACTACACTATCATGGCATGTAACTTTAAAAATTGGCGCATTTATCCAGGATTCCAAAATGGTATAATACTTGCTAGAGTACTCTTTAGTTTTGGAGTTAAAAAATGTTGTTTCAACTAAACCGGATTTCCAATCAATTTTATTTCATGAGATAAAATGTTTGTACCCTTTAAATGATGGACTTAAAATGCCTACGCTGCGTTTTTAAATCGCTCACAATTTACAGGTACAAGTAAATACCATTTCGACAATGCAAGTAAGCAGATAGAGCCACCATCTTGTCAAAAGAGTAATAACCATGGGTGTTTAAGTAATTTGTTAGTTTTAGGTGAAAGTTTGAAATAAAATTCAATCATAGGATTTCTTCAATCGTGATTTTAATTTAACTACATCAAGGATTTACAGCAAATGTTCAAACTGTTAGCCTTCAGCAGTAATGCAAGCTATACATTTCCTTAAAAAAAATCAGCTGTCTGTAAAGTCAGTTAACTGACGACAGTTGAACGTGACAACGTCATACAGCTGTCCACGCGGACGCATCGCTCACTCAAGTAGGAGAGAGACCGATGTCGAACGCTGCCGAACGCGGAGGCCGATTGTGCCTCTTTGTCGCACGTTCCGCGCTCTCACTTGCACTTCAAGTATTAAATGGAATGCCTCAGAGCGAGGTAACGCCGCATGAGTCATGTTTTTTCGTATGAGCAGCCAGCTCCATCTTATTATAAGACGTTGTCACGTCAAAAACCATGTAATAAGACCGGCGACGGGTGAAGGCAAACTTTAGATTAAAATCACGATTGAAGTAATCCTATGATTGAAATTTATTTCAAACTTTTACCTAAAACTAACAAATTACTTGAAAACCCATGGTTATTACTCTTTCGACAAGATGGTGGATCTATCTGTTTACTTGCATTGTCGAAATGGTATTTACTTGTACCTGTAAATTGTGAGTCACTTGAAAACACAGCGTAGGCATTTTAAGTCCATCATTTAAAGGGTACAAACATTTTATCTATTGAAATAAAATTGATTGGAAATCCGGTTTAGTTGAAAAAACATTTTTTATTTCCAAAACTAAGGAGTATTCTAGCAAGTAGTATACCATTTTGGAATCCTGGATAAATGCGCCAATTTTTAAAGTTACATGCCACGATAGTGTAGTACATTTTTTTTGCGGTACAGTCGGTTAAAGTTGGGTGATGTAATTATCTGAAATGAAACGTTGGCCAAAACTCCACGATTTCATTGAAAACTGAGGCAGTTATGGCTTAATTTTGAATTGTAATTTACAGAAGGGTTATTCATGCTTACGTTGCAGAAAAAAGTTTCATGAAAAGTTAATATTTGTAGTCACAGGACTTAAAAGATCATCACAGGGTGTCAGTTTTTTCTGTTTTTTTTAAATACTCATAACTCGAAAGTTACACAACAAATAATTTTTTTTATATTTTTCTGATAACTGTCATGACTTGGCGCCTCACCCGTTTTCGGCTGGACGTTGACTTATGGGACACCCTGTATATCTTCACTTATCACTCTCCTAGTCACATGACTTTTATACCTCCTCATGACATGCCCATACCAGCCTGTTGCTTCTCAATTTTCGGTCACCGTTTGGTTGTTCTGCTTACGTGAAACTAAAATAGTTTGCTTGCTAGCTTAGGTACTATTATAATCTTGCTGTCTTGGCTTAAAAAACCAGCTTCGTGTGTGTGTGTGTGATTCGTGTCGTATGTTCGTGTGTGTGTGTGTCTAAGTTTATTTTTATCAGCGATACACCTCTGTGTGCATCAGGCCTTATAAGTTATAAAGCAACTTTATTTACTTCACAGCTGCTGTTTTATTAAAATATATGATAAACTTGACTTTCTAATGACCGTGAGATTTAAATCTGGGATGACAACGACCCCTCTTTAAATGGGAAAAGTTTTTGTTTTTCTTTGTCTTGCCCTTTTAATGTTTTTGTTTTCTGAGAAAGAATTTTGTTCGACTGTGGTATAATTCAAATCTACGGCTTTTGTATCGGATGTACACAAAAATAAATGAGATTTTTTCGTGTGGATTTCGAGCAAGGATTTTTTAACCAAGTTTTGAGTTCATAAGATGCTTATAAATTAGGAATTAGGTTACTATTCTTTTACGCTTTCTTGGAAAATATGGCATTTGTATGCGTTATGTGCATGAACACAGATCAGCGCATTATATTGGAGAGCACTGGTGATCTAGTGGTAGTGGAAGGCGGGGCCTTCCGATCCTAAGATTGTGAGTTCAAATCCAGTCGTGTAGGTACCAATAATTTTTTGTGTTGAAAAATTTGTGCACAATGCCAGTATGACGCCAGATAACAAAATAGTACTACGTATTAGTTAATGCAATTTATAGGTAGGTACGAGTACTGTCAGAAGACGGTATGAATTTGAATGGCAATATCCTGTCAATCACTTTCACGACGGAGTCAATCCGGCTTCCTGAAATTTAATTTAATTTAATTCGGTTATTTATTTATTTTTTAAGCTGGTTCTATCTTAGTCATGTAATGGGCCGTTTTGAATAAAAAAACATCTGAAAAGTAATATTTCCAGATTGGTCCCAAATCAAAATCGGCTTAGCCTTTTTGTTTTAATGATTGTTACTGCATACCTCCGTCATTTATGAACCGATTTAAGAACAAATTGAGCCCACTTAAATTTTATCAAATTTGGCTTACAGTTTGGCCAATGAGTCTTTAGAAGTTTTGTAAACTTATATCATTGTGCTAAGATTAGAATATACACAAACAATATAAATCAATCACCAAGGCAGACGGACAGATGGATGGGGCGGAAGAACGGGTGAACTCTCACCAGAGTTCCATTCAACATTTGAGGCTTACGTCGACTCGGACCGGTAGGTACTCGGACCGCAGTCCCACTCGCCGGAGTAATTTAATTTTATTATTTTTCTTCCGGCGACTCGGACCACTTTTGAAATGATCTAAAAAATCCATTGTTCAAGGCAATGAAGTACAGTCAAAGGTGTAGAAAGTAAACATAAAGAATATAACTCTTTGATTGAAGACACAATTTATTTTAAAAAATCTAATTATTAACAGTTATTAAAATATACCTACATATATCATACTACAAATAATGAACAAATTAAAAAGAAGTAGACAAGAAAACAATATTAAAAATCAGTCTTAATTCGTTTTACTTAGATAATACGGTCTTTGTTATTTAAAATGTAATAAAAATAATATGATAAATCTGGCCTAGGCTCTAAAAAAATAAATAAATATTGTGTACAATCCTTACAATACTATCTAGCCCCAAATTAAGCAGAGCTTGTGCTATGGGAACTAGATAGCTGATATAATACTTATATACGTTTTTTTTAAATACACACTTAGAATACAATATAACACCCAGACAGAGAACAAACATCTGCGTTCACCACACAAATATTGGTTCTCGGTGGGAATCGAACCCACGACCTACGGAGCTGAAAGGCCAGTCATCATATTATATAAAATAACATGATAAACCTAACATTATAAATATTACGGTACGTGGAAAACACAAGCAACGATGTTTATTCACATAAGTCAATACTCTTCAAAATTTGAGATTTTTGACTATAAATTATAAACATTAAAGAATTCAGCAACGACGACGGCGATATCGACACCTTTGAGAGGAGATGGTGGGAGGAGGCTCGAGAGAGAGATAAGTCTTTGGGGGAGACCTTTGCCCAGCAGAGGAACAAAATAGGTTGATTTAAAAAAAAAAAAAACAAAATTACATTGCACTACTACTTAACATTTCGTATTAATGTCAGATCTGTTTCTGACGACGACGACTGTACAATTTACGTCACGTGGTTTGTGGTCCGACTCGCCGGAAGAAAAATAATAAAATTAAATTACTCCGGCGAGTGGGACTGCGGTCCGAGTACCTACCGGTCCGAGTCAACGGAAGCCTCAACATTTGGCCTGAGATTTGAAAACCGAGATGGAATCTAAATCTAGTAGTTCTAAGGTTTATTTTACTCTGGCAACTTTCAAAAAGTGACATACGCCTTGGGGCATGTACGAAAGCTCGTAATTCAAATACGCAGAGGATGCGACCGGCAGCAAATCCGTCAATACTGCAACTGTACACAAGCTGCAATGTTGATTTATTAGCAATACGTGGAACGTGTAGCTTTCATTACTTGATTGTAACTATATTGTGTATTCAAAAGGCAACATGCAGTTCAAAGGTATTCATTTCAAAGGCTTTTCCTAGATTTTGAGGTTGTATTGTATTGTGGAACGCAAACAACAAACGTGAGTGAACCATGGAACCCACTTTGGTCTTTGGAATAGTTAGAAGAGCTCTTTGATTATTATTTTAAATTCTATGTTTTTCCCGTACCGTGATTCTGAGTTTTTTAATATTTTTATGTTTGTGTCATTTAGTTACACAAATAAACTCACAACTAATACAAAATACACAGAAACAGTTGAGCTATCTGCAGACCGTTAAAAACAATCTAAAGATAGCTCAACTGATTCAAATCAGTGTTGAATAGCAATGCAAATGCGCTGCGCCAGATACCCACCAGCCCTTGAGTCACCCACCTTGAGCTGTACTCATTACAGGAAACTTTTATAAATGCGTTGAGACCTTATATGATAAGGTTGTTCTGACTGAACTGAATTTACACAACTATGGGCAAACAAAGTATAAATGTACACTGAAATAGCTGTAATAGAATTTTACAGTGGTCTTTATTGCCGGCCAGCTATATAAAGTTGGAGAAAACTTTAGGATAACAGAAATATGAATAAAAAACCAAAAAAGTAATTTTTTCGTCATTCTTTCTAACGGGTACTCGGCATTGAATACGTGAATGAGCTTAAAACATATGTCTCAAAATAGTCGTAAAAGTCTGTTAGTTCTTTTTCTGAAGCCTCGACTGCCTCGACCAACGGCTGACACTCCAACTTTATATAACTGGCCGGTAATAAGGACCACTGTAAAAGCCTATTACAGCTATTTCAGTGTACATTAATACTTTATTCGCCCATAGTTGTGTAAATTAAGTTTGTATGGAAATCGTACCCCCACTGCCCTTGGCGCTGTATGAACACCAGGAAAAAAGAAAAAAAGTTCTAAACCCGACCACGATACCAAAGACAATTACAAAATACAGTTTGCAGATATTTATGGGGTCGAAGCTTACTGCTGAGATGAGTTGTCTTCCGAAGTGCATTTCCTTGCTCCACAGCCTCGGGCGAATGTTCCCGAACACGTATCCTCAACACCGAATCTCAATCGTTGTCTTCGATGCTTCACGTATCGAACAACATTCTAGAAAGATTAACAAGTGCACACAACATAGTGATGATAAACGTTTTTTTTGTTAGATAGAACATTATAATAATGCTCGTTTATTATTATATAATTTATACGCACCGTGATGTTCTAAGTTATGTTTTTACAATATTTTCTAAAAGAGGTGTGGAAGAAATTGCTCCGAGTGAAAAGGCAGTTTCTTCTTTTATGCTTATTTTTCTGTATGTACATATATTGTCTAGAATAATTAAAAGATTTCTGACAAAGTAGTTTTATTATCGTCGTATTACATTTAAAAAATACCTACGAGTAAAAACCGCATCTGCTCCTGATATAATTTTGTTTGCGAGCAAAAATTATTATGCCGATTTTATTTACCAATCCATTTGAGATAATATTTTACAAACTACGTACTATGCACTTCTGGAAGTCTTTTATGACCGATATAAAAATTGCCAATTCGAATGTTGGCACTATCACAGTAGCCAGACAGCGCGGGTCACAAATCGGCGGCCATGTTGTTTTTCCACGACCATGCTGGTATTTCAGTCAAATTACGAGTACATCGCTCTTTCGGTACGCTGATCCTTTACTAAACAGTGGACCAATGGAGCAATGTCGTCTCAATGGCTGTAAGAGCTTAACTTATTACTTAGCAGGTTGCGGAATAATATTATTCCTAAATGTACAATGTACTGCTTTTGAGCAATATTTATTTGGTACATACAACAAAAATAAACTTATTTATCATTAAGTTTATTTTTGTTGTGTCATACTATACCTATACATACAAATACAATTGTTACAACAATATAGTGAAAATCTGCTTAGTATTAGTAATCATTCTGGTATTACGTTTGTATGAAAATTCGTCCTCCGCGGGCCCCTTAAGTGAACTTACATAGATTAGATTAGCGGATTAGTACTATAGGTATATTTTGTTCAAGTTAATTTATGTTTGGCATAGTTATGTAAAAAACTAATATTGTGTCAGTTTCCCGGGCTTATTTCGAACACGTCTGTGTGGCATATGTAGTATACACGTATAGTATAACCTGATTTCAAACAGCCAGGATAAGTAGCACTAAGACGATGTTAAATGAAAATGTATTTATTAGCTTCCTATTTACTATCTCATGCTTATGACGTCAACATTACATCTTGTTGCAATCGTTCCTTGTCAAAGATGGGTTTGGTTTTTAAAGCTCAAAATCATCCAAAAAAAGATGGTTGCGACTAAATTTTTATAGCAACAAAAGATACGCAATCACTCCAATGAAGAAATATCTAACGTGCCATGAGATTAAAATCATGTTTTTTGTACTAAAAGCTGTGAACAGAAGCTAGTAAGTATATAGGTATACATAATAAACGGCATCTGATTTCCAAGAAAAAACGTACCAAGTCGCTTTCTTAAATTTTAATCACGTCGTACTCACTCCTCTTTCATCAGAGGGTCTTTGTGCAGAGTCGTGAAGCGAAGATCAAGTAATTCAAGTCGTGTGATTTTCGCGTCTTATTTTCGCCGAGTGCGAACGTTATTTTGTTTGTTGTTGGTTTTGCCTGAGTTAACGACGTGAGCCGTATCAAAGGAGCGTTTGAGTACAATAATGAGGCTGTAAAATTGAATGTATTTACCTTTATAATTGCAGTCAGCTGGATTTTAACCTTATTATCGGATGGTACATTTACTGTTCTCGCTTACCTACATAATTAAGCCAGCTTTATGTAAAGTAAAGTAGGGAGGTAAACACTTTAAGTTGCGTGCTACAGAAAGCACATAGGTATAGAAAAAGCATTGATTGCATGCAAACAACGAACAAAGGGAAGTAAGCCGCTTGAGAGCCTTATCAACTTGCCGGGAAGCAAGGGGGCTACACATGCTACTTTTGAATAAATCAGTGGACATTTTTATGAGTACACTCTCTCCTACTTTAGGTTTAAATGAAAGCAATGGGAGAAAATATTTTTCTACTCAGGCAATAGTGAAAACATGTTACATAATTTATGTACATAAACATGTTACATAATTTATGTAACATGTTTATGTATGTGTATGTTATTGTTAACTACTGAGATGAAAGAAATGACAAAAATCTGAATTATACTTACGCGTAATAGGAATTTGAGCGGAAAAACTTACGATCATATCCAGATAGGGTTTTTGACATTCCACAAGGGACCCTTAAACCCCTCATAAATCGAATAAGATATCGTGTATCAGATTCTCGTAGATTCCCAATATTTTATACGAAATCCTTACAGGTCTCATAATTTTAATTTGAGTTAGTAACCTGATGGTATCAAAGTTTATTTGGTCTCTGTTCATAATTCCATTCTAAGTTTTATTAAATTTGTCTATACCTAAAGCCTTAACAAAATATTATGGACCCAAATTATTTTTCTACAGACAAAGCCATTTTAGTTTCAGCCTAGCTATGGAAAAATAGACGTCGGATAAATACGACGTAGATAATATTAAATTTTGTTGGAATACAATGTTATCTAATCATTTAATAGCTTATATCTATAGACAACACATGCCTATATTGCTGCCGTGAAGCAGCATTGCTTTGTTTCGGTTTGAAGGGTGTGGGTGTTAGTGAAATTACTGGCACGTGAGGCTGAACATCTGTATGTCTCAAGTGGATGGACGCACGGCAGTGCATCGTAGGGCATGTTCCTGACGCGCGTTACCTACGAGACAAGGCTTTGTTATAGTGATGGTTGCCATCAGTAGGCCTACCACAAGCTCTTTCTGTATCTAGCTCTGGTTTTGAGTCTGTGTGAGTGTTGACTAAATAAATCCTACGTCGAAAAGTCACACACACAGCATAATATACTGGCAAACACTCACACAAACTCAAAACCAGAGACTGAGCCAGACAAAGCTTGCGGTAGATCTACAGGTGGGCCATAATGTTTGTTCCATCAGCTAGTTGTATTCTTCTTCTTATCGTGTCACTGGTTCTTTTGAACCAAGTGTGGTGAAAGGATTAAATGAGTTTCATTTAAAAAAAAAAGTGATTCAGTGCTTCACGCAAACGCATTAATGACGGATTACTAGGTATTTACAGTTGTGGTGTGTATTGCCAGCCAGTAAGTAAAGCAACAGTATTTACACAGGATTTACTGTGGGTCAAATGTAAATACAACAGCAATAGCTGGTCCATTTCCTGCAAGCGGATCTGTCGCTTCCACCTCATCCACCTGCGTAAATAGATTAGAAGCATTCCTGTTATTTGATAGTGGACAGATTCCGGAGCATTTGGGAAATCAACGTGATGAGGATTGTGGTGCAGTGGTGACTAATCGGATATAAACGTTGCCTGTCGGACCACGTAACTTGTTTACTTGGACAAATTGCAGGACTATGAGGAAATTTGTAGATCCAAGGTTTTACGCGCAAACTTTTTAGGTTGAAGAGGTAATAAAAATAAAATAAATAAATATTGTGGACAATTCACACAGGTAATGGGGAGGTAATGTACTAAGAACCGACAATCGTTGAAAAACAAGAAGATGAAGCGAAAGACATTATTGAATAACAGATGGACCGTTCTCAAAAGAATTTAAAAATCCACGTCCAAAACTAAATAAAATCTTAAGTAGATACAGTCTAAGGCTGAGATTCATAGACCGCACTTTGCTTTACAGCAAAGCAGTCTTCGCAAAGTAAGCTTTGTTTATCGAAGTTTCCTATCAATATTTTGAATAAAGAAGAGCTTGACAGAACTATGAAATATAATTTTGGTTGAAAGTTGAACTTTCCATCAAAGTAAAGTCAAAGTTCGGTCTATGAATCTCGGCCTAGGTATGGTGATAAAATGTTAGAACACTAATAAGCAGTGTCAAAATATCGCGGTTCATCGCGGGTAGGTTTGAACAACTTGCCTTGCTTGATAAGGCTTGTTCCATAGCGGAATTACGAAGGAGAAAGCTATGCTTTTGTGGATTAATCCACAATAGCGCAATAACAAAATAGAATTGGAAAGCTCAAAAGTGTTCTTCTTGGATACGTATGGGAGAGACCTATAACTTGCAGTGAACATAATCTATGCTGATAGTGATTATATAGGTATTTATATATATATACATATATATGTATTCTATTTTTTGGGTGATATAAAGCGAGTAGGTATATTACTTAGATATTTCTTACTAAAATGTTTTCAGGCCAACCTGTTTTCTTTTGTACCAACTTGTTTTGAGAAGTAAATAAATTATTCAAATGCATTGGAAATTTGAAAATATGTGAATTCAAGGAAAAAATTAGGTTTCTATGGTAATCCAAGTTCTTATAAAATGCAGGTAAAAAGAGCTGGTCTCAATGCACTTGATCAAATTGTTACGATTATATAGCACGCGACTACTTCTATCAAGGTGCGGTTACAATGAAGTGTAGATTTGAAACATTAGGATCTTTTAAACTCCCATGGATCTCACTCCCCATCTTCTTCCTGCCCTTATCCTACTTTACGTGGGGGGTCAGTACAACATGTCTTCCTCCTCCATTCCCCTCTGTCAGCCGTCATCTCTGCATTCATTTCTCTTACCATGTCATCTTTCACACAGTTCATTTTTGTTTTCTTTGGTCTATCTCTGGTCACATATCCATCCACATCTATACTCATCAGCTATCACTCTCCTAGTCACATGACCATCCATAGGATCCATTGATCTCACTCTACAAAAAAAAAAATTACTCAATTATCAAAATAAATAGAATATCTACTTGAGGAAATAGTACCTTCTCAAGTCAAAGTCAAAGTCAATAATTTTTTATTCAGTACGATGCAAGAATCATTCAAGAAATTTTAAATATCTGAGGCCTTCTATACGTGCTAGCAAATTTAATTTATTCCCTAGAAAAATAACTCTTTATTGAAGCGCGCTCGTGATAGCATAAGGACAAACCTTAGGCGTCTTTAATGCTATTTTCTACAAGATCTTGTATTTATTTTTAAACATCAAATAAAAAATAAGAAAAAAATCGGTTGTCCTTAAAGTCGGTTTATTGACGATAGTTGAACGTGACAACGTCATACAGCTGTCCAAGCGGACGCATCGCTCACTCAAGTAGGAGAGAGACAGATATCGAACGCTGCCGAACACGGAGGCCGATTGTGTCTTTTTGTCGGTCGTTCCGCGCTCTCGCTTGCACTTCAAGCCTTAAACGGAACGCCTCAGAGCGAGGTAACGCCGCATGATTCACGTTTTTCGTGCAGCCGGCTCCATCGAACTATTAGACGTTGTCACGTCAAAAACCCTGACTTGGTTATACAGAACCCTGACTGAACCCTAAAGGAAAACATGATAAAATTATGCCCCTCGTATAAACTAGCAGATGCAAAGGCCTGTTTTGTTATATATAGGTTTATTACAAAACACTCCACTAAATTGATAATTCATTTTTAGAAAGGCAATCTAATGTGCACGACACCTTATACCTGAAGAAAACACGCAACTGCTCCAAAACACGATTAATAATAGGTGGTAAAGTAAAAAAAATGCTTATAAAACCACCCTTCTGTAAGGGGTCACGAGAAATAAGTTAAAGTATACCTACTAATAAACAATCAGATTTTGTTAAAAGAAAATTCTTACGGCGTGTGGCGTCAGAGCTACTAGTCTATAGTTTGTAGTACAGCAATACCATATCAATGCTTTGTCAAGATGATAATGATGATTTATGCCAATCGCTTATTAGTACATAGCCCGGTGATGAACTCGGAACTGAATGACAGAACTTTTTATTAGTTTGCACCCCGGTTATGATCTAAGAAAATACAAGCACTAAACCTAAAGGTACCGTTTTATGTCAAGTAGGCAAATAAGGCCGCATTACTTTCGTCAAAAAACAGTCGATGACGACCAAAAAATATTAAATTACCATAATTCTTCCACAACAATATTATTGAGCAAAAGACGTGACTACATTAAATCGTGCTTTTAAAAAATGTTTACAAGAATATCAAATAATATTCTAAACCTTCATCCACAGCCCGACGCACCCACTGCAGGGTTTAGACCTCCCTTAGTTTGTCCCATCTACCTCGATCCTGTACCAGTCTAATTTATTTCCGCCCCGCGACTTTAACTTTGTTGTCCATCCATCTTACTGCAAGGCGCCCTACGCTTCTGTATAGTCGGTTCTTGGCCACCATTTGGTCCCACTCCACCTGTCATCACCACTTATAACAATGTGCCCTGCCCAATTCTATTTGAGCTCCGTTATCCGAGTTATTTCGACGTATTGTACCTTTGTTCATATTCGGATTCCGGAGTTCGGAATTCAATCTATGAGTATAAATGCATCAAATACATTCTAAAAACTATTAAACTAATTTTCAACTCATGCAAAGCAGTTCGTTAAGCTAGTTACATAAAAGCTAAATCCTCAAACGCGTGCAGCCGTGGAATATTACCGGTAAAGTTTTTCATCCTCCAGTTGAAAAAGCTTAGCCAAAACTGTTATTAATTTTTAATCCCTACGTCTACTTCGTGCGGGTTCTTATAATAAATTAATTTCGCCCAAATTTAGATGACAATCAGTTAATTTGGCTTTTATCTTGTGCTAAATGAGCTCGAGCTTCGGATTATTATATAATGGCATTTTGTTCAAGTGAATTAGGAAAGGGATGAAAAGAAGCGAATATTATAATTCAATCTCAATAAGAGGATTGGAAAGTGAAATGAAGGCGGCTTCCCGTTCAATGGCAGCAGTAAGAACTCTTTGTGAAGGGCTCGTCCGGGGAAGTACTACCACCATGCCCATTTTTGCCGCAAAGCAGCATTCCTGTGTTTCGGTTCGAATGGTGTGGTGTCGGTGAATTGACACGTGAGGCTCAACATTATTCTTTATCTTTCAAGTAGAAACACGCATGGTAATGCGACGTAGGGCACGTTTCTAACGTGCGTGGCCGGCGAAGCAATGCTTTGTTAAAGGCAATGGTTACTACTAACATCAGATGGATCTACTTACTACTAGAAAAAAATAGATTGGTGACAATATCGAAGAGTAAAAGTTAAAGTTAAATGAGTAGCTTGAATAACAGTTTGAGTTATAAAATAAATAAATGTTACCAGCTACAAACATTCAGTTTGCCTTTGTTAAAGTTTGTTAGTGCGTTTGATGTGTGAGTTTGCGGTCAGTTTATTCCAGTTTCCTTTTGTTTCGTCGAAATAATTTCCGTGTGACTTTTCATGAAAGTTATTTGTTTTTAGCTCAGTAGCTCAATCGCACTAGTTTTCAAACGGGTTGACGTTTGAACTCAATGTTTTCGGCTTTTGTTGTTTAAAACTTGTATAAAACTCGTTTGTATATTTCGTCAATAGAGTAGAATGAATTATGAGGTCTCACTTTAATGGGTTAGTATAATATGAAAGAGAATAACGAGAAGAAAGAGAGAAAAGAAAGATAATAAGTCGGAAAGAGGGCGTTAATGTTCACGTCACAGTTTAAAACTTCTGCGTAAACTTCTTCAGGGTGATGATGACGAATTGAATCCGCCACCATATTCTTCAAAAAAAAAACAGTTTAGATGAAACTGAAAGGACACTAGATCTAGCCACACAAGCGCCATAACGGGGCAACGAAGACCAATGTGAAGGCAACGGTGAATGAGGACGCAACTGTGTTGGCGGTGGTTTGTGTGGAAGCTGCTCGCTTGTGATTCGTGCGATCAGTTCGCCATCGTAGCTTGCAACTGTTCGCCTTTTCGTCAATCTTTAAGTCACATCAAAAACGAACCGGGATAATAATCTTTTTATTTGGTTTCGATGAATAAATTATTTTAAAAAAATTTGCCTATGGCTGGCTCCTGCTAATAGGTATTTTCGGAGTTGGCACCACTGAGTGCTTTTACGAACAGATTATAAATTACCTTGCAAAGTGAAACTATAAATTTCAAAAAGCTTTTGCTGAAGTTATTTTGTACAGCTTTCAAAATATTAAAAGCGATACATGAACACTGAGCAAGTATCACACGATTAATATCATAAGAGTTTATGCTAAGAGTAGTCAAACGAAACAGTTTTAAGTGACGAAAATTATTCCATCCTTACTGTATTTAATCTAAATGTTTAATTTTGATGTATTGTTAAAAAACCGTGTTTTAAACTGCAGCGCAGTGTTCATAAGACTCTTTCAGTAAAATTTGACGAATTTGTGAATGGAATCTCAAACTTCCTCGCCTCAATTTCATTTCCTTCAAAAGACGAATGAACAAAGGAATCAGTTCAGCGTGAGTAATGCAGTCTGACTGCATTAATATACTGGTCGAAGTTTTTTGGCAATGAAATTGTTTTTTAGTAGCGCTCTGTTCAACTTTCATCGTGGCGTTTGTTCAAAAACAAATGAAATCCAAACGCAAAATTAATGCAAAGTTCCCACGTTCAAGCTGCACTGTTCATGGTTCAATAAGCAGCATCTTTCAATTCGTATTGGAGTATTCGACGATTTCAATACATCATAAATGTTTGTAGCGGAAAAGTCCATTTTCTTTCTCCAGCTATTGTGTGGGGTCTGAACGATAGGACAAACAAATTGCCGGAAATATTTGAATAAGAATGGGATGCTTTTGGGGACACTAATGTGCGAGGCGGGCGCCCGGCCGGTGAGGGGTGCTGCTAAATATCTGTTTTATTTTTTCCGGATTTGTTTGAAGGAGAACAAACAGCGCACCCTCTATTGTACTACGGACGTTGGAAAAAACACGTTGTCGCCAAATTATGTTACTTTTGGTGAGTAATTTTATAGTCTTTGGAGATTACATTATAGCAGGATACTATAATAAATGACGTAATCTATAAGCTGCCTGCTTTTGTTTCTGTTGTGTTTGTTGAGGGGAAATTATTTCAGAAGCAATCGTATTTGTTTCTTGGCAGCGACTGTTGCTATATTTTATGTAAGCTTCTTCGGAAAGAGAATATCGATAAACTCATAAAATAATGGTACTACTCATAATATTCTTTCATCGAAATATAGGTTACTAGCGGCCTGTCCAAGCTTCGCACATAATAAATAATTTTAATAATATTAGGAAGCACTTACCAAAACTTAAATATCAAGAACGTAGCCTTTACATCATTAATAATGAAACGTTTGTTTTTTTTCCTCTCTCTCTAGTATTATTACGGTTATTATTATTACTGTGTATTGTTTTTTCCTAAGTATATCAATGTTTTTTTTCTCTGACATTTTCTGTAAAATTAAGGGAGAAGCCACTGGATCCTGAAACACAGTTTTTACTAGTTCGGGAACCTATTATGGATTTAATCATGTATACTGTTCCATGTTTATGCCAATAAAGTTATTTTGTATATGTATTTGTATATAAATATAACCTAGGTATGTTACTTAAGATGAATCTTTCGAATGGTGAAATAATTGTTCAAATCATCACAGTAGTTTTTGAGTTTATTAATTACAAACATACTACACAAAAATACAAATCTTTCCTCTTTATAATATTAGCATAGACTCATCGCTTTAATTTCATCACCATTATCCTGTGAAGTCTACTGCTTGAGGTTGCCATCACCTTCCATCACGTGATCCTTACAGTGCCTTGGTCCATCGATTTGGAGGCATTTTACTCTTTTTATAACTATCTTAAATCGACTATCACGTCGAAGTGAAAGTGTTGGTTTAATCCAGTCACAAACTATGTAAAGCTGGGTTCAAAAGCCTCACGGAATGGGAAAGCTCTTGGATTTCTTTTTAGGGACCATGGGCTGTCGTCGGCCATGATGAAGATGGCTTAAAACTAAGCCATCCTTGCATTATGTCACTAAGTTTGCTACATAGTTACTAAGGCAAGGATCACCTTGGAACTTCTTTTATAGCGCCTGAAAGCCTGAAAATATATTGCAAAAAAACGTAAACCATGATTTTCTATCATTTTTATAATTCATTTGCATTTTTGTGGGGGCCTGTGTTGGTTTTACTCATTTATAACAACAACTGAGGCAATGTAATTTACATTTTCGGATGCGCTCAAAATATCATTACTTCTTCTTGACACTAGTCAGTTTAAATGTGTGGCAAAAAGATTTTGAGTGCGCCTTAAAGAGGCTCCTTTCAATTTCTTTGCTATTTTGCTTGATTGCTTTGATTTATTTGTGAGTATTTTCTAAATAATTTAAAGTGGATATAAATTACTATGAATACTTTTTTTTCTAGTAAGATAAGATAAAACAAGTTAATACCCCGAACATAGACAAATATTTTACATCATATAGACGATAACATTCGGAAGAAATCTACGGCTGTTCCTGACTTGGAGTACCGAAAGCTGCAGGAAGGTAATAACTACTGGAGATGTGAGTCAAACGTGTGCCTTAGCTGAATCGTACTACGTCAAAATATAATGGTACACAGGTGACACACAGGGTGATTGAGCAGTTATTCTATTGCTATCAAAAGTTTGATACGAACAAGCAAACACGTATCTTGTTGTATCATTGTTCAAAACGATCTATCTAGAGTCTAGTTTTACAACATGATGTTTCTATTCACTGTTTCATGTTTATAACGTCCAACATGACACCTTGTTGCAATACATTCTTTTCAAAGATCTTAATCGAAACTCAAACTCATATTAAAATTGAAAGATGCGACTATATATGGTTTGATTACAACAAAATATCCGCAATCACCTCACCGCATACATTTTTTTTTTCAGATAGATGCATCGATAGATCTATCGATTTTTATCGATAGACACATACCGTCGATAACTTCCACTACAAAATTAATTAAAATTGGTAGGACTACTATTAATCTGACTTAAACTTATTCAAAGCTAACATGTCGATTTGCAATGTCTGTACCTACTATTTCGTATCTTATTTTTATATAAGCTGTGTAGATACTATAGTATAACTTTGAAGCGTAGCGTGTGCTGTCTTTGAAACTTTTGCTTTTGTATTATTGCATTGCATACGTCTGACTAAGTGAAGTGGCACCACACTGGAACTTCACTGCTATTATTTTAGACTATTTTTGATTTGTAAAAGGATCATATAAAAAAACAGTAGGAACCGAGACGTAGTTTGTTGCCTGTTCTTCTACGCTTGGTCGCGTGGAACTGGCACCTAGACTCACCTAGCTATAAGACGTTTCAAAGTGATTCTTGCATCGTAATGAATAAAAAATTATTGAGTTTGAGTTTGAGAAAGATCTAATCCAGTACATGCATAGCTCCATTGTCAAGTCGGGCCGTATGTAGGTGCCCAAGATATGGCCGATTGAGCATGTGTGTCACGTGCCAGATTATAAAAGCTTTTTCCAATTCTCCATTGTAGGAGCTCTCGGGATCTCACGGCGACCACGTAGACGCTATATCTTACGCTCTCTGTACGCTTTTATTTTAACGAAATTTAGCCCTCCCTTGTCACTGTCGATTACTTTCCACTGTCTTGGTAGAAGTCAAGTTGCTTTCACACTGTAAGCTTTATCACATGCTATATTTCGTTCGTGGGTAGTTCGTACAGTTACTAATTTGTGCAACGTTATCGAAAGTTTTTGTTCGTTCAATATTATATTTTTCCTATTTCGTGACATTACTATTTTTTTATACACACAAGTAACTGATGGAACAAGCATGTTAGGTGGTACATCGCCTATAACAAAGCATTGCCTCGTAGGTCACGCACGTCAGAAATTCGTACAAAATACCTACTGATTTGTACCGTATTTAGGTTTCCCGCAGTGTTCCCTTCTGGTAGAATATGGTGCAGCAATAAAACCGGTTCATTAAACCGTTTCTGAAATATACTTTTAATTTAGTGTTACAGAGATAATCTATACCTACTCACGCTAATTAACCCAGGCAGTGAAAACCTACATCGATAAATAAAAGAAATGTCTGACACAACATTCCTTATCAACACAGCGGATCCCTAAAACGCCTTTATGTTAAATCTTTCGTAATGCTACTGAAATAAAGAAATATTATAGCAAGCCACCTAAAAGCGGCTTTACCGTATCAAATTGGGAAATATTGAAAGAAAACGTGGTAAGTGATCATGCTTTTGTTCGGTCCCAGATCAGTTTCAAATTTATTTTTGTCGTCTCAGCGATAAAATGCCGGGTTACTCTGAATCGTCAAATACAAGAAAATACATCACTCATCATCATCATTATCATCCTCAGTCCGACTTCACCCACTGCTGGGAATAGGCCTCTCTTTGTATGTTCCACTGTTGACGGTCTGGTGCTAATCTCATTCAGGTCTTGCCTGCGATGTTCACCACATCGTCTGCTCATCTTGTCGCAGGACAACCAACGCTTCTATACCCAGTTCTTGGAGCCTTTCAGTTAGCGCCTTACTCCACCTGTCATCATCTCACCTTGCCAGGTGTCCTGCCCAGCTCCATTTTAGTTTCGTAATGCGATTCCCAACATCTTTGACCTTTGTTTGACTTCGAATCTCGATATTGGAAACACGGTCTATAAGCTTGATGCCAAGCATGGCACGTTCCACGTGTGAGCGTCCACGTTTTTCAGTTTACGTCAAATGTATGAAAATTTTCAAAGCATTACCAATGAACTGTTAGTCTAAAGTCTTGCACACATCAAGGCAATCTGCGATAGCGATGGCGATCAGTTGCAGCATAGGATTTTGCAACTTTGACAGCATAATATACTGATTGCCATCGCTGGTTATCTAGATGTGTAAAAGGCATCACAACAGAGCATCGTAAGATAAGCTCTTAACCCTTTACAAGTATGCCCCCTTTTTAGTAAATGTCGCTCACGCGCGGCCACATTATACCCCAATTTTCGTAACATTAATGTCGTTTCCTAGAAAACTTAACACCAAATTCCAATGTTCATTTACAAAATTACTGGCAATTTGCCGGCGGTAATTTCTCGGTTAACTTTGATAGTTCCGAATTAGTTTTTCTTACAATTGCGTGTAGTTAAAACTTCAACAGTTAAAGTTTGAGTTCTTTAAAAATCGGATCCGTCATAATATACTGTCCAATGTTTAATATTGGATTTTGTTTTTGGATTTATGTCACAAGACTACACAATAATAAATAAATAAATAATTTGAATAATCGACACAACACTATCTAGCTCCAAATTAAGCAGCGCTTGTACCATGGGAACCAGATGGCTCATTATAATACCTACTTATATTTTTTTGTAAATACATACTTAGAATACAATTTAGCACCCAGACAAAGATCAAACATTTGTGTTCACAAAACAAATGTTTGTTCTCGGTGGGAATCAAATCCACGACCTATGGCGCAGAAGGCAGAGCTACTACCAATTGAACTGAGAGGCCAGTCAAGTATGATTATTCCATAATCTTTTTTAATTAAAATGCTTGCTGACTTTCCACATTTCATATTTGATATTGGGGGTTGATCGTTGATGCTAAAATAATCCTCAAAGGCAAACTCTTATCCTTTTTAACCGACTTCCTATCAAAAAGGAGGAGGTTCTCAATTCGGTTGTTTTTTTTTTTTTTATGTTTGTAACTGCATGCCTCCGTCATTTATGAACCGATTTAGAAAATTATTTTTTTTATTTGGTTATTCTTACGTCCAGATTGTCCCAAACAAATTTGATTAAAATCGGTTTAGCCGTTTGACAATGAAGTCGGTTTCTCAAGTTTTTTAAACTTATAATTATGTACTAAGTAGTCGGAATTCAGAGATTTGTCAAACTATTTCATATTTCAGCGTGTTATAAAAATCAAGGTAATAACGTTGCGGACGCAATATGTCGGTGCCCTTTTGCTATTAAAACAATGCCTCAAGCAGCAAACGAATAACTTAAACTGACTACCAAGTTTGACTTGAACTTTGTTAAAGTTATTATCCCACCTCCTGTTTCATTGCTTGGACTCAGGTTTTCTTTTCAATACTTACTTAAGGCCTGCGCACACCTAGTTCGCTGGCGGTAGCGAACAGTGAAACGCTGTCAAATATTCGCTGTCAAATCTCAAATCTGACAGCGATATTTGACACCATTTCACTGATCGCTACCGCCAGCGAACTAGGTGTGTTCGGGCCATTAGAGGTACGTTTGCGATAAAGTCACCTCTTTGCTTGATAAATATTATTTTCTTTATATTATAATATATAATACTAGTTGTCTAATTCAACAACAAATCGCAAAAGTTTTTTACTGTTTTTATAGTGTTTACTTCACTTAAAGAAATCACAATGATTTTTTTAACGCGGAGCCGATTTTTGAACCCGCGTTCTTCCCCTTGGTACGGGGCAGCGCAGACCGCTGAGCCATCGGATCCTAATCGCACTCGAAGAATAACTCTTAGGGACTGTTCGGCACAAGCGCGACCATGGCTCCATCTACACGCGCGGGTTCAAATCCCGCTCGGCTCTAACTTTTGGGACATTATAAAAAAAAATTAAATCACAAAAGATTTGCAATTCTTATCAAACGGTTCCGAATTAATCAACAACTTTTAACATGTCAATCAGTTCTACATGTCAGGCATCGTCACTCAGTTGGTAGTAACCCAGGTTCGATCCCCAACGGGAACAAATATTTGTGTGGTGAACACAGATGTTTGTTCTCTTTCTGGGGGTTATATTGTATTCTTTAGTATGTTATATTTACAAAATAAATGTATCTAGCTCCCATCATACTAGCTCTGGTTAGTTTGGGGCTAGATAGTGTTATTTGAGTTGTACTGTATTTATATATTTATTTATCTTTATTCTTCCCAATAATTACGGCATATTCTCACTCAATTCATACCAGGGTATAATTGACACCTCTGCCAATTAATGCGTCAGCAAATAATACTTACAAAGGGTTGTTTGTCTTAAATATAAATAATAAACTGATAATAATTAAGAAAACAATTTTAACCCTCAGCCAGGAAAGGGACGGACCAATTAACTCACACCTTAAATCCTTATTTCGTGATACAAAAAGATAAGCCAGTGTCAGAATTTAATAAGGGCCAAATTATTTTGTCGCGATGAAACATTTTATGACGGTATTATGCGACGTGTATCCTTATTTCACTGAACAATCACGAATTTTGTACCTTCCAAATTAACATTGAGTTATCAAAAAAACAAAACGACAGAGTATCAGTTATCAAAAAGGGCTCAGGATCGTTCTTCCTGGAATTGTGTAGGGGGGGCTTATGTCCAGCAGTGGACTTCTTCAGGCTGACGATGATGATGTTGAGTTATTGAGATAGATTTGACTAGGACAAAATTGAAGATTGAAATCGAAGAGTAGGCAAATATTTTTTTATAGTAAAGATAATTAATTACTCAATTATTTATTTAAACTACTACTAACTATTTTATTTTTCGATAATTTATGCTTAAATGGTGGTCCGTATTTATAATAATTTCGTGAACAGTCTTTTCAAACATTGTTATCATGATAGACTTCGAAAATTGAAAATAATAAAATATATTAAAGGTAACTAGGTTGAGAAAAGCGTAAAAAAGTGAGCAGACGTCAACATTAATCAAGTAGGTAACTTTTATAAAGCAGTGGGTGGGCGTAAAAAGAATAGAAAAGCATCACAGATAGAACAGAGCTACCTAACATGATGAATTTAAAAATCAAATGACACTCACCACTAACGAGGCTGTGAACGTGAATATCATTCCCAGCATATTTTAAAGCCTGGAAAATAGAGTTGATTTTCTTTGAAATCAAAAATAGCCGGACCAACTTTGAAAGCCTCACTCATGAACGTGGCACCGAACGGAACGTCTATTGTCAGTTTTCGATGTTTTTTAAATGTACCCATTAGTTTTGTCTTCTTTTTTCTTCCTTGAATGATGTTCAATTGTTTGTTCTTAATAAATTGTCATTGTGTCATATCTATGTATTAATGCAAATGAATCTTTATATAACTATTAATTTTGTAAATACATGTAGTATAGGTAATGTTTCGAAGTACATAATTTGTAAAATTGTATGAGAAATAAAAAATCTTATATTTTTAAAAGTCCAAGCATTAAATAACATAAAGGTACGTAACAAAACATATTCAAAGATTATTCAAATACAAAAGTTGCTCAAAAGCTACTACAGGTACCTAAATATAGGCTTGGTCGGGGAGAACTTAGACTCACTTAGCTTTAAAATGTTTTAAAATTATCCTTGTGATTTAACAATAATTGAAATAAACAGTTTTTGACTTTGAAACAAAAAAAAATGTTTTTTATAAAACTTGCTTACCTGCACACACACACACACAGTATAACGCCACCGGCCCTTATCCTGCGCCACCTCTTGCCAGTTGGAAGCTCGAAGAGAGCGGAGATTCTTCTCTCCTTCGTCTTTCCACCGGTATCTGGGTCGGCCGACCAGTCCCCGTCCGACTATCACTCAATAACAAAATGACTTTAAACTTTTTCAAATAAAAAATGAATGACTCATTTTTTATTATACCTAGTACCTACCTATCATTTGCGTTACATAAGTCTGGACCAATGTTAAGAAAACGATGGGGTAGTATGGCCACCATTGTGACCGGCTTTTACGAATAAAAGCCGGACACAATGGTGGCAATACTAAAACTTTGTCTAACGCTCACTGTGAGCAATTTTATTGGATTACGTGGAGTACATTTTTGTAATCAGCCATATCACTCTGTCAAGAGAAAACTTCATCAAATTACGCCTTTAAGGGATGACAGCGTTTGTAGACTCTTTTGTTATGATGACTTTATTCTTAAAATAGTTAAATCAAACACTAATAATTTATTCTTTTTAAAGTGCTTGTTCCACTTAAGGGGAGGGTCGTGGGTTCTGTGCCCACTTTTGGAGTCCTTTAAAAATCTATTTCATTCACTGATAATAAAGTAGGTATGTTACCAGCATAAATATCTAAAAAAATATATTTTAAGCTCAACTCAAACTTTACGGCACTAGAGCGTGCTTAGAAGCAACTGAGTGTCTTCTCCAGGCTTTCCCAGACCTGATATATAAGCACATAAAGTCTCGTATTACTAAGGAGCCGATAAAGGTTTACAGCCTAGTAGAGACGACAAAATTTCACCTATAAATTGTACCTAATAGCTGTCAACATAAGGTCTCATTTGCGATTTGCTGTCCATACGAATTAAGCTGAGAAATAAACCTCGTAGTGATCGAGGCATACATGAGAGTTACGACATCTCTTAATCTAGCTTTGTTGCTTTCAACGATACCCTTTACTGTTGTGTAGAGAGAATTCTGAGTCATTCTATTAATTGCTGGCTTTGAGTAAGCGCCCACTAGTGCACACAAGCCTTTCAGCTCAGTTGGCTGATTCTAAAACCCGTCCCAACCATCATCATTATCCTTTCACCGCGTTCGCACCCACTGCTGAGTGTTATTCTTTATTATGCTTTTCTCCTTTCGGTTTCTTGCGAGTATCATCCACTCAAGAAAAAAATTTATTGACCAACATGGGCGGGTGGTCTGCCTCTAGATCTTCGAGTAATTCTTGGCCAGCCATCTGAGGCCGCCTTCGTTCATCTCCCGTTGTCCTTTTTGCTTATTGTTATCAACAACTTTCGTGCGGCTTGGATGATCCAGAAATGATATTCCAAGCTAGGCAGCAGACCCACTAAAGAAGTAAATATTGAACACTCATTTTCACCCACTCATGTCACTTGAAGTGTTTTTTTTTATTTTTTATTATTTTACATAGTTTATTGAAGTAGAAGTATGCTAAGGAAGAGATGGACGAATTGCGTGATGGATGTTATGGGTAAGAAGTGACTCCTGAAATAACGGCTAATAGAGAAGAAGAACTAAAACCTGTTGTGCCGACCTCATATGAAGTGGGTTAAGGAAAAGAAAATTATGAATTTCCACCAACTCATCACTGTTATGACTGAACACATCTGAAAAAAAAAATTGATAAAATTAATAAATGTCAGTGGAATGTCACGTTATATAATTCAGTACCCTTGTAAATGCCTTGATTGCTCTACTTGCAAAATCTAGTAAATTACAAGAGTAGGTGGAAAATCCCATGTAGGTAGTAAAGCTGAAAACGAAACCTCATTTTACCCTTCTGAAAGGCAAACGTGTCCCTTACACGTTCTTCTCAGTTTCAAATTGGATCACAAGTTTTAATTAAGTGTTTGTTACAAAAGAAACTAGGTTTTAGCTTTGAAATTGTTTCTAAACCTGGGATGCTGTTCGTTCTTTTTAGTTGAAAAATGTTTTCTTATTTTTCTTTGCCCCTTAATGAGGTGAAGATCTTTCTCCTCGCATTGATATCCTCACAGATGAGGGTCGTGACCTTTTGTGCTGGACCATAGTCTGCACTATGTTCCTCCATCGGGTTCTGTCTTCCGCGGCATGGATGGCTTCACTCACGGAGGTGTTTGTTACTGAGCGCACTTGGTCGCTGGTTGGAGGTTGGTGGTTAGGATATAATGTCTGTTCATAAACTTGAGAAACTGAATTCATGGCCAAACTGCTAAACCATTAATGAAATTTCTATAAGAAATATAACCTTCCTGATAAAAAAAAAATTACTTAATCAATTCATAAAAAATTACGGAGGTATGCAGTAACAAACATTAAAAAAAACAATAAAAACACCGAATTTGATAAAATTTAGGTATGTGGGACAAATTTGGAAGTACCGCAGTGTTTGTACCAATAAAGTCTGGATGCACTTTTAACTACCGCTCTGACAAAACGTGACTGATCGTACATAAAATGTACATCAAACTAAAAGTAGCACCGAACTTTTTAGATTTAATTTACACTAGGGTAGACTAAGTGGACGCAAATCAGGTGATTTTTATAAAATGTTTTACAGCGCTTTAAAATGTTGCGCGCCGCTGGAAGAGATAGTTGGACTGAAATTTTCTTTTCAAGAGGAAAATTTTACTCTCGCCTCCTCATTAGCGGGCGGGAGAACCTTTTTGACTACACCTACGTTTTAAATTTATTCACGTTTGTAACGTCGGTCTATATTTTTGGTTCAACTGAAAATTATGGACGACTTTTTAGCCACAGTATTTTTATGAAGTAACCGTGCAAAAAGCCATTAAAAATGACTTTAAATCCAGGGACTAATTTTTTTCAACGCATGGAAAAAAACAATCTGATTTGAATAAAAAAATATGTACTAATAAGACGAAAACTCTTCATTGATTATAGCTACAACTCTGTTAATCTTTATTACACTGCAGATAATACAACTCTCTAAAACGACGCCATAATCTCCTTCCTCTTCTTTTTTTTCTTCACTAGAGACGTAACTTCTTGCTTGATCCGAATAGAGATGTCCTATTCCCAAAACTGGTTAACAGTTCTTATTGATTTTTTCATCACAAGTCGGAGTTTTGATACCGTTTACCAAATGTTTTTTCGTGTGAGCACGTGTCTCTCTCTTTTGTGTAGAAAATGTATGAGACGACTCGTTTCGATCGTGTCTACGTCACATATTTTTGCTCTTTCATTCCTCCTTACAATAGATAGAGACAAATAGGCGAAACCAAAACAACTATTTGTCTACGAAATGTTGTTTTCCGACCATCCTCCGACTTCGGGTACTGAACTTAAAATAACAAAACATCTTCTAAAAATAACAGAAAACAAATCGTTTACAGAGAGACGTTATTAGTTCTTACCAACTGATCAAGTGATCACATAAAGTTGGTGGCACTGTAACTATGTACGAAAAATAAAGATAAAACAAAAATGTTACAAACATTTATAAAATTCTGTTGGCATACTAGAAACAAATTGGTTAATTTGTGCACTAATCCGAAGTAAATATCTGCAGCTGAGAATGATATTGTAATATAAATTGTCAGAAGTGAACGTAATTTGGATATTAATACCGCGATATAAAATTAATTGAGATAAATTACAAATCATGGCTTTATTTTGTTGAACTTATGTAGGTTTTTATTTTATATTTGTTGGTATAGCTGATGGAACAAGGATAATAATATGGCTCACCTGATATTAATTATCGTTAGGTCGTAGGTTTGAATCTCGTCGAAAAACAGTTTGGATATCAATTTTTAGGGTTTCGTAGCCAATTGGCAAAAACGAAACCCTTATAGATGCGTCATGTCTGTCTGTCTATCCGTCCGTATGTCACAGCCACTTTTTTCCGAAACTATAAAAGCTGATGAAACTTGGTAAGATGTCTGTGAATTGCATTAAGATTATCATATAAAAATATGTAGAAAAAAAAACATAAATTTTGGGGGTATACTTAGAAGTAGGCCTAAATCCAGCAGTGGACTTCTTCAGGCTGATGATGTTAATGATGGCACACATTTGTCACGTAAACTGGTAATAACAAACATGTCGCCCATCGCTTGTCCTCACTTCGCATCCTGCTAGCCTCGCATACGCTTTTTCTTTCACTGCACACTGTAGTACAGTCAGCGAGGAAAGTTCTATTGCTCTTTAAGAAAGTTTTTCTTTTATACTACTAGCTGATGGAACAAGCATATGGCCCACCTGATGTTAAGCGGTAACCATCGCCTATAACAAAGCGTTGCGTCGTAGGTCACGCACGTCTAGAACGTGTCCTACGATGCACTGCCCTGTGTCCATCAACTTGAGGCATACAGATGTTCAGCCTCACGTGCCAGTAATGTCACCGGCACCCACACCCTTCAAACCGAAACACAGCGATGCTGCTTCACGGCAGACATGCATGTAGTACTTCCCCGGACGAGCCCTTCACAAGGAGCTCTACTACTACTAAAAGACGGCAGGCTAAAGATGGCAGGTAATGGAGACAGATGAGTGACGTAAAGATACCGTGATCAAGAAAGCCCTTTTAACTTTTTTGATTTCAAATATTAAAAAAAAACATTAAAAAAAGCATCCGCCGTATGTCGAATGCGATAAGGACTAATTCCACAACAAATTGGACGTCTTAAAACGGAAAACGACATCGCGGTAGACCACGGAAAAGATGGAGGGACGAAATAGATGCCTATCCTAAGGATTGGTCCATAGTAGCCCAAATAATAAATGCATAGAGAGAAGGACGGAGGCTTCTGCCCTGCAGTGGGACACCACAGGGTCATTATAATAATAAAAAGTAATTTAAACTGTAACTGTCGTCGACTGTACTGTTCTAGTTTTTCCGCACAAAAACTGGTTATTGCAACAGGATGTTTGAAAAGATCTAATAAAGACATGTTATGAGATGTTATGATTTACGAGAAGGACTGGCCATAAAGTCCATGTTTTTTAATTTTATATGGAGCCTAATTCTCGGGCCGACCGAGATTTTCAATGTCCGTTAAATACACTTTGGCATTGCACAACCCCGCACTTTTTCTACGTGTTTTATAACGTAGCTGTCGAGGCTTCTACGATGATGTCGTCGATGAATTACTCAAGAAAATCATCCATTCTCTCTACGAAAAGAAGCAATAAAATAAAATTGCAAAATGATCTCGGTCGGCCCGAGAATTAGGCTCCGGTAGTAACAAATAGATGCAAAAGTTTATAGTGTGATTGTGTTTTTGTGTAGTGAGTGTGTGAATGGGTTTGCGTAAAACGTCCAGGCTGATGATGATGATAATATGAGCCAAATAACAAACCTTTTCGCATGCAGCCATTATCTTAATAAAACAATGGAATCTAAATCACACATAAACCTAATCTCGATAGAAACGAAATTGCTCATACAATAAAATAAAAGCCACGAAAATTGCTCACATGTTCGTAGATCGTTTTGTCGATAAACCGAGGGCTAAGATTATTCAAGCGTGTGACGTCAAACCCGAATATAATATTGTAAAGTGCTCAAGTTAATTTCCCTTGCTCAAGAGTGTTGAGAAGCAGTAATATTTTCATTTTTCTCCGGTTGGTGTAACTAAACTCCAGTTTGGAGAATAGATAAGAAACTCCACCAATTTTTGTTGTCATCAAAAAGTATTCTATACAGCAATAGAACATTACTGCAGCGACCAGCAAAAGAGGATAATAATAATATATTTACGTACGATTGCAGGCAATAAATATTGCACATCGGCTTTTCTGCCTTCGTAGAGCACTATCCCTTTCTGACGCACACTACGCTCTATGAAGCCGAAATTAGCCGATGTGCAATATTTGTTGCCTACTACTATAAGTTCATCAGTGCTTAGGTGTGGTCAAGGCTTGTATAGTAGGTAGTAAATTAAAACTAAGTAGTACTACTTGAACTTATTTTTCAAAAACATTCCTACAAACAACAAACAATAGGTACCTATTTCTCGCTTTGAAATGTTGATTTGGTTTCTTTTTTTTCAATAACCAGCATTTAATTTAGCAAGCCAGTTCTAAATTTAAATCATAACCTTTGATAAGTTACCTCTTTGGTTGAAACACTGTCAAATATCGCTGTCAGATTTGAGATTTGACAGCGAATATTTGACAGCGTTTCACTGATCGCTACCGCCAGCGAACTAGGTGTGTTCGGGCCATAAAGCAATTTCTATTGATCTCGAAGAAGGTTGTCAAAATAATACTTTCCGAGTATGTTTGAAAAAAAACCTAATCCTGGAGTTTCGTCTCTACGTAGTAATAAATTCGTTTTCCATAGCACGGCCTGCGTCACCTCACGGCTCGTGATCCCATTACCATTAATCTTCTGGAAGCCCTGCTAAAGATAATGGTCTCGTGACTTCCTATAGAAAAACAACATCGTAGTTACAGTTCTGTAGAAAGCAGGTTGCCGCTGAATTTACACATTGTCCTGTTTGAAACGTAGTTTACCAGAGCCAACGGTTGATTTGGATTTTGGTTGCAAATATTCTATAGAGCAGTACAAACCACACCTTAAAGGTCCACATCGAGGCTATAAGCTGGAAATAAGTTGGCGATAAGCTCGCGATAAGCTGGCGATAAGCTGACGATAAGCTGGCGATACGCTGGCGATAAGCTGGCGACAAGCTGGCTGACGATGAGCTGGCCATAAGGTGACGATAAGCTGACGACAAGCTGGCGATAAGATGGTAATAAGCTGGCAATAAGCTGACGATAAGTTAGCGATAAAGTGGTGATAAGCTAGCGATAAGCTGACGATAAATTAGCAATAAAGTGGTGATAAACTGGCGTTTTTTTCAGCTTGCGATAACTTTGTTATGAGCTTGTGATAAGCTGCAATATTTGACAGCGACACCTGTATCGCTGCCAAATATTGCAGCTTATCGCCTAAATGTGGCGGTACCTTAAAACGTGTGCCAAACGTTCGTAGTAATAGAAGATGCATTTTTGTATTCTTTGATGAAGCTAGTGTATCCAATGTATGAGATTCATTCAGTTAACCTTACGATCTCTTGGACGAGTTATATATTTATTTTGACTGGTTTCTCAGCTCAGTTGGTAGTAGCTCTGCCTTCTGCTCTGTAGGTCGTGGGTGTGATCCCCACCAAGAACAAAATTAGATATTTGTTTGGTGAATACAGGATTTTTGATCACTGTCTGAGTGCTATATTGTATTCTGAGTATGTATTTAAAATTGTATAAGTATTATATCAGCTATTTGGTTCCTATTGTACAAGCTTTGCTTATTTTTTTACAATATTGATTTAACCTTATAATGTATCTACTTAGTTGGGTAAACTTTAATTTGTATACAGTTATATCTGTGTACAGTGTATTTTTAGTACAAACAACCTGTTTTTCGTGTGACTGCGTCCTTATATCAAAGATTCTTAGTAAATAAAGCAACTCAGCGAAGTAAAACGTAGATGTTTTTTGGGAAATGTGTAGATGTTATTTTTTAGGATAGCTATAAGTCAAATATTATTATGCCTTATCCTTTGTTCGCGCATAGTGTTAGGAGATAATAGAAAATTCTTTTGTGAAGCTGTTGTGATAGAAACGGGAGAAAATAAATTAAATTTGCTTCAGAGGGATTTTTTGAAGGGTTTCGTTTTCTAGGTAAGTAGTCTACGTCCCTAATTAAAGTAACAAAAAAGCTCACTTATTTTCAAGGTACTGATTTTTTTTCCTAGCTACTTTTAGTCCAGTTTTAACCAACCTGTTTGAACCAATTTGGGAATATAACTTTTCAGATATTTTTTTTCAAATCGGCTCTTATATAACAAAATTATGCATAACAATCATTAAAAAAAATACAACCGAATTGAGAACCTCCTTTTTTATTTGAAGTTAAAACCGATTTTACGTACACAATAGAAATAAGTTCTACGTTTTATAGCGTCAGTAAAATCGCCAATGTACTGAACTATTCGAATATATCCACGAACAAACCAATTACTTGCATACCGCGTGCGTATAATTTTTGCCAATAGTCATGTTCGGATGAGTTACACTGAGTAACAAAATAGAATTTAGCTTTCTAGATGCAAGTACGAACCGTGGGCACTTTTGTGGTAAGGTGACGAGCCAAGGGCGAGGTCATTACTTAAAACCAAGCTGTATCGATAGTAAGCAAGTAAATAGGCTTTTGCATCTATTGTAAAATAAAATGAAAGAAAGCGTGGGATGAGGGCAGGAAGATGATGATGGTACATTTTGGATCTTAAATAATAAGGAAATACAGATCCACATTCTTTGCCAGAAAACCCAGCATGCAAACACGATAAAGAAAACAGCACGCATATTGTTTTTGTTTTTTGTGTAATTTTACCAGCACCCCACCCTTCAAAGCAAATCACAGAAATGCTCCTTCACGGGGCAGAAAAAGGCATGGTGGTATTACTTCTCCGGATGAGCCCTACAAAAAGCTCCAGTACTGCAATAAATTATCATTTTTATCATCATTTTTTCTACAATAGGCGTCTAAAAATTGTAAAGGCTTGCGCACACCTAGTTCGCTGGCGGTAGTGATCAGTGAAACGCTGTCAAATATAGTTTTCAAATTTGACAGCATTTCACTGATCGCCGACGCCAGCGGCCTAGGTGTGCTCTGGCCTTTTTTTTTTTTTATAATAGATAGCTAAGCATTTGGCTGCCATCACACCTGATGGAAAGTGAGGATGCAGCCTAAGATGGAGCATGCTTAGCCATAATCCACCTGTTCACTCTTGTCTTGAAAATTCCCAAATTATAGCGTTCCGGAAATACTGACGCCGGATCTAATCGGAGCTAATCGGTGAAATATAAGTCTTTTTGATAGCATTAAAATCGTATTCGCACAAAAAAACATCAATAATGACGTAAATGAGATTGTTACGTCATTATTGATGTGTTTTGTGTCTGTGTGATGTTGGTCTGTGTGTTGTGAAACACACAGACCGACGAATAGAGACATCAGGGTCGTTTCTGTTGATGGACAGAAACTTAAAAAATAAAAGCATTACGTGTAATTTTTCCTCTAATACATACAACAAATGTAAGCGTTGATGGACAGAAACTTAAAAAATAAAAGCATTACGTGTAATTTTTCCTCTAATACATACAACAAATGTAAGCGATTTTGTTACAGCTGCCAGTAGCGCTTTGGTTATTTTGACAGTTACTTTATGCCTAACAATTCCCTTCGAAACCGTATCCCGGTTCAGAAATGAATGTGATCGTTAAAATGTTTTGCGTCTAACTCTATACATACAAATAAAATTGAAGTGTCTGTTTGTAATATTGAAATAACCAGCTTTTTACTACATGCATTTCTGAATATACGCGGTATATACACTAAAATAACATTTTTGAAGTGAAAACTTCTTTAGCGGCGTTGAGCACTTTTTCTGTAATGGGTATAAAATCTTAAACTCGCGTCAGCGCGTCAGGACACGTGACCTGATCGAAAAAGCGTAAGACGGATGGAGAGTAGACAGCTATCCCCTCTCTACGGCGCGGCGAAAATGTATGCCTGGGCCTACTGTTTCGTTTAGGCAGCGCAGGGCGCTTGCGCGAATGTTCGTGTATGTTACAGCGTGCCAAATAACAAACAAGCCCCCCCTAACCATTCCAAAATATCAAACATGCTCAACGTTAATAATCAAGTTTTCACTTCTGCCGGCACTCCCGGAGTGCAACCCGTATTTTTATTTTTTTTAAATTTTGGTGTGTCTGTCTGTTTGTTCCGGCTAATCTCTGAAATGGCTTGACCGGTTTGGACGGGACATTTATTGGCAGGTAGTTGATGTAATAAGGAGTAACTAAGGCTACTTTAATTTTAGAAAAAAACTTTTATTTTAGAAAAAAACGGATGTAAGTAAAGGGAACTGGACGAGCGAAGCTGCGGGCGGCCGCTAGTAGTGAATAAAAATGGAATTCGATACTGCGTATTTGTTACTTAGTTTTCATTTTCGGGAATTCTGTATGAAGTCCATTTTTCTGCTGAGCTCTCAGCTCAGTTGGTATTAGCTCTGGTTTCGGTGCCGTGGGTCGTAGATTCGATCCCCACCGAGAACAAATACTTGTGCGGTGAATACGTGTTGTCTGGATGTAATATTGTATTCTGAGTAAGTATTTACAAAAAAAATGTACGTATTATATCAGCTATCTGGTTCCTATATAGTGCAAGGTCTGCTTAATTTGGGGCTAGATGTGTTGTGTGGGTTGTCCACAATATTCATTTATTTATAGATACAACCTGAATAATTAATTAAGTATATATAAAAATACCACAATTTTTTTTTAAATTATGATTGTAGTTTGTGTATTAATAACTGTTTGCTTGCATGACGCCTTAAACGAGTCAACATCGCACGCGTTTCAAACGCTTTTACAGCTCCTTGAAAAATCGTCGTATGCGCATTGAGTTTTAACTTAAATGGTAGTAAGTAGGTAAGAGTTTGATTACAATCCTAAACTGGATTTATTTGCATACTTACTTTGAATTTTCCTAAGTATTATAAACTTAGATTGGCGTGTTTGATAACTCAAATTAACCCATAAACAACATTCAAATATTTGGCCTCGAACAAAGCCTTTTACGCCAATCACTAACATTGGGCAGGTCAGTGGTGTACTAGACTAGGGTTGGGTGCTTATTTGTCTATAACAATAAACTTTGTTACTCATAATGCCGTCGTCGTTTACTAAATACTATGAATATTGATCTATAAAACAAAAAAGCAGCCAAGTGCGAGTCGGACTCGCCCATGAAGGGTTCCGTAGCACCCTTCATGGGCATGTTACATAATATAAAGGTTCTTGTAGTTCGTCGAAAGGTAAATTGCGGTTTACGGTTTATGACGTATAAAAAAAAAACTACTGACTATATTTCGTTCAAACCAAATATCGTTGAAAGTTTGCATAGTAATGTACAACATATATTTTTTTTAGTTTTATCATTCTCTTACTTTAGAAGTTAGAGGGGGGGGGGGGATCAACTTTTATCCACTTTGGAAGTGTCTCTCGCGCAAACTATTCAGTTTAGAAAAAAACTATATTAGAAACCTCAACATCATTTTTGAAGACCTATTCATAGATACCCCACACGTATGGGTTCGATGAAAAAAATTTTTTTGAGTTTCAGTTTCAAGTATGGGGGGACCCCCGAAATTTATAGTTTTTTTTTTTATTTTTATGTAAAAAACTTAATGCGGTTCACAGAATACATCTACTCGCCAAGTTTCATCAGTCTAGCTCTTACGGTTTCGGAGAAAAATGGCTGTGACATACGGACGGACAGACAGACAGACAGACAGACATGACGAATCTATAAGGGTTCCGTTTTTGCCATTTGGCTACAGAACCCTAAAAAGTTCGAAAATATGTGTCAAGTGCACGAAAGAAACCTCTTTGAGGCGCACTTAAAATCCTTTCACCATACTAACAGACGAGAAGAAGAAGAAAAAGAAGATCATAGAAATTATTTACCGAACGTAATCTAACGTTACTGTACATTCATGCTATAAAAGTCGTATAAGCGTGTCTGTAACAACTTATCTGTTCACCATCTTAATTTAAACACATGTTAATGCAAATAAATAATCTTTAAGCTATACCATTTCAATTACGATTTCAAGCTCTTTTTAATGTTTTGAACAAATTTCTAGCAAAATGAAAAAGCACACAACACAGAATTCAATTTGAAAAGAACTTAAAATGATTTGCGATAAACCCGGGTCTCTCAGCGAAATTTATTCAGGAATAGCGAAACATGAGCCGAAACGCGTCCAGCTTCCGTAAATCCAATTTTATTACGCTAATAAAAGGCAATCCAATTAGTGCTGGTGGTGTTTTTGTGCGCGTTGCTCGAGCCAGCTGTAGGGCCCTTCAGCTGAGAGCTGGTGCAGCTACAGGTTCCAAAGTAACTGTTAGTGTGTGTGTTTGAAAAGAAAAGAACGAGCTACGCTCTGGTGGAATTTATTTGACTTTAGAAGTTCTGCGGTGCTTACAGTGAGTACCTATAATTGCATCAAGAGTTAATTTGTTGCGTTACTGGATTTTTCTTGCTATGATGTAGGATACTTTACTTTTTCTTGCAATTTGCATGGATTCCAAACCCTCATTTTTTTGTGTTTCAAATGTATTTTTTTTCTTTTTATTATGTTACAACGCCAAAAATATAAAATTTGACGCATACACTCTGGCCAAAAAAAAACCCAGGCCTAAAATTTATTTACGGAATAAAAAAGTTATCATTTAACCTATGGTATGAAAATGTATATTGGAAAAATTGATATTTTTAAATTCCCCGAACTACATACTTTTACCTCACATCGTATCAAACGACGAGTTTCCACCATTGATGGCTTTACCATCCTATGGCTACAATCTCACCTGATGGTATAAGCGACGTTGTAGCCAACGATGAAGCAGGATGGTCTAGAAGACACCTATTCACTCCTGCCTTGAAGAGGCCCAGTTTGTTGTTGTCAGGAAAAACTGCCGACGGCAATGAGTTCCAATCCCTGGAGGTTCGCATAATGAAGGTGGAGTCAAAACGCTTAGTGCGAATGGGTCCAATATTAATCATGCACTCGCTATTGTAAACCTGGATATCGAAAAGGTTTCAGCTTCATTGAAAATAGAATAGATTTTTGTAGAAAATCCATATAAGTTAACATCCTGAAAAAGAAAATAGTAAAAAATAGCTGGAGAGAAAATTGTTTGAAAAAGCAAAAAACTTTACTTAACTAACTTACTGAAAATGGATGATGGGACTCATCGTGCTGATGATGACGATTGAAAATGCAATTAGATAAAATTACATTTTCGAATTTGTTATTCATATTTTCTGGTAACATACAAAACTAGTTTCCGACATTATTCATTAGTCTAAACTGATTAGTATAATAATTATATTTAAAGTGCATTTGTTTATGATGATTCAGAATAATTTAGGCACGCAGGGAAGTGCATCGTAAAGCACTTTCCTCACGTGCGTGACCTACGAGGTAATGCTTTGTTATAGGCAGTGGTTACCACTTAAAATCAGGTGGGCCATATGCTTGTTTCATTAGCAAAAAAAAATCACCAAATTATGTTCGCCGTTAATAGAACGTCAAAACAAGAGGATCTGTAAAATACGAGAGCATAATACGATTTTAAAATACAAAACCAGCCCCAGGTGCAGCCCCATTGAACCCACCACGAGTTGCACGGTCAATTCATTAAACTCTCGTAGGTACTAGAAATGGGTAGTTACGTGATACAAGTAACGAAAAGAATAACGTGAATTAGCAATCGTAGGTGCAAATAACTGTGATATATCTTGCTTGTTTGGAAATAAACTGACTGCTTGGACTCTCAGCTCAGTTGGTATTAGTAGCTCTGCCTTCTGCGCCGTAGGTCGTGGGTTCGATCCCCACCGTGAAAAAAAATTGTGTGGTGAACGCAGATGTTTGGTCTCTAACTGGGTGTTGTACTGTATTATAAGCATGTATTTACAAAAAAAAGTATCATATCAGTTATGTGGTTCCCATAGTAAAAGCTCTGCTTAATTTACCCATAAACTGTGGAATGAGCTACCACCAGAGGTGTTCCCTCTTAATTACAACATTCAAGATAAACGTTAAAAAATTCCTTCAGGGTAGGCAACGCAACGACAGCACCCTTGGTGTTGTTGGTGTCTATGGGCGACGGTGACCGCTTACCATCAGGTAGGCCGTAAGCTCGTTTGTCTAACTTTTACATAAAAAAAAATAAAAAAAAATTTGGGGCTAGCTAGTGTTGTGTGGATTGCCCACAATATTTTTTTTTATTAACGTTATTCTTATTCTTGAATGGGGAACTTTCTGATGGGTAACGATTTAACGTGAATAATAAGTGGCGATCATGTTCTCGAACGAACATAACGTAAGCAACTGAGAAAAGTGAACGTGGCATGTGCGTTCACGCAGTTTGAGTCTAGGTGCCAGTTCCACACACCCAATTCTAGAAGAACAGGTGACAGACTACGCTTTGTTTCTACCGTTTTTTTGTATGATCCTATAGCAAGAATAAAATTAGCAAAGAAGTTCCATCATGGTGCTTCAACTTAAGACTTATGCACATCTAGCGCGATGGCGATCAATGAAACGCTGTCAAACGCAAGCGACCTAGGTGTGCGCAGGCTTTTAGAGGGGCGTAAGCAAAACAAAAGCTACGTGACGTTATCGAATACGATTTATCGTGAAATTATCTGCCTAGTGAAAAATGGCACACTTCTAGTAGGAACGAAGGTACTGGTACCGAGCACTGAAAGGAACAGGAAGGGAATAATGCGCTTGTGGCAAGCTCTGGTTTCTCTCCACTAATTGCTTCCGAGGTCTGCGATCTACCCATTGTCGGAGCCAGCCGCCCCTCCGTTTTAATGAAGCGTACTTTGAATCTTTTCTACGTTAACCATTCTCGCCGTACTGAATTTTTTTCTAAAAAGCTGCGATCAACATGACACTATGCTTCAGAATTTAGTTTTTTGTTATTATTTTCATCGTATGACACCTGTACACAAAAATACAGTAAACTCTTATGCAAAACAGAGAAACAATTTTTTTATATTTATTATTTAAATACACTTCTGATAATCGAATACAACTAAAAAAAAAAAACGGTTGTCTGTAAAGTCGGTTTACTGACGATAGTTGAACGTGATAACGTCATAAGAAAATACTCGCGGACTCGCGGACTCGGACTCGGACTCGAACTCTCGGACCCGGACCCGGAACCCGACCGAACCCTTACCCTTACCCTCATTTACCCTTACTCTCATTTACCCTTACCCATTACCCGACCCGGGCTCGGGCTCAGGTAAATGGAACGACGAAACGACGTAACGACGCATGAGTCATGTTTTTTCGTGCGTGCAGCCGGCTCCATCGATTTATAAGACGTTATCACGTCAAAAATACTCGAGGACTCGCGGACTCGCGGACTCGCGGACTCGCGGACTCTCGGACTCGGACTCGAACTCGGACTCGGACTCGAACTCTTGGACCCGGACCCGGAACCCGACCGAACCCTTACCCTTACCCTCATTTACCCTTACCCTCATTTACCCTTACCATCATTTAACCCTTACCCATAACCCGACCCGGGCTCGGGCTCAGGTAAATGGAACGACGAAACGACGTAACGACGCATGAGTCATGTTTTTTCGTGCGTGCAGCCGGCTCCATCGATTTATAAGACGTTATCACGTCAAAAACTTATACCTATCGCTTTAACTATTCAGTAAAACGTATTTTTGAGGTGGAAAAAATCCATGAACTCGTGTAACCGTCACTGCGTCACTGTCACGTAGCCGACACCTCTTCGGCAAAGATCGTCAAACTTCGCGAAAAGTCAGGATCTGTCCGCCTGCAGGCAGTCAGGGAGAGACATGCACACGTAATAGTTTAATTTTTATTGCTGTTGGCATTCCCGGAGTGCCACAGTTTTTTTATAACTTGACACCACCTATAACCAATTTTTATCTATTTTTTTTATGATCTCTTAAAAAAAGTAAGTAGCATATAACGCGTTGGCGATTATAAATAAAAACTTAAAGCTGTTCATATCCGTCATATCCGCAATATGACGGTCAACGTTTCCTAACAAAACCAGGTGCTAACCAAGGTAACAATTTTAAAGTTTTCCACTATCACGGTAGAAAGCGGTCGTAAAAGTTTTGAGTTCTCAATAATTATTATTGTCAGTTAATTATAAGTTTTAAAACTTCCCGTTTTATGCTGAAGTTTGATTATTTGTTTAAAATACTGGGTGCTCCACAGTGGTAACTTTTGTTTGTTTTTTATTTAATTAATTTATTTGTGTTATCTTTTGTTGTATAATTGTGTTATGTGCACTTCAATACCTTTAAAGGGTGGTTCGTAGTGATGGCGTCATTTAATATCAATAAATATTGCAGACAATCCACAAAACAATTACTAACCCCAAACTAAGCAGAGCTTGTGCTATGGAAACCAGATATTTGATATAACTTTTTTTTGTAATACTTAGATTACAATTTAAATGCTTTTAAAGAAAATCATTTTATAAATACTCTATCAAATTTTCTAAAAACGCGTTGAATGTCCTAATCAAAAAGTTGATAACCTAGTTTAAGCCTTTCCAATCAAACTTGGCTATGTGCCATCCACGCCAATCATAAATCAAGTATGATTTAGTGACGCACATGTGCTTAAAATATCATCATACGATCCATTATTGGTGACAGCTCGCCGAAATCGATCGATACTCCCTTAATTATGCATGAGACTGAACGGAGCGAAATCCTTCAGAACGGTGACAGAAATGGCTTACCCTTAATCGTTTATTGTAAACAGCTTCAATTTTTTAACTGCTCCTTCTTCTTCTTATCATGTCACTGATTGTTTTTTTATATTCTTATTTTTATTGAGCATACTTAATGTTAAATCAAATCAAAAATTTATTGGGGAAACAATTAGCACAGGCAATATAAACAGAAGGATACGATGATAGCCACAATAGCTATAAAAACTGTAACGCAGCTATCAACGCCCAATTAAACTGTGTGCAATCGGATAATAATAATAATGCCCGGCTTGCTATCACTATCTTGCTATCCTGGCTTGAAAATTAGCCTCGTGTATCCTCGGGCATAATATACACAAAATAGTTTCTCGTGATTTGCGTTAAAACGTCCGGTCTAGCAGTCGCTTGCGCTACCTCCGCTCCTCCGTCTTCCGTGCCGCGTGACATCACAGGGCTAAAGCTAGCCTAGCATTCAACCCACTCCATAGAGGCACATACAAATTGATACAATATATTGATCTTTCAAAAGGTCAAAATGCATGAGCTTGAAGTAATTTTACGGTTTTCAGTGATATTTTGTAACGTGTTCTAAATATTTGTTTTTGTAGCTCTTACACAGCGAATATTAAGCCGGTCACACATGTAGCTATAATATGAGTTGAATTGATTTAAATTTTACTAATGAATATTTCCACTTTGCTGAGTACTATTTAAATTTAATTCAATCAATTGCTCTTATATCCACAACGCGAATTTGCACTTGAGTTTTATTTGTTCAAACATTTGTAGTTAGTACATTTTTACACAAAGTAAAATGAATTATAAAGAAGTACTTAGAACATCCTCCATTATACAGGGTGTTTTTTTGAAAAGGGCAGTGATGGCCAAGTCCAAAACCACGAGACTTAGTATGGATTCAGTTGCTTATAAGGGATCAATAAATAAATAATGTTTCACTAAAAAATAATGGAAATATGTAGCAAATTTTACATTTGAGAATTGAAAAAAACCCACCTAAGTAAAAAAGATTCAGTTATTGTTTTCTTATAAATCGAGGGCATGACTCCTTTCACGACTTGATCGAATCATCACCCTTCTCAAAAAACTACCCTGTATTGTACACACTCAACCTGCACATGTAAAACAATTAAAAAAAATGAATTTCGTTTTCTACAGGGTATTTTATATCAAGGAGAAGAAAAAGAACACGAATCCAATGCTCAAACGGCTTTAAAATACACGAATAACACGGACTGAAAGATAGAATCAAAAGCTTACAATCAGCAATTCATGACGCCATTAGTCCCTCTGCTAAAACCATACAACTGATCCTAATATAACCACTCAGCTTGAAAATCCGATATCTTGAACCACTTCCTGATACCGTAAGTAGCAGCGCGACAGCGGTAGCAAACGTAGAGCAACCAGACGCATGACGTCAAAAAATTCGTTCTGCAAAAGGATCTGCTGTGTATGTCAGCATGATAAGCATCGATTATACCTCTAATGAGTCTATATACAGGGTGTAATCGTTAAGTGTGCACAGGCGATTATTCCGTAACTATTGCAGATATCAAAAAACTTTAAACTGATATCGAAAGTACTTTACCTAATGAGTAAAATAACATTAATAACTTTTTAAAAATAAAACGAGAAATATCCAAAAAAATTACATTAATCACTCCCATACATTTAGTATGAGATAGTAGAAAGGTTTTAGTTTCCTTATTTTAAGTGGAATAGTACCTACTCATTTTACCCTTGTCATTTTATAATTATGTACGATATGAAGGTATTAATGAATTTCAAGTAGATACACGTGTAGATTAATTATCTTACCACTTCAAATTTATAATAAACCTTGTTTCAATATTGTATTGATTTGAACTAGCTGAAAAGCAACATACTAAATAAAAACAAAAAGAAAGATACTCTTTGGTGTTCGTTCTTAATTCAAATTCTTTATCGCGGGTTCTCGTTCCCGCCAATTTATTGTATTTTTCAATTTGAAAAACCTTTCTACTATCTCATACTAAATGTATGGGAGTGATTAATGTAATTTTTTTGGATATTTCTCGTTGTATTTTTAAAAAGTTATTAATGTCATTTTACTCATTAGGTAAAGTACTTTCGATATCAGTTTAAAGTTTTTTGATATCTGCAATAGTTACGGAATAATCGCCTGTGCACACTTAACGATTACACCCTGTATAGTACAAGGGTGATTGAACAATTTTATATTGATTCAACGTTAGAAAATATAGTGACAAGTGCACTTAAAGTACACAAGTTCATCACTCTTCGAGCTCAAAAAACGGCAAGATGAGAAGAATACTGTGTAAACAATTAAGAAAATGATTTTTAGGATATACATACCTATTATTTAGTTTTCGACGATTTGTTCCATTACGCGCTTCTCAAAAGATAATCAGTTGTTATATTATTATAACTGCCAATCCTAACGACCAGGTAATGACAAGCAGTGACAGGGCTAACTATAAGCAATGACTCACACCTAAGTAAAGCTATTAAGGCCATTTTGGCGAATTATGCTGAGTGACGGCCAATTTATATGTCATTGTTACTTTTATATTGGCTAATACTACTACTATTTTTATGTGTCTTAAAATAAATAACTTTTGATTTGATTTGAGTTTGTTTTTACTTATCGCGAGTTACGTAACCAGGTAGCAGATATCTTGTGCCGGAGCATTGATGAGCGCTTACATATTCATAAGACGTTATGAGACGGTCGGACGGACGACGGATATAGACGAGTAGCCAGTTTTAGACACATTCCCTGCAATATTTGACTCCATAATAGCTCCGTTGTTAAGATCGCGTGAAGTTGGTGGTTGGTGGTGGTGAAGGCAAGAGTGAATAGGTGTCTTCTAGACCATCCTGCTCCATCGTCGGCTACATCGTCGCTTACCACCAGGTGAGATTGTAGCCAAAGGCTGGTCTATATCTTGTAAAAAAAAAAAAAAAAACGAAAGGGCTCAGAATCGTTTGTCTTGGAAAAGTCTAGGGGAGGCCTATGTTCAGCAGTAGACTTCTTCAGGATCATGATGATGATAGCTCAGTTGGTAGTACCTCTGCTTTCCGCGCTGGAGGGCATGAGTTCGATCTCCACCGAGAACAAATATTTGTGTGGTGAACGAAGATTTTTGTTCTATGTCTGGGTGATATTTTGTATCCTTGCATTTTCAGCTTTCTTGTTCACATTATAATATAAGCTCTGCTTACTTTGGGGCTAGATAATGTTGTGCAGATTGTCCACAGTATTTATTTATTTATAAATATTGCTTAGTATAACTAAGTGTATGCCGATATCTAAAAAATATAAGCTTGGATCGCGAGAAGTCAGTGGATGGAAAGGGCTTAGAATCGTTCTTTCTGGAAATGTATAGGGGAAGCCTACGACCAGTAGTGTACGTCTTCAGCCTGATAATGATGATGATTCGTTTGGTAACGACTTGTTAGCTATCTGATATCAAATGTGTAGGTATAATATACAATTAAACTTGTTTATTGATGTCAGAAGTCCTACGATAACTACTCCTGGTATGGTCTTTTTATTAATCATTTGCGATATGACAGAGATACCTGTAGATACGCGTTTTCCCTCCCAAAAGTTCTATTCAGTCCCGTTACAAGTTACTAAATAGAACATTGAAAAAACTTCCACAGCTCTTGGACAAGCAACAAGTATTGTGTTCTCTCAAGCCGTGCCTTTTGCACGAAACCAACGATTACGTTTGAAACAAAAAAGAAAGAGAAAAGCAGTGGTTTCAGGTTTTAGTACGGCTTTTGTTTACGTTCGATGTTCCAGATGTACCATTCGTTCAACAGTTTTTCCAGTTCTTTTACAGCTGGTTTTGGGAAAAATACCCAGCATTTGTCGATTGGTTTGACAACAGAATATACAATGAGGTTTTATAGTTAATTTTATAATCTTTGCTACTTGCAATAAATATAATCTGTGGGATTAAATGGTAGAATACGGATGTTGGACTTACCTAAGCACTAGGTGTGAAAAAAAAAACAACTTCAACTAATTAATTAGATGGCATCTGTCCATTCGGTAATTTTTTCCAGTGACAAGTGAGGATATAATTATTACTAATATAAAATAGTTTTTAGCCAAGTCAAAACAAGGCGGTCGTCATTGGCTTTGAAGGAAGAGATGGCGATTTTCTTCAAAACCATCGGATACACTTCGTTGAAATCAGGATGTCACTTAGTACTTTCATTCCATGTGCTCACACTAAGTGCCTCAAGTAATGTTGGTTAAAATACCACAAAAAATACACAACAGAAACCAAAATAACACCAGAAAAGCAAAAAAAAGCTACGTGACTTCCCAAATTAACAGAAAATAAATCCCAAAAAAAACAAGGACAGACGGGATTTAGAAAAAAAACATGGAATTAAGATAAAAATAAATAAAATTGAAAATTATGACACCTCTTATAATCTAGGACTTATAATTTGGTTCACCTTTACCTATTGACTTTTCAAATACAACAAAGTTATTTAAACTAGTACAAAATTTACAATCAGCGTCGAAATAAATGTCAATTTAACAACCTCTGTCAGCTCCTACAAAACTTTATCTTGACCACAAAAATATTCCGGCACTAAATTCGGCTGGCATAATAATTAAGTAACAGGCACACCAAGGTTGAATAGGCTCAATTGGACACCCTAATAGCTTTGGTTTCGCAACGTCTAGTTCCAGTTTTGTAGCTGTGCGTTTCCCAAAGTGGGCACTGCCAAGGATCATCAAGGTTTCACAAATACTATACAATTCTACAGTGCAAAGCTACATAAATTTTCCTTTCACGCTAGGCACTTATTTTGTTATTAATAGAAGAAACGATTTACTAACTACTAAAGAAAATATGACATTGAAGAATCTCGTACCTTCAATGTTTAGAATATGAATTGTAAACATTGAAGGTACGATAATCAGGGAAAACTTTAAACAAAAGCTTGACAGTTGACAGTATTTCATCAGCGATATCTGATCGCCATCGCCGTCGTCTAGATGTGCATAGGCCCTAGAGATTTTTAGAACAAAATGTACCTATGTTCAAATGATTTTAGAACATTTCCATCAAGTTTGGCAGCCGCTGGTTGTAGCCTAAAGTCAAAGTACAAATTATTTAGGGCTTGTGTGTCGAGCCGTCATAATATTTGATCCTATAATACGCAGGCGTTAAAGGAATTTCGCCCTGAGCCGGTCAGACCGATTAAATATCAGATTGCGGTAAACTATGCCCACATAATTATTTGAAAACTGTTGTTAGGAGAATTGACGTCACATTCCACAGATGCATTTATAGGACTTAGGCGGTCAGCTGGGATAATTAGTATGACTCTGTATCAGATGAAGAAAAGACGGCAAGAAGGAATGACGGAAGATGGACAAAGGTGATTACGGAACGGTGGCCAAGAGACGCTCAGCGACCATGAGGCGACCACCCCCCCGTTGGTGGATGGATAATTTTGCTGGGCAACAATGGCGGAAACTGGAACAAAAAGAAGTGGCAATAAGGAATGATGGAAGATGGGCAAAGGTGATTACGGAATGTGGAAGAGACGCTTAGTGACCACGAGGTGACCACCCGTCGATTGGTTGAACGCTCATTCTGTCGTGAGACTGGCACAAGGAGAAATGGTAAGAAGAATGACGGAAGATGGACAAAGGTGATTACGGATGGTGGCAATGAGCCCGTTGTTCGGATGATCAAATTGTCGGAGTAGTTAGGCAAAAGACTGATTAAGAGAGATTACCAGCCAACAAGTCAGGTTGACCAGCTTTATCATGTGCATAAAATTAATACAAAAAAGAGATTTGGCCCAACAATGGAATGATGCAGGCCGAGAAAAAATGTACAGAAAAACACTTTCACTAAGCAAATGAATAAAATTATGACACAATTCGATGTCAATTAATAAAACGTTTATAATTGTGTTATTAATGTATCAAATCAAATAAGGCCACTATACTCAACAAGCCATTACAATTGCCACCTGGCTTTAGCGTAAACTGAATGTTTGTATTCAGAGCGTGTGTGGAATAGTGATGTGTAATTATCGCTAAGCTATGTTCACACCTAGGATATCCAAGTGTTAATTTGTGTGTAGGTTAAATAATTGTAGGCTACAATAAAAAAATATTTAGCTAAATATAATGTTTTTTTTTGCAGTCAAGGATCGAGCTAACAATTCTAGCGGAGATTTCACGAAAACTTTTATGCACTGTAGGATGTCTGTCAATACCTTTTGTTGAAGTTTTTTGTTGATTCGAAATTTAAATCTATGCTGGCGTACGCACACATGCAAATGGTTGCTTGCCAAACGCACACGTATACACAATGCCAGTAAGATGTGTTCCAAATTTAATATTACATAGTTAAAAAATACATTGACAGCACCACACAGACTTGCAAACTGATAAGCCTGGTTTCCACTGCGAGCGGAACGGACCCATTAATGACTCATTTCTCATTTCTACTCTTTCTTCGATCCGCTTTCGATTTTAAAATTTTAAATAAAAATGGAAAACTCATAGCAGATTCAGCAATTTTCTAAATAAAGTGTGTTGCAGGAATAGACTCATTGGCTTGGAAATAGGCCTGCTAATAAGACGTCCCGGTTGGTACCCTGCTCTGAATCTATGAATCGGCGTTACAAAATAAAATCGCTTGTGCAACGAACTCGGCAGGTGCCGTGGGGAATTCACCAACATGCCGCCATAATGGTCCAAGTAAATTACTTTATCACATAATTGCAGTCCAATCCAAACCCGACTGATTGTTTTCCGAAAACAATTTCGTCCGAACAGTGTCAACTGTTCCAAAGTAATCAGACACCGTTCGTTCGGTGATGTACAATTTGTAATACGATGCATTCCCTGTAATGGCTCTGTACGTGTTGTCCAATTACATTACGAATTACTTCTGTCTTTTAAACAAAATACTATCATCATCAGCAGCAAAATTTTATGCAACTTTTGACTGAGACAAATATATATCACCCAGCCAGTATGGCTCCAGTTGATGGACGCAAAGCAGTGCATCATAGGGGACGTTCCTGACGTATGTGACCTACGAAGCAAAGTCTTGTTATAGGCAATGGTTACCCTTTAACATCAGGTGGACCATACACTAATTCCATTAACTAGTTGCATAAAAAAAACCATCATTTGCTTGTAGGGTTCCGTAGCCAAATGGCAAAACGGAACCCTTATAGATTCGTCATGTCTGTCTGTCTGTCTGTCTCTGTCTGTCTGTCCGTCCGTATGTCACAGCCATTTTTCTCCTAAGCCGTTAAAGCTAGACTGACGAAACTTGGCAAGTAGATGTATTCTGTGAACCGCATTAAGATTTTTACGCAAAAATAGAAAAAAACTATAAATTTTGGGGGTCCCCATACTTGAAACTGAAACTCAAAAATTTTTTTTTCATCATACCCATACACGTGGGGTATCTATGAATTGGTCTTCAAAAATGATGTTGAGGTTTCTAATATTGTTTTTTTCTAAACTGAATAGTTTGCGCGAGAGACACTTCCAAAGTGGAAAAAGGGGGGGACGGTCGTTCGACCCTGTGAGACATAGACGTGTACTGCTTTGCTCCGCTGATTATTTAATCTAAATACTGGCAAAAAGTTAGTGTTTCGAATCAAAATTTATACCAGTGAACTCGTTGTAACAATACCAATCAAATAGTGTATATCAAAATCTTAAATACTGTGAATCAGTGCCGTGATTAGTGTAAATACTTAGATACAACTTTTCGTAAGCAGCAAACAGTGAACTCCATTGCGTGCGTGTTGAGTTGTTAACCTTGAAACGCAACCGGTTGTTAGTTGCTTCTTGCTTGGACGCGACTTGCCGTGATTGCTTGCATTCGCTTATTTCGCCGTTCATTGTGTATTGCGCTGTGGTCGTGTGCATGCACCCGTTGACTAAGGGGCATCATATCTAGCGACACCAAGTTCGAATCTTGAGCACCGACATTCGCTTTTTGCACTATTTTTAATTTTATTTTTTTTTGGACCCAGTTCACTAAGAAGTAGGCAAGTTTTATCATATTTTGATATGAGCGACTATAAGAAGATGTCTTGCGCTGGCTGTCTAAAGATAATGACGAGTAAAGAATTTCTCAAATGTTCTTATTGCGAAAACCATTATGATTTGGAATGCGCTAACACGACGCAGCGTTCATATAGTTCTATGAGGCAGGCCCTCAAGGATGTGTGGAAATGTGAGGCCTGCCGAAATAAAGAGCGTAAGGGCGATAACAAGAACACGCCTGTTCGCTCAGCTTCCCAAATATCCGTCCCCGAGATTGGAAGTCAAGAGAGCTCCAGCAATGTTACCACGAGACGGAGGCCATCACCTGCACCTGAACCGACCCCAGAGAATATGGCAGAGGAGGTATGCAGTTTGGACTCAGCTAGCCTGCGGTCTCTTATTAAGCAGGAAGTTAAAAAGGCTATATCCGAATCCATAGGGCAAATATTGAAGGAGCAGCTGCAGTCTACAAATGATATCCTTGGTGGATTTCGAAGTACGTTGACATCGATTGACTCTCAACTTGAAAATCTTAAATCATCACTTGCTGAGAAGACTAAGGTAATTGATGTCCTCAGAGAAGAAAACAGTTGCCTCCGAGAAACGGTACAACGGTTAGAAGAGCATATCCGCCAGGCAGAACAGCTTGCCTTATCTAATGATTTAGACATCGTGGGAGTTCCGGAAGCCAAGGGTGAGGCCACTGTCCACGTTGTGGTAACTCTTGCACGTAAATTGGGAGTAACACTCAGAGACACTGACATCGTCAGCGCCAACCGAGTGGGTGTGGCGCGCGACGAGACCACTGGAGGTGTGCGCACGCGCCCTATTGCTGTACGATTGGTGCGCCGCGTGGTACGTGACGACTTGTTGAAGGCTGCCCGAGTGCGCCGCGGCGTCTCAACCGGGGATGCCGGTCTGGCTGGCGAATCTCGTCGGTTCTATGTCAACGAGCGTCTGACGCGAGAAAATAGGCAACTATTTCTGAGAGCCCGTGAGATTGGAGCGCGCCTAACCTGGAGATTTGTTTGGTCAAAGGATGGGCGCGTGTATGCCCGCCAACACCAGAGCGAGGACTCGCCCCGGCATCAGCTGCGGTCTGAGGCCGACCTTGTACGGGTTTTTGGCCCCGGTGCAGTTGGCGTCCCCGAACGGAGAATTGTGGTCCAGTAATTTTATTTATTATAATCGCATCATTTTCTACCCTGCGTAATGAAATGTTTGTTTTTGTGTATCTGTGTAATGAAATGTTTGTTTTTGTGTATCTGAAGTTAAGAAATGTGGTGTTGTTATCATCATTTTTATGTTTTATAGCTGAAGAACCAGCATTTGATTTCTTATTCTATGGTGTTGGTACTACAGCATTACAGTTAGTAATTTTCAGTGTGTTTTTACGACCATGCATATCCATTCTATGGAGATTATTTGAGCTATGTAACTTTATCAGAATTTCATTTTTTTATGTGGGTTATCTGTATGTGTGCTACGTTCCTGTGAGGCATCAACAAAATGTATTTGTACTTTTTATTTTATTTTATTATAAATTATATATTTCACTCTCACCCATACATAAACCACACAACCAGACTTACATAAATCTATTTCATCGCACGTGCAACTCCGCACCCATAGTCGCTAAAGCCTTTAACTCTCACACTAACTATAGTCTCATAATTTTCTTTTTGGTTCAAAACATTTATTTGCTCTTGGTTTTTAATGGGTTGTAAGACCAAACTGTTTTCGTTAGGACTTTATAATGCGGGCTCATTAGGTACTGGACACAGTGATTTCATAGTTGCAATGGATAATTTTAAATGTGACATAGTAGCTATTAATGAAACATGGATTAGAGAAGGTGAGGAAGCACGAGCACCAAAGGTACCCGGTTACAAGTTCCGTCATACTCCAAGGCCGTTACACATGCGCAAAGGGAGGGGAGGAGGCATAGGTTTCTACATCAAGCGTGGAATTAATGTTCGTAAGGTTGCTCATCCGCGCGCAGATATTGAGCAAATGTGGCTATCAGTAACGATTAATCGGTCACGTATAGTAATAGGTACAGCTTATCGTCCACAGTGGGTCAACGTTGATGTTTTCATTGATGCTCTCACGGAATCTGTTGCTCATTTGTCTGGATGTGATGGGATTGTTATCCTGGGTGATTTCAATATCAATATTCTGGACCCCAATGATTGTAAAACAGACAAGCTTAATCAGTTCTTGAATTATTCTGGTTTAGCTCAAACTGTAACTATGCCCACTCACCTTTCGGAAGACAGCGAAACTCTTATTGATCTTATTTGCACAGATTGTCGCGTTCGGAACACTGTGGTAACTAATATAACGGGCTCATTAGGACATGCTTTTATCTCTGCAACACTCAATATAAAACGAGAGAAGATACCTCCTAAGTCCATTACTTTCAGGCCTCTTAAAAACATTTGTCGAACACAGTTTGATAATGATCTGCTGGATGTTGACTGGAAGGTAGTTGTTGATGCAGCTAATGTTGACATTATGGTGAACGCTTTTACGTCCACCATAACTAACCTGCTTGATAAACATGCGCCTGTTAAAACATTAAAAGTAAAAGATAAACCAGCCCCGTGGATCACTGATAATATTAAGATTATGATAAGTTGTCGGAACGAGGCGCACGCGAAATATCGTAAGACTAGGTTAGATTGTGACAAAAAACATTATAAGGAGCTGAAATCATTTGTTATTGAGAGTATTCGAAGTGAAACAAAAGCGTACTACGACTACAGTATAAACTCTGAAATAGGAAATGAAAAAAAACTATGGAAGAACTTAAAAAAAAATATACAGCCTGAGGACGACCATTGCTTGCCTGATCATTTTAATTGCCCGGACGACATAAATAATCATTTTCTTGACGTTCCTGGGACGCATACAGTACCGATATCCCAACTGACATTTTTTGAGCATCACAGCTTTTCTGAAAATAGATTTTCTCTAGAAACAGTGTCTGAGGAAGAAGTTGCAAAAATTCTTTTAACAATAAAAACAAATGCACGTGGTATAGATGAACTTTCTATGGATATGGTTTTGCTAACATTACCGGGTACGCTTCCATTGATAACTGCCATTGTCAACGAATCCATTATATCCTCAACTTTTCCAAGTCAGTGGAAGATTTCAAAGGTGAATCCTATACCTAAAGTATCGAGCCCAACTGATATCAAGGACCTACGGCCTATCAGTATTCTACCAGTACTATCCAAAGTGGTTGAGAAAGTGGTTTACAAGCAACTGAGTAGATTCGTTGAGCGGAACAACATCTTGCCCACTGTTCAGTCTGGTTTTCGCAAAGGTAGGGGCACTACAACAGCTCTTTTGGACGTTGTCGACAATATACTTAGTGATCAGGACAAAGGTTTAGGTACAATATTAGTATTACTCGACTTTTCTCGAGCCTTCGATTCAATAAATATACCGCTATTGCTATCAAAGTTATCATTTTATGGTGTGGATGCTTCCTCGGTTAAATGGTTCAATAGTTATTTGAGTAACAGGTCTCAACTTGTTCAAATCAATCGGCCAGATGGGTCGCGCCTTTCATCGTCACTAAAGATGGTACATAGAGGAGTTCCGCAAGGATCAATATTGGGGCCATTACTGTTCATCATTTACAGCGCCGACATCTGCTGGCATATAAAGCATTGCAAGTTTCACTTGTACGCTGACGATGTGCAGTTATACTTGCCCGTGTCGTCTAGCAATGTATCAAGTGAACTAACAAAAGTTAATGATGATCTGGGACATATCGCAGTATGGTCCCAAAACAATGCATTGGTTCTAAATCCCACCAAGTCAAAATTTATGCTACTTGGCTCAAAGCGATTTATCAATGACACGGCGGGTTCGAGTCTGAATGTAATGATTCATGGGCAAAATATTGAACGGGTGTATGAAGCTAGAAATCTCGGGATAATATTTGATAGTTCTCTTCGTTTTGAAAGTCATATATTGAGTTTAGTGAAAACTTGTTTTTATAGATTAAAACTTTTGTACAAAATATATTCTTTTCTTAGTAGGGAAATACGAATTAAGGTGTGCGAAGCCCTGATTTTGTCCAAATTAAATTATGGTGATCTTGTTTATGGCCCCCGCTTGACTTCCAGGACTGCCAGCCTCGTACAAAGGATACAAAATGCGTGCTGTCGGTTCTGCTACAATGTACCGCCGCGTACACATATAACACCTTATTTAAATAACTCTGATACCCTTAATATGGTTTCGCGGCGGGCATTGCATCTGGGAGTGATGGTGCATGGTGTCATGACATCTGGAATGCCAGAGTATCTTCACTCTAAGCTTGACCACTCTCAAAGTAAATACTATAGGAGGCCAACTCGTAACATACTGCATTATAGTAAACATAAAACGGTTGCATTTAGGGGTAGTTTTCGGTACCAGGCAACCAAGTGCTGGAATAATATACCACCTCCTCTTAGACTGCTAAAATCAAAGTACACTTTTAAAAAACATTATAAGAAATTAATTCTGGAAAAGCAAAAGTCTGGGTTGTCTGGTACAAATTACTATAGTGCACCTTTCTCTTGTTGATTGTGAGAAGTACACGCAAGGACTCACATGATCTCGCTGCCACACACATTATGCATGTACATAATACACATATAGTAAGTAATACAATGAAGTATGTATGTATCTATGAATATATGTGTAATATAAATATGTCGATATATCACATCTCTCACTCTTTTGCTTACACACCACAACACACCACCTCCACACGCACGGCTTCTCCTGTTGCCCAGACTCTTAAGAGACTGGTGCCTCAGGAGAGCCCAAACTTCGAATCACTCGTAGATATGACTCGCTCATAAACACATACCGCATCTGTACTCGGGCCCAATCACACACTGAGACACACCCACTCACCCACACCCACCCACTCACCACACAACACGGGGTAGGCTTCCCTCTGTGCTAACCAGACTCTCAAGAGACTGGGGGAATCATGGAGGCCTACCCACGACACGCTCTCACACACACACCACACACACAACACTACACACTCAACCACTCGCACACACAAATACACCCCTTTACATCTATATTTATTTAATATTATTTAATTTACAACACAAACACACACCACACCTGTTTTCACAACTAATCACGCAATGTCACACAAATACACAACTTTCTTCTACCACTCCACACACGGTATCTCCTGTTGCCCAGACTCTTAAGAGACTGGTGCCTCAGGAGAACCTTAACTTGCTAGCCTATAGTATATTATTATTATTATTTTTTTTTATATCTGTTCCTTCACTATTATTTGTTTTTTTTTTAATGTCCTCACAGGGTCAAATGACTCTGACCACCGGTTCTGGCAGAATAACAGCGCTGAGCTGCCGCTGGTGGTGAAGCATTACGCTGAGCTAGAGCCGATTTGCTGCAGTGGCACACATACACTGACCTCTTTTTGTTGTTTTTAGTATGTTTTAGTTTTTTTTTTTTTCCAATGTAATTTTTCTTTAGTACATAAGTTGTAATTTTGTGTTATATAATGTTAAAAATGTCATTTTTCTTTAGTACCTACTTAGTTTGTAATATCGTCGTATCTTTCTTTTTTTTTTTTTTTAATTTCTTATTTTAATAGTGTGTGTGCTGAAGCAGCAAATAAATAAATGTCTATGTCTATGTCTATGTCTAAAAAAAGTTGGTCCCCCCTCCCTCTAACTTCTAAAATAAGTGACCGATAAAGCTAAAAAAAATATATGTTGTACATTACTATGGAAACTTCCAACGATATTTGGTTTGAACGAGATCTAGTCAGTAGTTTTTTTTTATACGTCATAAATCGTAACCGCAATTTACCTTTCGACGAACTACTAGAACTTCTAGAACTCTATGTTATATTACTTACTGCTACGGAACCCTTCATGGGCGAGTCCGACTCGCACTTGGCCGCTTTTTTGTATTAAACTGATGAAAGGAGCAGATGGATTACCTCAATTGGTAACCGTCACCTATAACAGAGCATTGCCTCGTAGGTCAAGCATGCCAAATTGCTGTTATATTTTATTGACACAAAAACATGACATGTTTTGAAATCAGAGCATAAGTTATCTATGAGTTAGGAGTATTTTTCTCTTTAGTACTTTTGTTTTTGTAATATCATCCTTTCTTTGTTTCTATTTCTTGTTTTAATAGTGTGTATAAATATGTGCTGAAGCATAAATAAATGAATGTCTATGTCTTATCTGCACTCAGTTTAGTCGCCCACCACATTCAGCCCACAGCAGATCATCTGCTAAATATTCATATAGCCTAAGATTTGTACCCTAAAACCACTCCATTGTAGGTACACTGTTGAATTCGACGAGGGCCATTCGTTACTCCAAATAATTGTCAATATCGAGCGCGTGCTAGTTCCGTTTCCTACACAGAGCATGGAAAATATTGGAGTATCCGTTACAGTTTTCTTTTTGTCGTTGCGTCTATCTCACTTACAATACAATACAATAATAATATTTTTATTTCAGAACCAATTTGTTCAGATCCAGAGAAAAGATCCAATTTGTTAGTAGCACACAGAAACAAAATCTTATAAAACTAATGTTAGTAAATGGCAACTATTTATTACATAATGCAAATATAACTACTGATATATAACAACTGATATTTTGGATTCATGCTTCAACAGTCGTCACTCTTCTTACTTCTCACTGGTATACAAAACCCGAATGAAAAGACAGGCTGCGTCTCGTATAACTCACATACGAGACACCATTCGAAAACCGAATTGGGAGACAAAACACACTCAACGCAGATCACAAACTAGAAGTAAAAATATCACAATCCATGAAACTGGAGGACAAAAGAAGACATACAATTAAAAACTGGGAAATTGGAATACTGACGTGGGAAACACAGCTAGAAAAAAAGAGGAGACGATGGAAAAGGCCTTTGACAAACTATAGCAAACAGATGGAATTTTAAAACATTTGTTACGCATAAAATCTACACAAAAAAAACAATGGTTTCTCAATAATTTTAATAACAATGACTTTGAATGTGCTCAATTTAAATTGACTTACAACATTTTATGCTATTCCGGTTTCTACTTAAAAAGCTTCGGGCAGTTCTCTAAGCCTTGCAAAAGGCTTATTGGACTTATCGTACAAAACGAACTTTTCACATCATTTCCTATAACAAAGTCGACTCTATCTTAGCGCTGCGGGCAGTTTCGATGCTCTTAGTATCTCTATCGCTTCCGATTTATCTCTACGGATAATATTCACAGTATAATAGGAAATCTAGTGCTCGAATTAGCTGCCTTTCCAAATTGCAATATTGATAATGTTGCGAAATATTCTGGCTGTAGGAGTACCAAGGTTGTTGGCAGAGTTCACGCCCAAATGTAGGGGAGCTAGTGACTTAAAACTGTACGTGACTTAGGCTCGGCACTCAAGCTCAAGTTCTAAGTTACGCAACGAACTATGGAGAGAGCTATGCTGGGAGTTTCACTACATGATAGAATCAGAAATGAGGATTCGCGTAGAAGAACCAAGGTCACCGACATAGCACGTAGAATTAGTAAGTTAAAGTGGCAGTGGGCAGGTCATATAGGTTGAAGAACCGACAATCGTTGGGGAATAAAGGTTCTCGAATGGCGACCACGGACTGGGAGACAATATGTATCAGAATTCCTACCGTATGGACGGACGGCATTGTTTAGATCGTGGGAAGTCGATGGATGGAAAGGGCTCAGAATCATTCTTCCTGGAAATGTGTAGGGGAGGCCTATGTCCAACAGTTGACTTCTTCAAGCCGATGATGATGATGATAGGCTCAGCGCAAATGAGCCACTGGCTACAGCTACCAGTGGTTTTACCAAAGGTTTTTTTTAATTTTGTTATCTGTCAAATGACAATGACTAAAAACGAAAAAGGCTTTAGTCATAAGTAGAATATTCATGAATAAAGGACTCGACTTATTAAGCTAGGAACATATTAGGCGGACGCGTCCGACGGACGCGGCTGACAGCCGCGACGATAGTGTGTACACGGCTGTCAGCCGCGTCCGTCGGACGCGTCCGCCTAATATGTTCCTAGCTTTAGTTTATGATTATACAGTAATTCCTTGATGCGAACACACTCGATAATTCGTTCATCCATTTTTACGATACACACGTGCAAGCTCTCCCATAGTCCGCGTCCTTCTGACGCACTGACGCGTCCCGTACCCCGTGCATACCGTCCGCGGACGTTTTCGGCTGACAAAAACATCCGGCGAGCCAGATATCTAACGGACGTCCGAACGCTCAAGGTCAGCACAAGGTTACGTCCGCGGCTTACATCCGATAGTTTGCACACTTCAGTGTACATTCATTATCTAGATACTATCAGTCGCGGCTGTCAGCCGCGTCCGTCGGACGCGTCCGCCTAGTATGTTCCCAGCTTTACTGTTTCATAAGAAAACAACATTTTATTTTTGAAAATAGAACTAAAATCGATGTGAACTCTTTGGTAGAATGCATGAAATACGTTGAGGCTACAGAAGAAATAAAAAAATAACTTAAGCGCAAAATCTTTAGAATGTTTCTTGATTATTTCATATTGTATCGGATTATTTTATTTTCTCGCAATCGTATAGTCCCGCATTATAACTCGGAAGTAAAACTACCTCGTTGTATAATTATAATGGGTCATTTTAGCTCCATGTCTAACTATCTACTATTTCAAGGGTGGACCAAATCTATTAGGCTACATACAAAACGTAACAATTTGACAGAAATGCAATGCATTTCTTCTTACTAGATCTTGTTCTATGCAAGATTTTGAAGCAGTTACCCTTTGATCGGACGAGGTCTGGGCCGCACTGGTGGTAACCTATTAATTTCGTTTGGTATTCGCTTAGATTAAGGACCAAAGTTTTGTTATTCAAAGTGCTTTAGGAAATTTTACGGCAGTATGGAATTTGGTAAGCGCTGAAATGTTGGCTTTGACTATTGATCAAGCCATATTTTTTTTTATTAAATCATAAATCATTTATTTGCTTCAATGGTGATATACAAAAGATCTTGTAAGTAATATTAAAAATAAGTCACACTCATTCCCCACATTATTTTGTGCAAATTTGTAGGGGCCGGTTTTATATAAGACGACTTTATTTATAAAAATAATTACAAAGTAAAAAAAATTAAAAAAAACTAACACACAGAATTGCTGCAAGGAAATTATGAAAATACATTGTTTCTTAAATAAATAAATAAGTGCCTTGGGTAACCGGTTTACAGTAGCGCCTCGTAATTTAATATTTACAGGCTTGTTTATGAGCATTAAATCAATTTACAACGACAAAACGCCACCTAATTTTTCGTGGTTTTAGGGCCCTTTCTTACAGTGACATTTATTTGTTGTGGCACAACAAGTTGAGCAACTAACAAAATGATCCAGCTCTTTGGTATCCGCTTGGCTGCGCAGCCAAGTTTTTTAAATAAATAAATATTGTAGACAATTTACACATCAGTATCTACCCCCAAGCTAAGCAGAGCTTAACCGATGAGACCCATAATTATAGCTGAATTATACTTACATATACACATTTTTTTCTAAACACGTACCTACTTAGAATACAATGATAACACCCAGACAAAGAACAAACATTTGTGTTCATCACCACACAAACATTTATTCTCGGTCGGAATCGAACCCACGGCCTACGGCGTAGAAGGCAGGGTTACTACCAACTGAGCCCTGACGTCTGTCTCTTTGACAGCGGCATACGAATCTCCCGCTGGTGGCGCCACCTGGTAGCCTAGTGAGATATAGCCTTATTGTACGGAGTCTGATAGGCTACCCCACGGCAAACAACGGTTAAAGAATTTATGGCTATTGACTTTTTATTACAGTCACGGGACTTGAAAAGGATTGGCTGTAACTTTGGGCCCTCAATGAAGGCAAATAGTCTCGTACAGTACATATTTAATTTGAGCTTTTTTACCCACAATTTGCCATTGGTAGGCGAAGGATAGTTAAAAGGAGGTTAAAATTTATCGGCTTTTTACAATTTATAGGTTTGCGTTCGCAATCTCATCTGCTGTTATGTTAGGATGCGGTCGAACGGTGTAGAACGCTTACCTAAAAGATACATTATAAATTTACATTATTAATTATAATATTAACTCTTGTCTTGAAAACGTTCAAGTTGTATTAGGTGTTCGGAAATATTTGCATTACGTTTTCATTGAAAAATATTAAATTAATGAAATATTCTATTTGTCAGTTTGGATGTCTTCGAACAGCAAAAAAACTGTGTTGATAAAGGTAAAACAATGGTTTATAAATCCAAAAAAACTGTCATTAGAATTAAAGTACTTCATTAGTAGGTACTTTGTATCTGAGTTCAATTATTTTTATCTGTGATAGAGTCTCAGAAAGTTTTTGATCTCGGATAAATCTAATACAACAAAGTACTTCTTAGTATTGTGTACGTATAGGAACATTAAATTTTAGTCAACTAACCTAGTTTATTAAGCGTTGTAATTTAAAAGCGAATAAAATATTATTTCGTTCAAACTTGTTGAATTCTACTTTTTTATAGTAAATAATTATATTTAGGTACAAACAAGGTAGTGCGAATTTTAATAAACAAACCAAACATGTACACATTATTATTTAGTTAACTAGTGTATAATTTTTGTTGTTTTTGTCGATAAATTTTATTTTCTCGGAAAATAATAAATCATCGACCTGGTATATATTAGTTAGTAATGTGTTTGGAACATTCGATAAGGTTTTGGTCAGGTACTGGATTTTTTTAGGGTACGTTCAAATGAGCGCCATTCGAACGCGCTTTTTGGCGATGTGAATCGCGTCAGGGTCAATTTATATCAGAAAGAAAGAAAGAAAATGCATTTATTTATTTGACATAAAAGCGTCCACGTAAGACAAATACTTGAAAAAAAAAACAGAACGGACAGCTGAAGGCAGGCAGAATATATAGGTACAACATTATTTGCGTACTTTAGACCAATACCAACAGAAACATTAAGAAATTCTAAAAAACTCTCAGAATTTACAATATTAGTTTTAATTCCGCTGCGTTTTTTATTTGGGCGCTGAGCGTGCCGTCGTACATGAATATCGATAAAATACGTACTTAATGTAAATTACATAAACTGTAAATTCAAAAATTCTGAAGAGCAAGCGGCGGCGCTTACGCAACTCGTGCGCGTTGTCGCGCTGACTAAACTCGCATTCGATTCGCGCTTGTGTGAACGTGCCCTTAATATGTACGATACATTATTTATTTAGGACATGTGCACCTTATTCAGTTTAAGATAACATTGAACGCTTGTTGTACGTACTATTGTGCCCTAAAAATGGCTAATGTGAACGGATTTGAAGCACAAAAACTTTTATGACAACAGTTGGCCATGCACAATTTAAAATTAATTTTAAAAGCAAAACTGTCAAGTTTTTCCACGTGCCTGTACATTTTTGTTATTAGTAACGACCCATAAACAATAATAAAAGTCAATTTACAATATACAGTGAGCAATGACTGATGAAAAAGTTCAGGAACTTTTTATTGCCTGACAAACTACGACAAGAAATTTATTTATTTCCAGTGAAATCTCGTACGATTTCTTTCGCGAGAAGCTCTTTGCATGAAAACTTCAACACCCTTTATTTTACCAATGTATTTTTTTTTTAAGTGAATTATTAAGTTTATTTATACCTAAGTGTTATACCATCAGCTACCTATCTGGTTCACAGAGTACAAGGTCTGCTTAATTTGAGGCTTGATAGTTTTGTGTCCATAATATTTAATTAATTTCATATCACTTTTTCTTCAATCATGCTTATTTTTAAACACTGCAGCAAAAATAATAATAGCTGCTAAGTTTCGCTGTCATTCTAATAAACTGAGCTGGCAACATTGGTTGTGTTCGCTTCTGATAGCCGGAAACGATAACAAAATACCTAACACTATTATGGTTTCACAGCGTTGCCTTTCGCGGGTCAATGTTCTTCATGGATGGTATATTATTATGTAATTATACCTCTATATACTTTACCCATTCGATGCAGTTGTGTAGGGATTTCCCTAAATTATTCTTAGTATCTATTATTAATGAACTAGTAAAAAATTAAACTGCCCTTTGCATCTATTGTAGAATATTTATATAGAGTCAGGAGCAACTGGTGATTACTCATGCCCCTACTTACGGGACGCTATAGTGCCTGGGACAGGACTTGCCCGGAATCTATACCATCCTGACAGCTTAGTCGACCTACAGGAGAGACAAGGTCAATACGTTAGGAGTTGGCTAAGTCGCGGGTTTCCTCACGATGTTTTCCTTCACCGTTTCAGAACACTGACCAATGAGTTTTTCTGTCGAAAAATTTATATACACAATTGTACATAAATTTTTCGACAGGTAAACTCATTGGTACACGACTGGGTTTGAACCCACGTCCTTAGGATCGGAAGGCGGGGCCACTACCACTGCACCACCAGTAAACTTATTTAACTAGAGTCACACACATTTCCCAGAACTAGTTAGGCCAACTACCAAACCTACAAAATTGAGAGTAACTCATTTCACACTCGATTGGAACAAGTCACGTTTTCGAATAATAAGCTAGGCAAGTTATGATAAATCCAATAAATAAATACGAGAACTACACCATTTTGAATGAATGTTGTTTCGGCTGCATGAGTCAAGTTGGTCAAGAATAAAATAAATAAATATGGTGGACAATCCACACAACACTATCTAGCCCCAAAACTAAGCAGAGCTTGCACTATGAGATCTCGATAGCTGATATGATACTTGTACTACATTTTTTTGCAAATACATAGAATACAATTTAACACCCAGACAGAGAACACACCTCTATGTTCAGCACACAAATATTTGTTCTCGGTGGGGATCACATCCACGCTCTCCAGCGCAAAAGGCACAGCAGTTCACAGGCAGTGAACTGTGAAGGCAGTCGCGCTAAACGAATGTTCCTTATTCTGAGAGCTACTTATGTATCTAGGAAACCTTGGTTCTACAGATTTCCTTATTTCGGATATCCGTTATTTGTTTAATATTGACATCATAATGACGCTATCTTACCTATAACACAACATCACCAGTACTCTAATTGAGCTGAAGTGTTCTTGAGTCTAACAAAAAATACGTGCCAAATAAACTTGACTGTTTGCAGTAACATTTGCTTTGAAATAGCATCCCGTCAAATTAGATGAATAAAGGTTGCATTCTGACCTCAGCAGCACGTAGTCTAGCGCAATTTTTTTTTCATATCACAAATTCAGCGCGTCTCTGTTACGATAGTAATACCATATTAGTAAAGCTCTTTGTGAAGGTCTCGTCCGGGGAAATACTACCATCATGCCTATTTCTGCCGTGAAGCAGCATTGCTTTTTCAGTTTGAAGGGTGCGGGTGCCGGTGAAATTACTGGCACGTGAGGCTGTACATCTTTATGCCTCAAGTTGATGGACGCAGGGCGGTGCATCGTAGGCACTGAACATTATTATCCTGACGATCGTAGGCCACGTTCTTGACGTGCGTGAACTACGAGGCATTGCTTTGTTATAGGCGATGGTTACAACGTAATATCAGGCGGCTCATAAGCTTGTTCTATCAGCTAGTTGTAACAAAAAAAAATCCCAACGCTGTGCGTGTGTCGTGCGGCAGAGCGCTGCCGAGATGGGAACCACACCTTAAACGCAACAAAGACAAATAAATCAAGAGACAAAAAGTAAAATAACGCAACGCTGCTGTTTTGCTGATGTCAGTCGGAATATTAACCCGCATTGCCCTTTGTAAGTTTTCAACCACCGTTCTACAGTTTGCAAACATTTTGACCTAGCATGAGCGATAACTATCTACAATTGTATAAACTAGCAGCCGTCCGCAGCTTCACCTGCGTGGTAGCTTTTGAACCCTTTATTTTACAAAAAGAAGCTTTTACGTATGTGCTAGGTCAATAACTATATTAAAAGGTTCATCTAAATTGGTTCAGTGGCTAGGGCGTGATTAGCTTCAAACTTTCAAATGTACGAGTGTTCTTTTGTGTACAATCCATACTAATATTTTTGAGCTGAAGAGTTTGTTTGGTTGAACGCGCTAATCTCGGGAATTGCTGGTCCGAATTGAAAAAATATTTTTGTGTTACATATTCCATTTATTGAGGAAGGCTATTATACTATATAACATCACGCTGCGACTAATAGTAACAGCATCAATGCAAAGTTTCGCAAAAATCTATGTCTATCCTTTTCCAACTCTTAGGGACTTTTCTATGTCCATTCTTTTCTATCACATAAGGATTTTTCTAAAAACTCTAGATTATGTCAAAATGTTCTGTAATAGAATGCTCCTAAACATTCTAGAATGTTCTTTAACATTCTGGAATGCCCAGGCAATGCCGTGCTTCATTGCTAGTAGAGTACAAATCTATCAATTCAAAACGAAACGCTCTCATGAAAACGTCAATTATTTCTTCTTCTTCTTAAATTTAAGAGCTTAGCTCTTGTCGGGGTTTTGATGCAGTTTTCTCCAAATAAGTCTCTCGAATTATTTACAATTATTTACCTGGCGAAAATATCTATGCTAAATGTTGTAAGCAAACGTGTAACCGATTTGTAGTTTAGCCGTATTATGACCCTGTCTGTATAATATGTTGTACCGTTTAACAGCAATAAGATTTTATCAAATTCATGTTTTACTTATCTTGTAGACAAGTAAGACTATGTTGAGACATTTCTTTAGTTTCCTAAGAAATTACAAATCCCATGCTATATTTTACTTTTTAAATTAACGCGATCGTTATGCGTAATTGTATGGAAAAAGGTTTGCCCGCGACCACGGCTGTTGTAGCATAGACACATAGACATAGACATGGACAATCATTTATTTGCTTCTTAGCACACAACATACAATACACAAAAAGATGAAAAATAATAATAATAATAAGTTTACATAAGTAATAACATGTTATAAAGTAAAGGGCAGAAATTAAAAACTAACAGAACATGGATTTAAGAATTTTAAGAGAGTTATGACAGTTACATTAAAAAGAATACATTCGATATTTATAAATTTACAAATACAACAAAACATACATGCCTTAATTAAATTTACAAATACAATATGCCACGTAACATAACGTGTAGCACGGTCGAAACGTCGAAAAATAATAGTGTAAGATCGATAAAAACCCGTTTCTTCCATATGATTGTAAGTATGTCACGTTTGTTATTTATTCTTTTCTTCTCTTATTCTTATATAAGAGAGCTAATGATAATGCTCTTGTTGGCGTCCATCATGGTATGCGTTTTTCCCCAGAAATTTATTTTGAGTCAAAACCTCCTTAATCTACCTATATGACGGCGATTCGCTCTTATTTGGCTCATGTAGCTTATCCGCGGTCTTCCTTTCTATGCCACTACAGCAAAAGCTGTCTGTCTGCTTTGCCACTAGGTCAAAAATAGTTGGCTAAGCCCAACGAAAAGGTATTAAAAAATATATATTTGTATTTATGTAAGTATTCATTTATTCATGGTATTTTTTTACTTTACCAGGGTATGGCTCTTGCACATAGCCGTGGTTTATAAACCGTGTGAGTATTTTTGTTTATTTAACTTTGATCTAACTAAAAATGTTCTATGAGGCTTGAGTCGGCTTTGTTTTTCCATCTCACTTTTATTTTTTGTTTTGTTCTTGTTTCTCACTGAACTTTTTATGAAACCAAAGCTTTCATATCACTACGTAAGCCATTACCAGTCCTTGCCAGGGTTTGCGGCACTCAGTTTCTTGACTCAATTTTGAGCGCTCTCTGTGATTTTGCTTTGAAGAATATTGTATTCTTTAAGAGTAAATATAAACACGCTAAAATCAACTTTATAATGACCCAGACTTTTACAATTTTACCCACCACTCATAAATATGAATACCTTTACAAAAAAATATGTTAAGGTTGTTCGATTCCGATACAAACTGAATTTACACAACTATGGGCAAACAAAGTATAAATGTACACTGAAATAGCTGTAATAGAATTTTACAGTGGTCTTTATTGCCAGCCAGTTATATAAAGTTGGAGAAAACTGTAGGATAACAGAAATATTAATAAAAAACCAAAAAAGTAATTTTTTCGTCATTCTTTCTAACGGGTACTAGCTTTTAGCATAGAGTCAATTTTGTACATCACTGTTTCAAAATAGACGTAAAAGTCGGTTAGTTTTTTTTCTGAAGCCCCGACTGCCACGACCAACGGCTGACACTCCAACTTTATATAACTGGCCGGTATTAAGGACCACTGTAAAAGCCTATTACAGCTATTTCAGTGTACATTAATACTTTATTCGGCCATAGTTGTGTAAATTAAGTTTGTATGGAAATCGTACCCCCTTAATGAATTTATGTAACTTTCGGTAAGAAAATCTTACAGTTCAAAAATAATATACCTACAAACAATGCAATGAATTTATGAAAAAAGATTTTTTAATAAACAATTACTTATTAATGCAAGGATCTTAAAACAAATAAACTTGAAATCCCTCACCATGAGTGTATATAAATTTAGCAAAAAACACGATCTGCAATGCTCATCTTTAAATTCAAAACATGACAAACGCTAGAATTGGCTAAATGAGACTTCTACGTTTTCATTTCCTGAGAAACTGATACAGCTATATCGCTATACAGCGGCAAAACCACCATTTTTAATCTGTAAAATTATTGTCATCTAAATAAATAAGTTCAATAAGAAGGCTCTTTGTAGCACACTTTAAATTCTTTCCAATCACACTGATTTATAAGAACTAGTGACACGACATTCTTGTAAAAGAAAGAAAGAAAGAACATTTATTTATTTGACATATCACAGGTACACAGAACGGAACATTGCTTACTAAAATAAGCATAAAAAATAAAAAATTGTAACACAAATAATAAAGTAACAAAATTAACAAATAATAAGAATAATAGTATTTAAACTTGTCGTTTGTGTGTGTGTGAATTTGTCCACTATTAAGGCCCTTCCATTGTTTATGATTTCTGATTCATAAGTATAAAAATCACTACCATTAGAATTTTGCAGTTTATCTTTTCTAAGGCTATCAAAACGGTGGTTGTATTATAGAAAACCAAACCTAAAAAGTACATTTACCTCCCAAGACAATACAATTTTCATTACGACAGTCAACGCACCACCTTTTCCATGTCGCTTCCGAGCCACTTCTTCGTAATCCTTTGTAAAGTTCCACGTGAATACGGGAACTTACGAAACTGCCTATAACGAGATTCACTTTAGGCAATTTTGCTCGATTTTCTTCAGGTGTTATTTTTTCCCACCAAAAATTCGGAGTTCAAAGGCTTAGAGTAGGTATACGCTCACAAATGTGATCCCAAAGTACGGATATTAGGTGGGGATGTTCTTTTCCCAAAACCGGCTTTCGACATTCCCTTCATCTAACCTCCTAACTATTCTATACCCGAGACTGCCAATAAGGCTCAAACTTATCCAAATCTATTTGAAAGGACCCCTGACAAACGAGCTAAAATAAGCTGAGTTGGCTCGTAGTCTGCCACAGGTATACATTTCAAAGTTCTAGGGTATTAAAACTTGTTCTACACTCACTAAGCCTGATCTTTGTTTTGGTCTCCAGTTGACATTTCATGTGACTGAGGCTTTACAATGTAGTTTCATAAAGCAGCGTACACACGGCAGGTAATCCACGAGCTCTGCATAACATTGTCGAACAACCACAGAACTTATATTATTTTCTCGGCCTCAACTTGAGCAGGTTATTCAAAGTTTTGAGTGCAAATATAACAAGTCCCAACATTTTGAATAATGCAGGCATGTTTTATGGAGTTTCAAGACGCGCTGACAACTACATAGTAGTAGTAGAGCTCTTTGTGAAAGGCTCGTCAAGGGAAGTAATACCACCAAGACTAGCCTGGCAGTGAAAATTTGCTATTTCCATTCATTTTTGTTAAATATTTATTTGCAAAGATTGATCCTTATCAGCAACAGAATCCATTGGTTCAATAATACGACAGGGTGTATTTTTTTCAAAAATCATTCGGTTCCATTTGGAGCTTCGACATGGGAGTCCTTCAAAAGGCGTGTCTATTTCTTCTTAAAAGGCCGGCATCGCATCAGCACCGCTTCTGGTGTTGCAGGTGCCTATGGGTACGGGTCTATTTGTTTTTAAAAGGTCAGCAGCGCTTCAGCACCACTTCTGGTTTTGCAGGTGTCTATATGGGTAACGGTGACTGCTCTCTATCAGGTCTGCTCGTCTGCTATCTACTCAAAAAAAAAAAAAAAATGTTAAGCGTGTTGGCGTAAAAAAACAAATTCGGACAATCCACTCAACACTATCTAGCCCCAAACTAAGCTAGGCTGATACTATGGGAACCGGATAGCTGATAATATAATACTTGTATTTCAATTTCAATAATTTTTTCTACTCGGTTGGCTTGTGTTTGTTTTGTTCGATGTTTTTTTTTTCGTTTCACTTTGTCTATGCAGCGCAAGCTCACGCGCATAGACGTCACAGATAATAAATCACGTGTACACCACAGATACACACCACAGAATAACTGCACCTCGAAACATGAGATGGGTAATATAATTATGTATAATGTAAGTATCATTTATGTAGGTATATTGTATTTTGTTATCTGTTTATTATAATTTAATACACAGTATAAGCATGGACTAATTATATAATTAGTCCATGGTATAAGTATCCTTTGACAGTCTTCCCTTTTTGTTTTATTTTAATTTTTATTTTTCGTGTGACGTCACCTCTTCGTAAAGGCTCCGCCTGCTGCTTGGCATGGTAGATGATACCTTGTCAGGCAGCAAAAAGCTGAGTCGGGGCCTATTTGGCATAATTATGTTCGTTATGTTATAATGTTGTGAACGTCTACACCGATGTAGGTATAATTATTATGTCAAATAAATGTATTTTCTTTCTTTTCTTTCTTTCTTTCTTTGTATACATTTTTTATTACATTGTAGGTACCCATCGAATATCATGGACCCTTCGAATGGGAAGGTGTCTTAACGCTTCATCTCCTAGGCTGTGGTTGTCATACATACAAGACCATAGCCATCAAGGGTACAAAAGAACGCCTGCACGTGTGGAATGCCCATCTGAGGATGTAAAATGTTTGATGCATTCTTCAGAAAACTGTGTTTATAATTTAATGCATAAAATTAAAGTAACACCTTGAGGAAACTTATAATTTTCTTGAAGCATAGTTTGTTCTAAAGTTCTGAGCTTGTAGATTGTTTTTCGATTTGATTAGACATGACAGCCCATAAAGCTCAGTTTGTAGCTGCCTTCTGCGCTGGAAGGCGTGGGTTCCCCAAGGGAATAATACTTGTGTGGTAAACACAGATGTTTGTTCTCTGTCTGGGTGGTATATTGTGTTCCTAGTATGTATTTACAAATAAATATAAATTTCAGCTATCTGATTTCCATAAAACAAGCACTGCTTAGTTTGATGCTATATAGTGTTACGTGGTTTGTACACAATATTTTTATTCATCTGATTTAATCACAAACTTTATTTATAACTAATTTTACAAAATTAAAGCTAATAACCAAACCAAGATGATGTGGTTGATATCATGAAATTATCTTTCTATAGGGTAGGCAGACGTACCTGCCCTTAGGGGAAAAATAAATTACATTTTTAAAATATTTTATCAGGTTAAAATCCTTCAATTCAGATTATAGTTACCTCTTTTTAACCCACTTACTTGCAGCAATAATGTCATAATCAATCACCATTAGCCCATGATTTCGTTCGCGTAATTATTTAAGAATGATGTTACTTTTTTACATTAAAATGTAAATGTACTAGCGTAATATGACTAATTAAATAATTTTAACGAAGACAAATCGAGAACGCCCTTACCCATTTCATTTTATTTTTCATTTAATTGATTCACTTGATAGATTGACGTAGAATCGTATTAATAAACACCCACCGAGAACAAAATGTTTGGGTGGTGAACACAGATGTTTGTTCTCTGTCTGGGTGTTATATTGTATTATAGGTATGTATTTACAAAAAAAAAATGTAGTATAAATATTATATCAGCTATCTGGTGCCCATAGCATAGCTCTGCTTAGTTTGGGGCTAGATAATGTTGTGTGGATTAACTAAAATATTTATTTTATTTAACACCACAAGCACAAGTACACAAAAAAATTAAACTAGCCAAATAATAACTATAGTAAAATGTCAAAAAAATATTATTAATTAATTCTTAAAATAAAATTTGTTTCATAATCTATATTAAACGTACGGCCCCGGCGTAACGGTACGTCTAAGTGGACAAACGTAAGAATAAAGAATTTAATCCATAACTAAACTAGAATACTAAAACAAACTTTACAACAAAATCAACCAACATCTCCTGTATACGAGTTACCCTATCATAAACTCGTATGAATTATGTAACTCCTAAAACCTACTATGCATAGCATCCCCAAGTTCCACTTGCTGCTTCGACCGTCCCAGGGCAGTCACCAAAATACCTAGAACCACGTTTATGTGGAAAGCAGGCTTCTGTCATCACACCTGCTTTCAGCATTTGCTTTTGATACAAATAATAATTAGACAGAAGATGTGTGAAAAACAACGAAACAATCCAATTTGTTTATCAGATGACGTCATCATGGTAGATTTCACTGATCACTGGCAGACAAAAAAAAAGACAACGCTATTAGCATTAAGACCTCCTAGAGTACTACATTGTTTTATGTGAAAGTTTTAAAATTAGAAACTATTTTTCGTTATTTTTATAGCAATGTATAAACCAGCAGAGCCTTTTTAATTCATTCAATTTATTTTCAGTTTTTGGAGACCGGATAATGGGAAGTATGAACAGGTCATGTAGCTCAAAGAACCGACAACCGTTGGGGAATAAAGGTTCTCGGAGACCACGAACCGGAAGACGAAACGTAGAATGCGGATGTACCGACTACATCGTTAAGATCGCCGGAAGACGGTGAATGGAGATGGCACTTTTTAGTATGGACTAAATTTTGGTGGTTGTCTGACTGATTTTTATAGCGCTATCGGACAAATAGGAGAGGAATAATTCTTCCTAGAAATGTATGGGGAGAAGCCTATTTTGAGCAGTGGATTTCTTCAGGCTTATGATGATAGTAATGATGATTCGGGGACCTGTTTAAAAAGCCAGTTTTATGTCTAATTGTAATCTAAGGTGCTTATCTAGAACAGTGGACGTAAAGCGGACGTGTGGATGGACCCGGGCTTACAAATGCAAATTCTATCTCATGAGACGAGAGTTTCTTAGTAAATGGAATTTACTTCATTGAATTCTATAATGGTTGGAAACAAGTTCGCTTTTGTCACCTGCATTCAATTAATCGAGTCAGATTTGAACTTAATAACTAACTGGCTAAGAGTCTTTGTATATCATGCTATTTTCCTTTCTGAATAACTAAAAAATCAAATAAAATTAAAAACTAATGATTATTGTTAAATAAATTTTACTATTGAATTCGCAAAAAATAAGCTCATGCTATTGGAAAACGAATAGTTGATGGAATACTTACTACACACTTAGCTGATTAATCACGTGAAGCACACACAGACACAAAACCAGAGCCAGAGACAGAGCCAAACAGAGCTTGTGGTAGCCCTAATGACTGTACCTACCTGTCATATTTTTTTGCGTGGTTATTCATCAAATTCTTTGGATTCTATGTGTACCTATATTATTGTATGTGTGTTTGGTTTCAATGTGTTCGGTCTTTACTTTATGCAGTAAGCCCATAGAAAATTCTAATTTTAATTTAGAAAAATGCAGTTTATTCTCTTTGGCTGAAAGTGACACTCAAAATTGTTTTGTTATTGGCGTATAAAAATGGATGGCCAATAAAGAAGTTAAAAGCATAGTCTAATAAACTTTAGTTTACTGTGCAAAAGCCGGCTGTGTTGATGCTATAAACATTAATACAGGGTTATTCATTATTAGCTGCAAATACTCAGGAATTAGGTTCAACAAATAAAATTAAAAATATTTATGAAATGATTTTCTTTAAGTTTTGTTATGAAAATCCCGAGAAAATCAATAAAGGAATCATTGGCGCCTGACCTATTTTGATCTTTGATCCGCGCCCGCGCGCCTTGAGTGACACTCTGCGTTCAGCCACAACCTGGGTGGGTCATCGTCCTGTTCTCCATGACAATCATTATGCAATAGCCGTAAAGATATTAATAAAAATAAAATTATGATACAAAAACTTGAAAAAATTTTTGATCAAATTTAAAAAAAATAATTTCATAAATATTTTTTATTTTATTTGTTGAACCTAATTCCTGAGTATTTGCAGCTAATAATGAATAACCCTGTATAAATAATTGTTTGTACCTACACTTGGTTTGCAATACTGGCATCTATACGCAAAGTTTACTTAAAGGCTTAAAGTTGTTATCGACATGGTTGGCCCAGTTACTATTATTTATTTAACTCTTTCTTCTCTTTCCTGCCCATAATGCCCACTTTATGTAGGGTCGGCACAACATGTCTTCCTCCTCCCATTCCCCTCTATCAGCCGTCATCCCTGCATTCACTCCTCTCTTATCCATGTCATCTTTCACACAGTTCATCCATGATTTCCTTGGTCTACCTCTGCTGACACATATTTTTTTTTTTTTTTTTTTTATATTTATCAATAGCATTACAAACTAACAGCCTTGGCCAAAATGCCGTCTGTGTGCCAGCTTACATACAGAGTAACATAGTACATACATAGTTATAGTACCTACTCACTAACTTAAAGAATGCATACAAGTGGCAGCGAATTGATGTAGCTTCATGTGAAACACATCTACCTCAGGTTTCTGAGGTAGATGTGTTTCATCTACATCCAAACTCATCACACTCCATCATCATCATTATTATTCAATTATTCAATTATTTATTCCACTAAAACACTCTACTGCACTCAACAGAAAGAGCAAAGAGAGGCCTATGCACAGCAGTGGGTTAAGTCGGCCTGTGGATGATGAGGAGAGTTGAGAGAATGTTAACCATGAGAAAAAAAATAGTAGCGGTGAAACGCTGTCAAACATTGCTGTCATATTTGACAGCGTTTCACTGATTGGCAACGTAAAAAGCTTATAGCCCCTTCCCACCGGTGCGTGATATCGCGCACCAGCCCGCACCAGCTCGCACGACACACCATGGGAACGGTCTCGTGCGCCAAGGTGCGCGGTAGCACAGGAGTATTTTCTGTGTGCGTTGCCGTGCGCCGTCGTGCGCGGTGCGTGATGATCTGCAGAACCACGCACCGTAGGAAGGCAGCATTAGATGTGCGCAAAGTTTTCGAGTGCCTGCATAAAGTATTAACTGCACCCATCAAGATAATTTACTATCATAAATACTTCGAACAATATCGCGGATTGAGCTTTACTCTTGAATATTCAAACTATTCTGAAGCTCACCCCCGAATACTGAAACGCAACTCAGATTTAAGCACGTCTCAAGCGACGAATATTTGACAGTTTTCAATGAAAATCTGTCAAATATTCGTCGCTTGAGACGTGCTTAAATCTGAGTTGCGTTTCAGTATTCGGGGGTAAGTGTGTCAGCCATCAGAAAAGCAGTAACTTCAGACATTTTGATACATCGTAACGTAACTAACGATAAGTACAGTAAGTGAGCTATCGACTGGTTCGGTGCGACGTAGTAGGTATATTGGTATTTCAGTGCTCCATCTTCATTAGGTTACCGGCTACGCTATACCTGCATCTACACATTACAGTGTCTAACAATGAAATAGCAGGACCGTGTCTAAGTAAATAAAAAAAAATATTGTGGACATTCATGCTAAAAATAAAAACAAATGTTCACAAACAAATGCACACAATTTAGCCTACTATAAAACCCCAAATTAATTCGGTTCAGAATTGTGTATCTTTTTTACTGTTCCAAAATTTCCATACATTATTCATAGGTTTATTGCAAAAGTGGCAGTAATAAAATAAAAAAAAATCTTTCTAATGGGAATGTTTTACTCAAATCTCTTACTACCAAACTATTAAAATTCTTAAAATCATAATAATGGAGTCATTATTATGATTTTAAGAATTTAATAATACGTGGGGTAACAATATCTATATACTTCTGTCCCGCGATTGGGTGCATTTTAAAACCTTGCGTACATCTAAGCGTTTTCGGGTGGCAATCAATTAAACGCTGTCATATTTACAGATATTCGACAGAGGGATTAGCACAAGGGGGGGGGGGGGGGGTATTTAAAGGGTCAGCAACGCGCGATTGATGCCTCTGGTGTTGCAAGCGTCCATAGGCTACGGTAACCGCTTTCCATCAGGTGGGCCGTATGCTTGTTTGCTATCTTTGTTGTATAAAAAAAAAAAAAAAAAAAAAAACGGGGTACCTAGTTACGAGCACGTTATAGCATCACCGTAGCATCAAAAAAAATGCGCTACTGTTTCTATGAAACTTCAGTGGATCTTATAGATTTCGCTTCCGCAAACTTAGTCTACTACGAACGGCAACAAAAGCCGTTGAACTTTAACACGGGGCGATATTTCTCCAAGTTTCTGATAACCTCAGTTGGGATGACTTTTAGCCGATAGCATTTAGAGATCAAAGCCAACTTGACAAAGCTTAGTCAGTGTTTAAAGACTGAAGAATTATGTCTGAGCAAGATTGTATAAAGTTATTCACTTTACACCGAATATCGAATATTCTCATTTGATTTTAAAATGAATTTATTTACACAAAGAAACTTACAATTAAACAAATATTTACAAAATGTAAAAAATACACAAGAAACAGTTGAGCTATCTGCAGATCGTTACAAACGATCTAGAGATAGCTCAACTGATCCAAATCAGTGCCAGACGGAAGCGTCCCCAAGACGCTGGCGGCATTGCCACGCTGAATAGCAATGCTTATACGCTGCGCCAGATACCCACAAGCTCTTGGGTCACGCGTCGCCTCGATCAGTCGCCTTGATTTTTGATTTTAAATAACTTTACTTACTAAGAAATAATATTCAAGTTGGTATATAGTTGCTATTGAAATGGATAAACAAAATCCGACACGAACTAAATTAGCGACCCGGCTTCGAATCTCAATCGGTTATAATTTGATTAATTCTTTTTTATTGTTGGTATCGTATTATTTTTGAACGGAATTTCCGACTTCAAATAAAAAAGTAGGAGATTCTCAATCCAGTTTTTTTTGTATTACTTTTTAAACGTTTGTTGTAGGTAGTTTCCAAATTGGTTCCATATAAAATTTATCAAAATCGGTTCAGCAGTTTGGCCATGAAGTCGGTTTCTCAAATTTATTTAAACTTCACTTGTCCTAAATCACACCCGTGCAAAGTCGGGGCGATTCGCTAGTTAAACATATATAAAATAAAAGCTATACCTACCTATGATGTCGTGATGATTAGGTAACGCGAATATAATCCAAGTTATTCAGAATACTGCAGAAACATGCAGTCCCGTCATTTGCTTCATTAAAGTAACTACATAATCGTTTGAAATTGCATTTAAGTTGAAATATGAAAATTACTTAAACGTGTCGGTTTGTGGCTTTGAGCCATCCTCTCATAGATAGAGGTCTGATAAATCCGCCCTTTGAACTGCATCCCACGATCGGATGACGTCACCACTACCATAAGTCTATTCGCTATTGTGTTTTAGCTGACTGTTTTAGAACCTTAGCATTGCAATGTTATGAGTCCTTAGTAAAAAATTTTGACAACTTTTTGAATGGAAAACATAAGTTGGCTAAAGCTTTGCGATCAAATATCGCTGTCATAGTTTGGCTGCCACTAATCGCCACTGCAGAACACTTAGATCCTTAAGCTTAGATCCGTGGCATTGAGTGGGAAAAAAACGTGGCTTTGGTGGAGTAACTGTGGTATTTCACAGAATTGTAGGGGCAAGTTTTTTTATTATTTTTCATTACTCATACTCTGAAAGTAGGTCTGAAGTTGTCTGAGGGGCCTAATTGAAAGTAAAACTTTCAGCCCTAGGGAGAATCGCTTTCTACTGACAGCTGTCAAATTATAAAAAAAAAACAAGTTCTATTTTATTCAACCATGTTCCAACTTTCTAAAGTCTTTCTAACTGCAAGGAGGTCGTTGAACCAAATTCCAACTTTTTATTCAGCAAGTAGGTTGGACACCCATTACAACAGTAAGAAGTTTAAAAAGTCTAATAAGATAGCGCAATGTAAAATTTAAATTTAAATAACATAAAGATAGTATTCAATAAATAATATATCTTCTAAATTACTTGATTAATATATAGCTTCAACTATTTATTTAAAATAACATAGATTTGACATTTACCATTTTTTAAATTATGAGAATGAAAATAATGGCTGAATAATGCTGGCGAGCCGAAGCCGAAGGCCCGCCAGAGAAAAAGAAAAAAAAAACCGGGAAGGCGGCAATTCAATCTTCATTTTCACAAATTTTTCTTTCATGTTTTTATTTTTACTTTCCTTGTATTCGTAATGAAAAGCACAGTGTTTACCTCGGGTGAAAGTCTTTTAAGTCCCTCAAGCTCCATTGGCGCCCTCGCTGACGCTCCGGCGCCAAACCCGTCTCGGGACTCAAAAAACGTGACTTTCAACACTCAGGTAACAATGACTGAATGAATGATGAATGTTGTTTTCTGCTGAAGCACTGAATTTAGAATTTAGAATGAAAGAGCTGTAAGGATAGTTTTTTTGACATCTGCTGTATTTTTAAATCAAATGACGTAATTGTGACAGCGAGTGTGTACGAGTTCTATGGTAAGGGCCAGGATCGTCGTGACACGCGGACAATCACAGTTTTCGAGCTTCACTGGCACGTAACGAGTAAATCATTGTCCATTAAGCACTTGCATTGCAAACTAAAGTCTTCTAGTCAGTCAGTCTAATACTAGGTAAATTGCATTGGAATCTAGCTTTAGTCCATGTCGGGGTCCAGGATTTTGTTCCCTAATTATTCTGTTGAATCGAATTTTTGGATTAAATGGAAAGATTATATTCACGATTTATGCATAACTATATTTAGTTTATTTTTTTACATCATACATGCTCAGTAAATAGGATTTTCTTTAGCGCAAAGAGGCTGTGTAAGTAGGCGTGTGCAGCCCAGTGCATTGTAAATGCGTTCCATTTTCAAATCACTTTTACCGTCACACTATGCTTGATACGTAATGGTTCATTACAGTTCAAGAGCTATGCAAACCTCCTTGGTGAAACAATCTCTTTTCTTACAAAATGATATGAAAACTTTTTACTGAAAAGAAGTAGCTCACAGATGTGTGCATAAGTGTGCGTCTACGACTGTTTTAGCAGATACCTACCGGTACAAATATTTAAAATTAATAGTATAATTCTGTGCCTCCTGTGATGAGTGATGTATCTCGAGTTGTACCCTTTTTGAGATTTTTACATAGAAATGATCAGAAAAAATTGTAGAATTTTTGGGTCTAACTCACGTTCTTCTATCTGCTATAGGTTCGGAGATAATTTGGTGCAAAGTGATATAACTGACAGGATTTTGGCAAATAAATTGTGAATATAGATATATGTCAAGTTGTAACCCCGTTAAGTAATGGCTACACGCATTTTTTTCGTGCTTCGTGGTATAAGAGCGATTATATTCATTTGCACAATTATTTTTTCAGGATATGTATCGTGAATTTCGATATAGGTAGAGTCATATCATTTTGAACCGATTTTTTTCAATACTGATTAGGGTACAATTAAACATGTACCTACAAATCCAAATCTAAATGTGTGTCTAACTAATGTGATAAGTGATATATCTCGACTAACATCATTCTACACAAATACATTTTTGACTGTGAGTTAATATAATATGAATAGTATCTAAACCTCAAACCAAATCATCATATTTTTATATATAAAAAGATGTGCTAAATGATACAAGTGCTCACATGACAAAGTGATGCGGGGTTGGAGATATAGATGGGTGTTTAAACGAATAGCAGTTAATTAAACAGACTGTTTAAGTTAAGCTGATAAACAAACTTACAAAGACAACCACTTTTCGTTTAGTGATTTTCACGAAATTTAACCTTATTTTTATCACAGTAACCAAGCATACTGGTTGCACAATCAAAAAGTTGATGACCAAACCAAATTACTGCTGATAAAAAGTTAAAAGTTTTGTTAGTTAAGAAAGCAGATAAGTTTAGAAGCAATTTACAAAAGTCGCTTATAAAAATAAGCTTAAGCATAAAGTTAGCAAAAAAGTTAAGCCGTTATTCATATATCTTTAGCGAAGATGCACGGGCGTTAGTGTCGCAGCAGCCTTGAGGGAATTTAATCACGTCTGAACTCGCCATAGATCGACGCATACAAGCGACAACTTTTGGACCTTCAATTTGACCATACATGACTACAATTACAATCTATTTAACATAAATTTCTAGTGGGTACGACAAAACGATTAAGTATGACCGTCATACTCACATGGAGGCTGACAAACACCAAGAGTTAGTTGAAAGAAAAATTGCGGGTAAGAAGAAGCACATAAGTATTATATTCACTTGCCAAGAGATTGGTACCAGCTAGTGCGGACAGCTGCAAAATTTACTGTTATCGAGATTACTCATGATATGTTTTTATGTTTCATTTTTTTTAAACAATGCTATATTGTTACAAAAACCAATACAGACAATGAAAAGTTTCTGTGGTGCAATGTTTGATCTGTTTTGTATGTCAAAGAAAACATATCCCGTTTATCTTTTAAAAAATAATTCAAGAATGTTGAGTACATGAGAATAGATTGTTCTAAGCGGGATAAAGCTTGCGATATGATAACAATAAATAAGTAAGTACTGAAAGCCTACCACTTCAAGATTATAATTTCAATCCAAAAGTAGAAGGATCTATTAGATTTACTGTGCTTTATTTATGAGTATTATGAGCGCTCTCATAAATAAAGCACAGAAGTCTGTGCCACAAGAATGACGTCAAAGACTCTGCTCCGGACAATGATGATGATTCTGAGTATGAGTAATTTTAAGATCTACTATAAGGATCTTGCTATTTTATCTCATTGTTAAAACTATGTTATAATATAGCTTTAGTCCATCTACTGATCAGTATATTTTTCAGGACATACGTACTTTTTTATTCTCTTTAATTTTTTCGACGATTTGTCCATCTTATAGGTTAAAATTACTGCCTTTAATGTGTTTAAAGTGCAAGTGTGTGTTTTATAATTTTGTTATGATTGATTCTTTTCGATTTTTTAGGATTCACACAGTGGTTGTGATCTTATGTTTTGTACTGAGTAGGTTTACATTGCTTATTGTGATACCTGCGTAAAATTGATCTCTGCCATTTTTTAGTAGTCAAGTTCACAGCTTCTTGCATTCAAAAAGATCGCAATTTACTTCTGTTCATAATTTTGATATATCTGTGCCTTATTTACAAGTAAATTCATAATTTTGAAAAAGTTTTATAAACCTTAATTATTTTTCTAATACTTGTATTCATTTACACAATGAATTGGTATTTTAATGAAGGGTTTAACTTGACTTGTATCATTTAACACATCTATAAAAAGGCTAGAATTTTAGCTAACTGATACAATTCAAGTAAATTATCAAAATAAGGCACTGAGAAGTAAATCAATCTAATCTTTGGGGTAGTATTTTTATCATTTGTTTGAGCAACATTGTGTTTGAAACATATTCTGACGAGTTATTCAATTGTTTCACTTCTTGTATATCTGTTTACACAAAGACCACATTTTATTAATATTATAGGTGCAACATGATTTAACTGAACTTGTATCATTTAACACGTTATTTTCACATATTTATAAATGATTAAAGGTACATCTCACAGGTTTTTAATAAATTACTTCAAAACTATAATATTTACCCCGAAAATTAAAATGCACAATGAAAGTGAATATATTTATCTACAAAAGAAAGTACTTAAGTGTAACCTAGCCTACTTAGTCAATGAACTAGAATTTTTTAAACCTTGTTTTTGCTCTCCTGTAAAATGTCAATTTTTGACTTGTATCACCTATCACAGGAGGCACAGAATTATAATAATACTTATATTATTATTGTAATTTTATTTTTCTGAAATTAAAATTACATTTTGTCATACCCGTATAAATGTTGTGTTATTGTTGTATTGTAAGCCTATTTCTGCCGAAAAGCGCATTGCTGTGTTTCGAGTTGAAAGGTATGGGTGCCGGTGAAATCACTGAAACGTGAGGCTGCACATCCGTATGCCTCAAGTTGATGGTCGTAGGGCAGTGCATTGTAGGGCACGTTCCTGACGTGCTTGACCTACGAGGCAATGCTTTGCTATAGGCAATGGTTACCACTTAACATCAGGTGGGCCATATGTTTGTTCCATCAGCTAGTTAAAAATTTACCTCGCATGAATGATGTAAAGTAGAATGCTTACCTCGGTCATAAGTAGCTATTGCACCCTCGAACTATATTTGCCCTCGCTCGCTTTGCTCGCTCGGGCATCTAAATATCTCGGGTACACTCGATCCATTAGCGCCCTTTGCGAGCTGCGCTTGCACGGGCGCCAAAAAGAATCTTGTTCTGCAAAAGCTCACTTACTGCCCTTGTATAACAATCTACTATTATTTGCTACAAATTATAAAAAAAAATTTTGAACCCTGAACCGAAAACACGCTGATAGTTTCCGAACGAAACCGAGCGAGTATGACGTCACATGCTTGATTTCTTTTCATCATAGCATAGAGCTGATTTTATTTATGACGTCACAAATATGGCGGCCAATTATTAGTGGTGCGTTTGTGTTCACGTGATTATTTTTCGAATTTTATGAATTTTCTATTGTTTAATTCAAATAAAAAATATTCATAATTTAACGCATCGAATATCATAATTTATGTGAGGGTTTGAAATTGAATAAGAAAATTGAAAACTTTTTTTTAGATTCAACAGACAAATTTGTAGGGTGAGGACTGCCAAGGTCAAAACACAATGGTTATTAAAGCAAAATCTATCGAGAAAGCTTACATAAATCTTTGATAAACATAATAAAAATAGAAAATAAACGGTCAATAACTTTGTTGCATTTCCAATCAAATACTACCCCACTTTGATTTGAATTGGATTCAGAACCATAACTCACAAACTTCTATTATCTGTAGCTCAAAGCTATTCAACTCGGCCCATAGACAATTCAGGATAGGGCTGCAATTAGAGATGAAGCAGGTTTTAAACGATATCAGTTTTTGTTTAATTTTGAAGACGTGTACGATGACACAAAAATAGTAGTAGGTAATTTTTTCGTACCTTTTTTTATGCTACGGTTATACATTAATAAAAAAACGGTTAAAAAAACGGTAAGAACCAAGCCGTAGTTTGTTGCCTGTTCTTCTAGGCTTGGTCACGTGGAACGTTTTGAAAGTCATCCTTGCGATCCTTCTGAATAAATACACTTTCGAATTTGATTTTTGGATTTTAATAAATAAAAAAACACGTTATAGTATTGTGGCAACGTATAATAGTAAAATGTAATACAGAGTAGACCTCTTTGTGAAGGAGACATCTGCCGTGAAGCAATATTGATGTGTTTCGAGTCTAAGGGTGTGGGTACCGGTGAAATGAATAGCACGTGAGGTTGAACATTTGTATGCCACCCTAGTTGATGGACGCAGTTCAGTACCGTTACACAGTAGTGCACGTTCCTGATGCGAGTGACCTATGACGCAATGCTTTGCTATGGGCGATGGTTACCACTTAACATCAGCTGTATAAAAAAGCATTTCAAAAATGGCAAATACCGGCAAACTGCTTTCTATACAATATCCAACCGTAACCTATCGAGAGAGGTAAGTCAGAATGACTTTCATGCAAACTTTACCCACAGATCCTGATTGTTCGTGCAGTGTCAAACTAATCCGGATAATTGAACCAACTAATCTGTTTTCGTAGTTTGATTTACATTGAGCAAACGGAGGAGTTCCACACACGATTGGATTCAAGTAATTGCAGCTGAACTTCAAAGATTAATTGGGAAATTGTATTTATAGTTGGGGTCAATGTTCGCAATATTTCTGTCATGCTTGGGAAGTACAGAAGTTGAAACACATGGTTTTTTCAGTTTTTTTAGGGTTCCGTAGCCAAATGGCAAAAACGGAACCCTTATAGATTCGTCATGTCTGTCTGTCTGTCTGTCTGTCTGTCTGTCTGTCTGTCTGTCTGTCCGTCCGTATGTCACAGCCATTTTTCTCCGAAACCGTAAGAGCTAGACTGATGAAACTTGGTGAGTAGATGTATTCTGTGAACCGCATTAAGATTTTTACACAAAAATAGAAAAAAAACTATAAATTTTGGGGGTCCCCGTACTTTGAACTGAAACTCAAAAATTTTTTTTTCATCGAACCCATACGTGTGGGGTATCTATGAATAGGTCTTCAAAAATGATGTTGAGGTTTCTAATATTGTTTTTTTCTAAGCTGAATAGTTTGCGCGAGAGACACTTCCAAAGTGAAAAAAAGTTGGTCCCCCCCCCTCTAACTTCTAAAATAAGTGACTGATAAAGCTAAAAAAAATATATGTTGTACATTACTATGAAAACTTCCAACGATATTTGGTTTGAACGATATCTAGTCAGTAGTTTTTTTTTATACGTCATAAATCGTAAACCGCAATTTACCTTTCGACGAACTACTAGAACTTCTAGAACTCTATGTTATATTACTTACTGCTACGGAACCCTTCATGGGCGAGTTCGACTCGCACTTGGCCGCTTTTTTAAATATAAGATTGCTAATCATTGGGTCGCCATCATACCTGAAAGAGAAGATGCAGAGACAGAGCCAGACAGAGCTTGTAGTAAGCCTACAGGAGGAGATTTGTGTTCATCATTCAAGTAGTATTTTGAGCGGATCTTCTCAATTTAACGATAATAATAAAACACATCATTATTTTTATCATTTCAAATGGACTAAAAGCAGTTAACAAAACCTATTTATCAAATCCATTTTTAGCCAAACCTACACTTAGTACCTGAATACCCAGACCTCTATAAGCCGTAGCTCTCTCAAAGTAGACGTAAATGTGGCTTAAAATGCGGTTTGGTTTTATTAGAGCTTCCTATTCCAGGTTATACCCGTAGTGTTTTTGGGTACGCCCCGGGAGCTGAGTTTCAAAAGCGATTACATTCCCGAGAACGAATTAGTTGTTTCTGCATGATATCTCAAACGGGAACGCTGAATGTAATAAAATTCAAATTAAAATCTAACCAGGCGTTGCACTTAGTACTGTGTCAGTTTGAATCAGTGAGATACAAAATAATAAGCTTTGTCATGCTCACATTAGATTTAAAATAATTGAGGGTTGGAACCACTAATAAATTTGGAGCTCGTTACGTCAGATGTGGAGTTTTGATGGAATTAGCGTAATTAGACCGGTCAGACTGCGACCATTTATTTTGTTCGTAATGCTATCATCAGCCACAAGCTCTGTCTGGCTCTGGTTTTGAGTCTGTGTGAGTGCTCACCTGTGTATTATGTATGTGGGACGTTTCGAAGTAGGATTTATTAAGACAGCACTCACACAGACTCAAAACCAAAGCCAGAGACAGAGCTTGTTCGCAATGCTACTGTAAAGCCTTGCGTACAACTAAGGTCCAATTTCACCGTTAAACGCGTTTAACTAAACTCGTTTATTATGTAAAAGCGGGTACACACGTATCCATTTTCAAAAGAAATGCAACGACATTGACAGGTCTTTAAACGCGTTTAGAGAAAAGCGAGTTTAAACGTCAGTAGAACGCGTTCAATTTCAACGGTGAAATTGGACCTAAGCGTTCTACGGTGGCGATCAGGGAAAGCTGTCAAATATCAATGTCATTATTTGACAGTGTTTCACTAATCGCCCCCCCCCCAGAACGCTTATTATGTGCGCAAGGCATAAGTTTTCATAGGTGTACCTACTGAAGAATTTGGAATATAAAAAAATATATTTTATATGATTTAAACATCCTATTTCTTTGGTGTGTATCTATCAATTCAAAACACTATTCACACCCAGCCTTCTTAAAATATTATTTTCTCCAAGTATGCAACTTAGACATACCTCAAATAAAAATTTGAACCGTTTTAATCAATCAATTGGTGCTGAAAAAATATTTTTACAAAGTTCAAGCGATTTCTCAAGATTTTTTCGAAACGTTTAGAAAAGGTAAAGTGTGATAATTAATAAAGGCCATTTTTCAGACCCGTGTTTAACTAATAATACTTTTTTCTTTCTAAAAGAGTTTCATAACGATTAACTTGGTTCCTTTCCATAATTTCTGCAGATTTTCTGGACCTCGTTTTATTTTAATTATCAAACTTGTGTGTAGTCCAAGGTAACACACCTGGGCCACTATTGTACCAATAGATGTCACACAAGGTGCTTTAATAACAGAAGTTTGGTTGACACTAGCAGAGCTGCTAGGCGATTGTGTGATTCTTTTGTAACCAAAAGTTTGATGCTAACAAATAAAATAATACTAACAAGGAACAGTGACCACATGGTCATATCTTGTAACCATCAGTTTTCGACTGCTAGGTACAGATAGATATCTGTTGCGATACCAGTTTTACAAAAGAAGATACATGTTGATACGTCACCATTCAGTCTTGTTGTAATCGTTCCTTGTCAACGATAAGTTTTGTTTCAATTAGTTTTTTGCAATTGTAGCTCAAAATAATGACAGATTAAAACTGACAGATGCGCTAAAGTTTGATTCCATTAAAAGATACACAACCCACTGCTTCTAGAAAACATAAAACGTAATATGAGCTGCGGATAAATGATTTTTCTTTTTTATAAGTTTTGGCAATGCTAATAAATGAATGGGCCCTGCTATTAGGTTTTAGATTCATGTTAAAATTATGCCATTTGTAAATAAAAGGAAAACAGGCTCACAGCGGCTTTCTAAGAGTTTATGTGAAGCAAGTCGGAGGGTTTCAAATTTCAATTTGAAATTTACTTAATCCACCTTTTTCTTGTTTTGTTTGCAGCTAAGGTTTTATAAAAGCAGTATCTTGAGAAATGCCAAGATTCTAGTCGCAATGGTTTTTCTTTCGTTCTTTGTAACCAGATAACCTGAAGAGGTTAGTATAATTGAATGTTTACCTTAATAAGTCTGTACCGTATACTGCCTGGAAAAGGTTGCTCTCAGCAATAAGGCCGCCTATTTTACCTATAAATAAATAATGCGGACAATCCACACAACACTATCTAGCCCCAAACTAAGCAGAGCTTGTATTATGGGAACCAGATAGCTGATACATTACTTAAATACTTTTTTTCATACTTAGAATACAATATAACACCCAGACAGAGAACAAACATCTGAGTTCACCACACAAATATTTGTTCTCGGTGGGGATCGAACCCACGCCCGCCAGCGCAGAAGGCAGAGCTACTGCCAACTGAGCTGTGAAGGCAGGCTATATTTGTAATGTTTTTTTTTATTTCAAGTCAAAGTCTGCTTTCAATTATGTATTAATTTATCTATTTATCTATGTATCTATACTTTTTAAATTAACGCGATCCTTATGCATAATCATATGGAAGAAATGGGTATTTATCGCGATTATACTTTACCTTTATTTATTCCCAAATATAAATCCAGGGACCTACTTGTAATTGACCCTGTGCAATTTAGTTATTTACTTATTTTGCGCCGCCTTCCGGTCGTGGATTCAAATCCAGTCGTGCACCAATGAGATTTTCTGTTCGAAAAATGTATGTACATAATGCTAGTGCTCTCAAACGGTGAAGGAAAACATCGTGAGGAGACCTGCGGCTTATACAGCTCCGCGCGTATTGCCCATGTCTTTCCTGTGGATTAGGCCGACTAACCCCCGAATACTGAAACGCAACTCAGATTTAAGCACGTCTCAAGCGACGAATATTTGACAGTTTTCAATTCTATTCCATTTAAAATCCTGTCCCAGGCACTATAGTGTCCCGCAAGTAAATGTATGGGGCTTTTGTAATCACCAGTTGCCCTTGACCCTAAATAAATCATCTATAATAGATGCAAAAGCCTGTTTTCATTTTTTTACCTATTTTTATTTATTTTGTTTTTGTAGTCTATATTTTCGTTTATTTTATCTTTCTCCTTAAAAAAATTGTTGTAATCCATGGCTGAATAAGAATTTCTTTTCAAAATTCTACCTCAAACAGTTATTGCAGTAAGTAATGATAATGTGCTATTAACATAATGAAACAGCACGCGTTTTTCATGAAAATTTGAAGAAAAAAGTGTGAAATATCGCTGAGAAAATACGGCTAAAGCTGAAAGACTGGGCTCATAGACCACATTTACATAAAATACTGTGCGTGTGTCTTAAAAATTCAAATTCAAAATTTCTTTATTCAGTTGTATCACAAGGATCACTTTGAAATGTTTTAAAGTCGGGTGCGTCTAGGTGCCTTTTTTTTATAAAACTATCTGATGAAACATGTGGTAACCATCACCATTATCAAAGCGTTACGTCACGCTCATCAAAACGTGCCCCACGATGCACTGCCCTGCGTTCATCAAGTTGATGCTCAAAGCTGTTCAGCCTCACGTGCCAGTGATTTCACCGGCACCCACACCCTTCCAACCGAAATACAGCGATGCTGCTTCACGGCAGAAATATGCATGGTGGTAGTACTTCCCCGGAAGAGTCCTTCTCAAAGAGTCTACTACTACCAAAAACCAGTTCCTCACGACCACCCTTACACATCAGGCGCTTAGACATCAAGGGGGCTACCAGCATCTGCTTGAAATCAAAGCAGGCGTTTGCAAGTAAACGCACACTACACACAATGTCTGCAAGATGTGTTCCAAATTCAAAATTTACCAGGAAAATGTATCCATAGAATACATAGGTAGCACATAGAAAGAAGAAAGAAAAGAAAGAAAAAAGGTTTATTTGTCACATCGCCAATGGAGGACATTTTAGATACTAAAATAAGGAACACACATAACAGTAACAAAAACAGAAAACAAAAATAAAATGTAACTAAAAAAAAAAAAAAAAAAAGGTGCAGAGAATGGTCCTCCATGTGCCGGGTGCGACAAACAGGCCTCGTCTCAGCTCGATGCTGCGAACCATCCGAGATGGAACACAACGCTGGTTTTCAGACGAAACCCGTTGGTGGCTTCACGAACACAAAAAATAAATAAAAAGGATAGGATAGATTTAGGTATGTGCTGGTACACTAGATAATCAAAATAAATAAAATAATGCATCAGTATAATATAATATGATACGTAGGTATGGGAAAGTTAATGAGTAAGTATGTAAGTACAAAAAAAAAAAAAAAAAAAATTGAAAATATTTATAATAAATATATACATAAATAAGTGCATTATCATAATATTTCCATGTATAAGTTCAATATAATGTAATTAATAATTATCGCTTCACTTTAAAAATTACACTTTTATTACTTCATTATAAGGCAAGAGTTGCAAAAAAGGGGTTGAAAGTAGTCGGAAAGCTACGAGCGTTTTTGCAGCGCAAGAAGTTCTCTCTTGAACGCTAATTTAAAAGAAGAGATTGTTTTTAGGCCACGTATTGGTGGCGGTAGGTCATTCCAACACCGAGATGCAGCAAATCTGAACGATCCGCGAAATGCCACAGATTTGTGTCTCGGCGTCACAAACACGTGAGTACAAGCTCTTTTGTTAAAACGAGACTCATCCTGAGCCCACTTGAGCTTACTGTAAAGATACGGAGGAATTTTAAAGGAAACAACTCCAAATAGAAGAGTAGCGAGATGAAGCAGCCTACGCGCTTTCATTTTTAATAAATTAGAAGAGTTAAAGAAGGGGGTAACATGTGCGCGGGGGGGCACTCGAAAACAAAAACGGGCGCATGCATTCTGAACGCGCTGAATCAATTTTTCAGTCCAGGCCAACAGGCAAGTCCCATAAACCACGTCACAATAATTTAACCTAGATAAAACCAGCGACTCGCACAAGGTAATTCTAACATCCTCACTTAGATAGGGCCGTATCTTATAGAGTAGCTTTAACCTATAATAGTACATTGTTACCTGAGTGTTGAAAGTCACGTTTTTTGAGTCCCGAGACGGGTTTGGCGCCAGAGCGTAAGCGAGGGCGCCAATGGAGCTTGAGGGACTTAAAAGACTTTCAACCGAGGTAAACACTGTGCTTTTCATTACGAATACAAAGAAAGTAAAAATAAAAACATGAAAGAAAAATTAGTGAAAATGAAGATTGAATTGCCGCCTTCCCGGTTTTTTTTTTCTTTTTCTCTGGCGGGCCTTCGGCTACGGCTCGCCAGCATTATTCAGCCATTGTTTTCATTCTCATAATTTAAAAAATGGTAAATTGTTTGCTCAAATCTATGTTATTTTAAATAAATAGTTGAAGTTATATATTAATCAAGTAATTTAGAAGATATATTATTTATTTAATACTATCTTTATGTTATATAAATTTAAATATTACATTGCGCTCTTATTAGACTTTTTAAACTTCTTACCGTTGTAATGGGTTTCCAACCTACTTGCTGAATAAAAAGTTGGAATTTGGTTGAATAACCTCCTTGCAGTTAGAAAATCTTTAGAAAGTTGGAACAAGGTTGAATAAAATAGAACTTGTTTTTTTTTATAATTTGACAGCTGTCAGTAGAAAGCGATTCTCCCTAGGGCTGAAAGTTTTACTTTCAATTAGGCCCCTCAGGCAACTTCAGACCTACTTTCAGAGTATGAGTAATGAAAAAGCTATTTCGTACCCCCTCAGCCACGTGTTTCTCAAAACGGAGATGTCTGTCAAGAGTCAGTCCCAGACTCTTTGCCTCTTCGACATACTCCACACACTCTCCGTTAACCAAAATACTGACCTGCATGTGTGATATTTTTTGTAAAGTAGATCTAGTACCAGTCACCATGTACTTAGATTTTTTGGGATTTAGAACTAATGAATTTGATTCCGACCATTTGTATATCTGGGCTAAATCAGAATTTATCTTTTCTACAGCGTTGACACAGTCAGAAGGCAGGAAAGAGTAATACAGTTGTAAGTCATCTGCATAGAGATGAGTTTGACAGTGAGAAATTTCTTTAACTATGTCTGCACTGTAGAGAATAAACAGAATAGGCCCAAGTATTGATCCCTGAGGGACACCTCTTAGAACCGGACAGAAAGATGATCTTGAGGATTCACCGTTAGGAAGTCCAAGTTGTACACACCGCTGTCTGCCATACATACGCGCAAGAGCTTGAACCGAGATCTTACTCGTTGTCATGTGTTTTGGTCAATTATTTGGAATCCTGATTGTATTCTGAAACACGAGACCACTCGACCGACGAGTCATGTGCAGTGGTAAATAAAATAGAACACCATACTTTCATAAATTGCCTGTTATTCATATTTAGACAAGATTAATTCCTGCTCTGCCACCAAAAGCGTCGATAAAAGCGCCGATAACCTGCTTTTGCAAAAAATACACCTCAATTCTCTGAAATTGCAGTCATATATTACACAGGGAATTTTCAATTACGGCGATCCTGCGGTTTTTCATTTATAATGTGACTTTAGGCATTGCATCGAGTTGGCCATTCATAATCACCACGACCTAAGGCTGGGAGAGGGGGGCTATTCACATATCTGACAGCCAATTTGAAATTTACTGAAACGAGGCTAAACTTTGTCTTGTCATCTATTTGAGGCTGACTTACCTCCTAATTTTATCTAGTTACCTTATTATACCTATTTGAATTTATTAACATATTAACGTGCTGCTAGTGGTGTATCTATTTATTTGTTTTTAAAAATCCGTGGTATTGGGTGGGAAAAAAGGATGGCATTGGTGAGAGTAACCTCACCCAAAAAGTGGTTATCAATTAACAAGTGCTTAGCTTCAATTTTGATGCAAACAGCCAATGAGGGAAAATTTAAGCACGAAATTTCAGTGTCTTATGGAAAATTCAGATGAAACCCTCAGATAAGCTAGCTAACAGCACGAGAATTGATTGATCCATTTTGAGGATATGATTGAGAAAGCAGAGAAGATGGTTTAAGAGCTGGTCAAACCTACTCCACTGAAACACATGCTTACAGCGTTTCATGTCTTATATCAGGCTACTACTGATGAGGCATTCAGCCAGCATAATACCTTATTCTCTCCTTCCATTTCACAAGTAGGTAGTGAAAGCTCAATAAAAACAAAAATGTTTTATTTAGATTTAATTAGGCACGACACGTCTTTCAACTTCGGGCCACGAGCACAGACTGACTGGTCTACCTTTTGAGGTCCTTAATACACACAATGAATAACAACAAAACCAGTTCAGCATATTTACTCTAACAGTAGCTACAGCTAAAACCTTTTGAAATATTATTCAACTCCAATAAAATTCATATTTTCAGCGCCCTTATTATTCCCATTTAACTGGCTTAGAAATTTCAAGAAAGCCGCTCTCAGACCGAATTCAAAGCGAAAGCTTTCAATAAAACTTTTATAATGCAAATTGCATCTCTTTGTGAGAGTGCGCTGTGTTTACCCTTGAATCTCCTCAGTCAACTGTCTGTCAAGGCGCTTCGTGTAAGCAATCAGAATCTCTTTCACTGCGAAGCTTTACAAATAAATAAATAAATATTGTGGACAATCCACACAACACTATCTGGCCCCAAAGTAAGCAGAGCTTGTACTATGGCAACCATATAGCTGATATAATACTTATATACATATTTTTTTTGTAAATACCTACTTAGAATACAACATAACACCCAGACAGAGGACAAACATCTGAGTTCATCACACAAATATTTGTTCTGGGTGGGGATCGAACCCACGACTTGCAGCGCAGAAGGCAGAGCTACCACCAACTGAGCTGAGAGGCCATTCAACAAATAATTTTGAATATTACTACAATGCCACTTTACTTGCCCAGGGGCTTCAATCTTCTGGGTATGTTGATCTTGATAATTGAACTTGTTAATTAAGAGTAATATATTATCAGAGAGCTTGGTTCTTTAATGAATCGCCTAGAATGGGGTAAAGGAGCACGGTTGTCAAGGTCTGCACACATCTTAGCGATCTGCAATGCGATCATAGAAACGCTGTCAAATATGACAGCTATATTTGACAGCGTTTCACTGATTGCCATCGCCATTTACTAGATAAACGAAAATAAATGCTACATTACATTTTCAGTTTCATGTACTGTGTAGGCTCTTAAGTATGTTAAAAAAGCTACTAAAATGTACTTTATATATATTTCAAATCCAGAAGAAGCCTTTTTCTGCCGTGATGCAGCATCGCTGTGTTTCGGTTTGAAGGGTGTGAGTACCGAGCCCGAAGTCCCAGTGCATCTACAACATTTCGTTACCAAATGTTGTTTTCGTTTTGCCTATTTGTTTCTATCTATTGTATGGAGAAAAGATGAAACAACAACTCTAACTATGGAACGTATTTTTGCCGTCTCATATTTTCTCCATACAATAGAGAGAGACAAATAGGCGAAACGAAAACAACATTTGGTAACGAAATGTGGTAGCAAAACTCCGACTTCGGGTACAGGTGAAATGACTGGCACGTGAGGCTGAACACCTGGTATGCCTCAGTTGATAGACGTATGGCAGAGCATCGTAGGGTTCGTTCCTGACGTGCGTGGCCTGCGAAGCATTGCTTTGTTACACGCAATGGTTATCATTTAACATTAGAGTTAGTGGTATAAAAAAAGTTGTCTAAACGTTCGGAGTATTGTAATGTTAAGGAAGATTAATAGATAGCTTTTAATAATGAACTAAATGTAGTAGGACGAAGTCCTTTGCCACTGTAACCACCCGGACAAAGGGAGCAAGATAAATGAAAATGTAATTAAGCACAAGGAAAACTTTAGAGAAGCGTTGAAGTTTTTTAACTCTGCCAACATTATTTATCCTCCGAGGGGTAATCTCGTTATTTGTTTCGGATTTTATTTTTTAAACAATCTGATTGTTTTGTTTTTGGTTTGTTAAGTTTAATGCAGACGGCGTTGTCTTGGTAGGCTCATCTTCAATCATGTTATTTTTTTACTCTATGTGCAAACTTTTAATAAGGCATCCTCTTTTTGTATCCAAGTTTTCATAAGAAAATAAAATAAAATCATCGCATAGATTTTTTTGATACCGGTACCTGGTTATGATAGTATGTTATTTTTAGGATTTAATGTAATTAAATTCAAAAAATATTCAATCAATTGAATAAAAAAAAAATACTTTGAAAAGTTGATGTGAATAATGACTTTACACAACTAACTGATGGAACAAGCATATGGCCCACCTAATGTTAGTGGTAACCACTACTTATAACAAAGCATAGGTTACACAAGTCGTGAACGTGCCCCACGATGCACTGCCGTGCGTCCATCAACTTGAGGCATACAGATGTTCAGCCTCACGTGCCAGTAATTTTACCTCAACCTCATTCTTTGCCTGTGTCTAATTATGCATGTAATTTTCCTCTTGAGTACTCAAAAATGTCTACCGTGCCTGAGGATTACAATCGTCATCCAAATCTGTAATTTCAGGTTGACTTATCCCGGTACGAAAAAATGAGGCAAAAAATAAATTCAAACAAAAAAGTTCAAAAAGTTGTAAAATAATGCTCTTCTTTCATTATAATTCAAGTTTCAAATAAATCTTGAAAAGGGGACTCATCATCGGAATCTCAATTAAAAGGTAACGACTGCAGTTCTTTTGGGGAGGTTCTTTATCTTGACACTTCAGAAGACGATCCTTGTTAAGTTGGGGACACACGGAGGATCAAGGCTTTAATTTAGACCCTTACTCAAAAAAAGTTTTCAAAAATAAACATAGCTTAAGTAAGCTATGTTTATTAATGGGTAATGACAAACAGTGACAGGGCTAACTTTAAGCAATGATTTTTATATTGCTTTTTGATGTAGGTATGGCTGTTTATTGGTTGTTTGACAGTTTACTCTACTTTATACTCGGTTTGACCGAGAAAATCTCTCCTTGGAGGCGACGTCAATCTCACGTCTCTGACACCGAAAACACGTGTGACCACCTAGCGGCTAGAAGTTTTTAGCCGAGGCTGACGTCATCTCAACTATCTATAATACCATCTATAACTACCAATACCTATAACTATAGTCTTAACTATTTATAATACCTGTGTTAGCTGTGGCTGCCTTCAGTGGATAAGCACAGGGAAGGATATTTTTTTTGCTCGATCTAATTTTAATTTTTGTATATTATTTCTTGGTGATCCTAATAAATAAATCTCCACTTGTTTGCTGAAACCTGTGCCAAAGACCAAGGACATTGCGTTGCGTGTAGAACTGCCCTAAGTCCGCCCGAATGATGCGAGCTGGGAACACCTGGTTACTTTTAGCAAAATTAAAAAAGTTTCGACAACACAAGAACTTTGCAGGCCCGTTCATTTAAATGCTAAAGTATTCTGTGTTAGTATTCAACGTGAGTTTTGTCATTCGCCGAAATGTGTTTGTTTTCTTTTGTTTTTGCTTAGTGATTTTGTAGGGACAACCCAAACTGGGGGTCTTTTTAGGGTTCCGTAGCCAAATGGCAAAAACGGAACCCTTATAGATTCGTCATGTCTGTCTGTCTGTCTGTCTGTCTGTCTGTCTGTCTGTCCGTCCGTCCGTATGTCACAGCCATTTTTCTCCGAAACCGTAAGAGCTAGACTGATGAAACTTGGCGAGTAGATGTATTCTGTGAACCGCATTAAGATTTTAACATAAAAATAAAAAAATAACTATAAATTTCGGGGGTCCCCATACTTGAAACTGAAACTCAAAATTTTTTTTTTCATCGAACCCATACGTGTGGGGTATCTATGAATAGGTCTTCAAAAATGATGTTGAGGTTTCTAATATCGTTTTTTTCTAAACTGAATAGTTTGCGCGAGAGACACTTCCAAAGTGGAAAAAAGTTGGTCCCCCCCCCCTCTAACTTCTAAAGTAAGAGAATGATAATACTAAAAAAAATATATGTTGTACATTACTATGTAAACTTCCAACGATTTTTGGTTTGAACGAGATCTAGTCAGTAGTTTTTTTTTTATACGTCAAAACCGTTAACCGCAATTTACCTTTCGACGAACTACAAGAACCTTATTATGTTACATCAAGTAACATAATATACAGGTTCTTGTAGTTCGTCGTGCTACGGAACCCTTCATGGGCGAGTCCGACTCGCACTTGGCTGCTTTTTTAAAGTAAGACAAATTTTCGTATTGATATTTTAAGTTATTCTGCATGGCATTCGTAGCAACCTGTAGGCCTACCACAAGCTATGTCTGGCTCTGTCTCTGGCTCTGGTTATAAGTCTGTGTGAGTGCTCACCTGTGTATTTTACTGTGTCTGACGTTTCGACGTAGGATTTATTTAGTCAACACTCACACAGACTCAAAACCAGAGCCAGAGACAGAGCCAGACAGTGCTCGTGGTAGGCTTACTGTAGCAACACATTCATACTCACATGACATTTCAGAAGGAAATAATAGATTTTTTTCCCAGCTATTATAGATTTTGGTCTGGACACGTCTGCCGCATGTCTGACACCTCGTGGGCGTCCACGTAAGAGTGGATCCCACAAACTGCAAGGCAGTGACGTGGAAGACCAAGAATGAGATGGCAGCACGAACTTGACTACCACCTTGGATCGTGGCCTGTCACTGGGTTGAGTCGCAAAGAGCGGAAAGAGGAAAGGGAGGCCTTTATTCTGCAGTGGGACAAAACAATACAGGGTTATTCATTATTAGCTGCAAATACTCAGGAATTAGGTTCAACAAATAAAATAAAAAATATTTATGAAATGATTTTTTTTAAGTTTTGTTATGAAAATCCCGAGAAAATCGATAAAGGAATCATTGGCGCCTGACCTATTTTGACCTTTGATCCGCGCCCGCGCGCCGTGATTAACACTCTGCGTTCAGTCACCGCCTGGGTGGGTCATCGTCCTGTTCTCCGTGGCAATCATTATGCAATAGCCGTAAAGAAATTAATAAAAATAAAATTTTGATACAAAAACTTGAAAAAATTTTTGATCAAATTAAAAAATAATAATTTCATAAATATTTTTTATTCTATTTGTTGAACCTAATTCCTGAGTATTTGCAGTTAATAATGAATAACCCTGTATATGGATGTTTGTGTCTCATGTTCATGTCTATTAGATTGGATTTTAAGCAAATATTTACAAAAAAAGTGCGTCAGTATCAGGTCCATGTATAATTGGATATAAATTGTTTTCTTTCTTTCTTTCAAGCACAGCATCATCATCATTATCAGCCTGAAGAAGTCCACTGCTGGACATAGGCCTCCCCTACTCGTTTCCAGGAAGAACGATTCTGAGCCCTTTCCATCCATCGACTTCCCGCGATCTTAACAATGTCGTCGGCCCATCTGGTGGGTGGGCGCCCAACGCTTCGGTTCCGGTTCGTTGTCGCCATTCGAGAACCTTTATTCCCCAACGGTTGTCGGTTCTTCGAGCTATATGGCCTGCCCATTCATTTCTTTCAAGCACAAATATTATTTATTCAGTCTAATTCAGATTAGACGACAGAATCTAAATGAAAACAGAGATTTAAACTTTCTCTAAGTGAACATTGAAGAGCTGTCCGAGTGCTTGCGTATCTTTTGATCAGTTTTCTTTGTAGACAGGTACTTACTCTTTTCTTTTAATTAAATTTTTCAAGCTTTGCGAACATTCGGAAGCGTTGGGACAAAGTGTTTGAGTTGGCCCTGCAGGTCTAAAGTTTCAGAGTTTTTTAATAAAAGAAAAAAAAATAAGTTATCGGATATTTCTTTTTGTCGATGTAAGATAAGGTAGACTTCCTTCTTTTCTCTTAGAATCCTTATATTTTGTTATATTTTAAATCAAAATTAAAAACTAGTGACAGCGGTTCCACCACCACCTCTTGAAGACTGGAGCGACAAACCGCGACTGTGGAGCATGTAGTACTGCACTGCTCTGCAACCGCAGAAGCGAGGTCCAAGACAGGGTTCAGGGAACTGATTGAGTCTTGTCCCTCCACATTCACATCTGTGTCACCATCCGGTCCACTGGAACATTGCTGCCACCAACCCAAAGTCCTACTCCGTTATTTTAAGGAGTTGGGCTGGCTGGGGTGAGGTTTGGCAGGGCAACAATGCACAATACACCCCATCGCGGGACATCCAGTGCAGATCTTATTCTCTCAACTACATTAGAAATTAGAAATAATATAGAGTTTCCCATACATACGGCGTATGATCGCCTTTTGTATTCTGAGGTAAGTCTGTTCAGAAAGAGAGCCGTCGCGCGTCGTGGGATTTGAGGGCGCCGCTGTGCTTAATTACATATTTTGTTTAGTGGTCAATAAAAAAGCGCGTCTGTTGCGTTTTGATCCTATCAGCCTATCACAATTAATGTACTATTCCTTCATTTAACTTTTATGATGCAAAATGCTGACAGAAAGAAAGGGATGAGCTGCCATATAAAAATCGAATCGTTAGTTCATAATTTGGCCATTATGGCTCTCTTTCTGAACAGACTCTAGTATCTATTCCTTCTGTAGGTCACGTGTTCGATCCTCACCGAGAAGCTTATGCTAAGCTGAACTAAGCCATGATGTTTCCAGCTTAACTTAGTTTGGAGTTGTTTGAAATTGCTCATAAAAATAATCTACTGGCGATTGCCCACGGCTTTGCTCGTGTGGTAGTTGTGATTGCTAAGGTCACTAGCTAAGGGATTTTTCTCTTACGTTACTTCATTTTTTCACTGCCCCTTCAGACTGTTAGCTGAAACTGAAGATTGACTGTTTGAAGTGTCTGCTGACTACACACTAAATAAAACAAATTAGCCAATGAATACTACTCAATAAGTATATTATAAATACAAACGATACTACTCAAACAGTTTTTAAAGAGAACGGATGATGATTTTAGAAGGTTAAAATATCGGGTGGTTTTTTTATAAATAAAAGTAATCATTAATTTTTAACAACCAAGGCGTAAATTTTATTTTGTTTTATTTCAAGTGAATATTATAAGGGTTCTTTTTATAGACTTTTCAAGAAGCTTGCCTGAAAATAATAAACATCCAAAGTTAATTCAGAACACAAAAGTTTTAATTTATAGGCACAACTTTTCTAAGCACACTTGAATTGAATGGGTCGTTGGAACCTTGAAAACGAGCTATTCATCTTATTATTTGCACCAATAAAATACTAAATTGAGCTAAAAATAAATACCAAAATGTTGTTTAAGCGACTGATCGAAGCGACGCGTGACCCAAGGGCTGGTGGGTATCTGGCGCAGCGCATTAGCATTGCTATTCAGCGTAGCAATGCCGCCAGCATCTTGGGGACGCTTCTGTCTGGCACTGATTTGGATCAGTTGAGCCATCTCTAGATCGTTTGTAACGGTCTGCAGATAGCTCAACTGTTTGTTGTTTATTTTGTAAATTTTGTTAATATTTGTTAAATTGTAAGTTTCTTTACGTAAATAAATAAGAACAAAACAGCAATGCTTCGAAATAGATATAAAAAAATGATAACTTTCATTTCAATTTAGTTCAGGCAATTTGTCGAATTTGAACTATTCGGCAACAAATCGATTACGTTTTGAAACAATTGTGTTTTTGTAGAGCTCAAAATAAATTGGCAATGAGAGATTTTCGTCACACATGATTTTGAATTATACGTATAATGTCGCAAGATGAACCTAAAACCATCATGCTAGTGTATTCTAAAAAAAAATCGGTTGTCTGTAAAGTCGGTTTACTGACGATAGTTGAACGTGACAACGACATACAGCTGTCCACGCAGACGCATCGCTCACTCAAGTAGGAGAGAGACAGATGTCGAAAGTGGTCCTTGAATAAATAAACATTAACCAAGGTATACCAGTAGCGCCATCTCTGGATAATATTACTAAATGAGTGAAGATCAGCTGTGTGGTAGCTGTAGTGTCGGAACGGCCATCACTTTACTTGACAAAAAAACTTTGGTTTTTCATCGTGCAAGTTGATTAATGAATTTCTGACAACTTTTCGAGTAAAAAACTTTGGATTTTGTAAATTATTTTTCTTACATATAACTTGTTTATTTCCTTTGTTAGTTCTTGGAATGGTTGTGTTATTATGTTAACAAATAATAGTTTGTTATATTAACTATAAGTATATAGTTAGTTCCTAAATTTACTTAGAGCTAACTATTGGTTTGCATAAATTTTGTAAGTTTGAAAGGTGAAAACACGTGTTTTTATCTGTCAATCTCTTGCTCTCAGTCTAGGTTTTTTGTGAAAACTTTGAGGGATTTCAGTCTCCCATCAACATTAATTTTATATATAGAACTAGCAGTCCGTTAAAATCTGTAGATACCCTGAATTTTTCCTTCAATATTAGAAGAAATTTACACCCTGTATTTTATTATAAACTTTAGGAAGGAAATTAGTTCGCACTCCTTACAAGCTTTTTATCCCCGATCTGTCAGTAGCACTAAAAGTACTTGACTGGAATCTCCGTACTTCAAGTCCTTCAAGTAAAGTGGTTTATGCTAAGTACCTATACATACGGGTGTTTTTTTCGTGTAGGAACCTCGAGTCACCTCAGTGTGTGTGTAGGCTTTTGTGTAAAATACGACGCTAAGCAAAACTAAAGCTGTGATTCCCTAGAACGCAGTAAAAAACAGGATAACGGACGTAAATAGTCCAATCTATCTAAATAAAAGAAAAAAGTGTTACAGTATTGATAACTCAAGAACGGCTAAACTGATTTGAAGGAAAATTGGTGTGGAGGTAGCTTGGAACAAGGAGACGGAAATATAATTTTTATCCCGAAAAAGTAACGGGAACGAGAATGAGGCGACCAAAACCACGGCCGGCCGCTAGTAGCATAAGGTAAGTCTAAGATTATATAAAAAAATTGGAGATATAATCTCTTGCTCCAATTTTTTCGATGGTCACAATAATATTAGACACTCGCTTACAATCGTTCTGCAGCATCGAACTTCTTCAGGCTGCTGATAATGAACTTTATACTCAGTCATAAAAACTAGGTCAGCGACCTACTGGTTCAATTAACAAGACTAAAAAATAGATTCTTTGATTCTTAGATGATTTTATCATTTTTTCGTAATCATTTCAATAGTAGGAGTTGCAAAGTTTTTTCCAAAGTGTCTCTATTTATATAATAATATCCTATACTTAAATTATAAGCGTGAAAGTTTGTATGAATGGATAGATGGATGTTTGCTACTCTTTCACGTAAACACTACTGAATGGGTTTTAATGAAACTTTACTTAAATAGCTATACATCAGAATAATACACATAGGCTACAATTAATGAAAAATATTGTAACAGAGAACGGATGTAAGTAACGGAAACGGGTAGAGCAAAACCGCGGACGGCCGCTAGTGTAAATTATGCTCGTCTTAAGACGATTATCTCTACTAGGAAAACTAGACCTTAAGTCACGGCAAGCACTGCAATTTCGAACCTTTAGAATCCATGAGTCCATTGAGACTACTAGAGCTCGTAGCTGGAGCTATACGTAATCAATGATTTCTACAGCTTGGTAAAAAAATAAACTCAAACTTATCTGGAAGCTTAGTATAATTGTTGTTTCAAATACAGATGCATAAAAAAATAAAAAAATCTTTAAAATAAAACAAATTGCAATTATCGGTTTAAAATGTATGTATGTCAAGTGTTAGTTCTTATGTGCTTTTAAAACGATGTTTTTTTATATTTAAGTGGTTAATTAAGTTTGATGCGTTTTAATTCTGACGGAACAAAAAAATCAGCAAATTTATTAATTTTATAAAAAATGTTATAAATAAAATCTACTTTTCCAAATTTAATTTGGAAAGTAGAGCGGTAAAGATAATAGTGGAATAATTGGATAGGATATCAATGTAGGTATCCTACGTCATCAAAATAAATAGATATAATGAGTGCTATCACAAAATGACTTACCAAATTAATATGAAAAGATCGTCTGAGTAAAACTTTGCGTAATGAAAGTTTTTGATTCGAACACTACCTGACTGATTACCTCAAATTATGATGAGTTACATTACCACTGCAACCGGTATACCACACACAACATACGCACACAATTTCTTTCTCAAACAATCTGTTAATGACTAACAGAACTCACACGCTCCAGTTACTAACAATTAGCATTTATCTATTGTACGCACGATATATCGAATCGATTTACGAAAAATAACCAATGCACTGCAGCTTTTTCTATCCTTAACCTTAATTTTAGGGTGTTAGAAGTTTAGAATGCAGGTTTTCGCTTTAACCGACGAACGTGCGCCTGAGTCCGCCGCGTTCTTCCGTTTGCAGTTCAGTACAACCGAGGCACTGGAAGCGAGCGAACTTAGAATCGAAAACTTACGCGTGTACTGTGAACTTTTGTGTTGTGATAGTGCTCTTTTTTATCGCACTGTAAGTACTTTGTTTTTTTTTTATTTGTATTTTTATGTCTGTATCAAAATTAGGTCTTTGAATAATTAACGATTGATATATTATTTGAAAATACGCACATCGTTAAATTGATTAATGATGAATTCAACAAGTTGTTGATATTTATTGGTCTATAATAACAACATGATTACTTTATACCGAGTAAAACATAAAATAAATAGAAAGTAAGAGAAATTGAACATTTATTATGGTCAAGAGAATATATTGCGGTTTTTGCGGTAAATTGTGGTGTGGGTGTACGACCAGTTCAATATTTATTGATGACTGTTATTCGCATAGATAATTTGTTTATGATAAGTTATTACTCCAGAATTGATAGATTTTTAAGTTAATGTATAATTTATTATGCAAATACCTTCACCATCGAACTTTATTCTCAACTTGCGTAAAAACAATATTAAAAATCTGCCTTGTTATGAATATCGAGAAAGCTAACCCAGTAGCCTCAATTTTGATTTCTTCTACGTAATTATTAGTATGGTATAAATCTTGATATTCAAATGCATAATTTAAATAAGTAGGTTCCTATCTGTTACTTAACAATACTATAAAATAACCAACATATTTGGTATTTTATTTTACCGTATCGTATCGATATGGGATCCACAGTCAGGTTTCCTTTTTTTTCAAGTAAATATATTTATTTAATTTTTCTACATAATAGGTATAATAAGAAAATATGGAACGTATTGCTATTGCCATTTCAATATTAATTACTTATTAAATGCTTATGTAACCTAATATTTTCGGATTGTCTATCAGAACTTCCGTTTTTGGTTTGAAGTATAATATAATTATTATTATGTATTATTTTAATACATAATTGAAATTGTTTCGGCTCTGTTACACGATGGTTACTAATCTTGTTGGACATGCCAATATTTGTTACATAAATAGAGCAAAAAATCTATGGAACAGCGTTGTCAAAATTAGCATGAACTTGCCAATTTGGGCAGCCTTTTTTTCTACCCTCATTTCGTAACTTCGATACGGTTCGCGCAAAATGTGTAACATCGTTGAGCCATAACGGACGAAATCCTATTAGCAAGTTAGAAATTACGAATTTCCATTAGAATATCGAAACGCTTTTACTGAAAATATCTTCCTACTTATAAGTACGTACAGTAGAGTACCTTTCAGCATTTGCTAGGAATCTGATGAAGATTTCGGCTTAGTAAGGTGATTTTTGGCAGGGGTAGACTTTTAATTAAATTAACGAATTAATATCAAAGTAGCCTTCACACTTAGTTGGCTAGAACATGTTTAAAACATCTTTGTGTACCAACCATTTACTCAAAGTAAGGTAAAACTTTTCTCATTAGAAATTTACATTTAAGATCATGTTTTTTAAATACAAAAGATGCAGTTTCTCTACGATTCTTTCTATGCTTCAACTTTCACGCTTTTGTATTATTATAAAAAAAATTGCATACATTTTAGCAAAGTTTGGGTATTTATCGCGATTACCTTTTTTATTTCCTTTCTTTCTTTTTGCCTCTTTTTTATATTTTTTTGTTGGAAATTAATAAGGTAATCGCGATAAATACCCGTTTCTTCCATATAATTATGCATAAAAATTGCGTTAATTTAAAAAGTGCTAAAATAAGTATCTCCCATACATATAACGTTAGTTCATAATCAAAGCTGAGTCACTCTGCACGCACAGACGCAAAAACACGCACACGTCAATAGTTACATTTTAGTCAATGTTTTTATAATTTTAAATTCATTGAAGCCAAGCGGAATATTGTAAGCATTCAAATTGTGTCTCTACTAAACTAAACCCTAATACGAGAGACAGTTTGAATGCGTACATTTCACTTGCCCTCAATAGCTTGAGATCATCGCGACCTACTGACTACACTCTCACTGTCGATGTCGCTAGCGAGGCGTTGACTGACAAAACCATGGGACGGTGTTATGCAACACGGCTATCTTTTCAATCTTTATGTTTTTTGTGGTACAGATCTTCCTGCTTATACGTTTAAATCAAAGAAATCTATTGTGCCAATGTGAACGTTTCATGAAATTTCTATGGGACGAATCTGGGAAAATATGGAAAAGTATTTTATTTACCTAGTCCTAAAAAAAAAATCGAATCTTTCTAAAAGCATAAAAAAATATAACCAAATTGAGAACCTCCTCTTTTTTTATTTTTATTGGGTTTAAAATATATAATATACTATTGTGTCAAAGATTAATAAAATGATTGCATAAATAGAGTAATTAAACAATAGAAAAACAAAGAACTTTTTGAACAAATCTCACTGTTTTTATGTGTGATTATCATTTTAATTAGTATTACCTACATAATTATAATATTATCTATAAAAGTCGTAATAATATAGCAATGAAACATAAAAAAGTATATTTGTAAACTAGAGCGGGAGGTAAAGTTTCTCACACTGTCTACCCACAAAACTGTACTTATATCCTAACCTTTTTGTTTGTTTACAAGTTTTTGTTTAGTTTAGGAGTGATAATACCTACTTACTCGTACATACCTACCAATTAGTTAAAAAGTGTAGGTATAGGTACCTGCTGGTAGGCCAGCAGTAACTAATAAATAAATTAATTGATATTCGGGACAATCATACGCAACCCAAAACTAAGCAGAGCTTGTACGCTGGGAACCAGATAGCTGATAGCTGATTATGTTGTAAACACATACTTATAATACAATATAGCACCCAGATAGAGAACAAAACATCTGCGTTCACCACACAAAAAATTGTTCTCGGTGAGGATCGAACCCAAGACCTACGGCGCAGAAGGCAGAGCTACTACCAAATGAGCTGAGAGGCCAATCAAATGATAATGGTTTGTAATTTTTGATTTTAATACAGTTATTCTTATTAAAAACAAAATAATCTACTGCGAAACAATTATATCCAATATACTATCAAAGTAATTGATGTACAACACAAAAAATATAAGATGGTATATTAAGAATACTCATAAATCTAAAACTTTCACAAGCAAGCTAGCTCTGTGCATTTATTTGTTGTAAAATGAGAAGAAAATTATCTAAAATGAAAGCAAGCAAAAGTAATAAGAAATTATAGATTACGTTGTTGGAAAGAAAGTTTCGTAATACGCTGTAATCACATAAAAGAAATAAGTAATAATAATCGTAAATTATCTAAAAATGAGAAATATAGACTACTTGTCTACTTAAAATCGTGGTTTTTACATATCGATACTAAAAAAGCTCCATTATATAGGTATAGTATTGTAGGTACCTTTGTTATCATGTATGTATCACTAGAGCACTGGTAGTCCAGTGGTAGCGGTTCGCTTTCTGATCCTAAGGTCGTGGGTCCAAACCCAGTCGTGTACCCATGATTTTTTCTATGTCGAAAAATGTATGTACAGAAAGTGTACCCAAACGGTGAAGGAAAACATCGCGAGGAAACCCGCAGCTTAGTCAGCTCCGCACGTATTGACCATGGTCTTTCCAGTGTATTAGGCCGATTAAACTGTCAGGTTGGTATAGGTCCTGGACAAGCCTATTCCATCTAAACTCCTGTCCCAGGCACTATAGCGTCCCGTAAGTAGGGGCATGAGTAAACAACAGTTGCCCTGTCGGTATATGAATCATCTAAAATAGATGCAAAGGCCTGTTAGATAATCTTTATCCATAAGTTTTTAACAAGCTATTAAGTATCATCTTATTAGGTTGTATAGTGTAAGCCTATTAATAATAAATTAAGCGGCTATATTCATTTAGCTAATTAATCGGTTTTAGTACTTAAAGCCAATTTAAATACTACTAATTGATACGTTGAACCGACACTTAAGCTAGTTTCATGGAATGATCAATCAGTGAAACCAGCGCTTTATATGATATACACTAATGAATTTCACTTTTAACCGACTTCAAATAAAAAAGGAGGAGGTAGGTACTCAATACGTTTGTTTTTTTGAAATTAAAATTATTTTTTATTTGAAAGGTCCGTACTACCAGATTGCTCCCATAGAAATTTTATCAAAATCGGTTCAGTAGTTTGGCCAGGAAGTCAGTTCTCAATTTTTTAAACTTTTATTATACTAAATCTAATTGCATACCTAAATGTTTAGGTAATTTCTTTTTAATACCTCTTGGAAGAAAAAAACACTATTATTTGAACCGTAAAATATGATCAAATCATTTTAAAAGTCTTATCATCTATAAAATCAACAATTTCATCAGACTAAATACTGTCGTAAGTTCACTACTGGACATAGGTATTGGTATCTCACAAATTAGGGTTTTTTCAGTCACTTCCCTTGGCAAGTGGATCGCGACAGCAATGTTGTAGGTTATAATGACTGGCCTCTCAGCTCAGTTGGTATATAGTAGCTCTGCCTTCTGCGCCGTAGGTCGTGGGTTCGATCTCCACCGAGAACAAATATTTGTGTGGTGAACACAGATGTTTGTTCTCTGTCTGGGTGTTATATTATATTCTAAGCATGTATTTACAAAAAAAGCGGCCAAGTGCGAGTCGGACTCGCCCATGAAGGGTTCCGTAGCATCAAGTAACATAATATACAGAAAATAAACAGGAAACAGGTTCTTGTAGTTCGTCGAAAGGTAAATTGCGGTTTACGATTTATGACGTATAAAAAAAAAAACTACTGGCTAGATCTCGTTCAAACCAAATATCGTTGAAAGTTTGCATAGTAATGTACAACATATATTTTTTTTAGTTTTATCATTCCCTTATTTTAGAAGTTAGAGGGGGGGGGACCAACTTTTTTCAACTTTGGAAGTGTCTCTCGCGCAAACTATTCAGTTTAGAAAAAAACGATATTAGAAACCTCAACATCATTTTTGAAGACCTATTCATGGATACCCCACACGTATGGGTTCGACGAAAAATTTTTTTTTGAGTTGCAGTTTGAAGTATGGGGACCCCCAAAATTTATAGTTTTTTTTCTATTTTTGTGTAAAAATCTTAATGCGGTTTACAGAATACATCTACTCGCCAAGTTTCATCAGTGTAGCTCTTATGGTTTCGGACAAAAATGGCTGTGACACGGTCGGACAGACAGACAGACAGACAGACAGACAGACAGACAGACAGACAGACAGACAGACAGACAGACAGGCAGACAGACATGACGAATCTATAAGGGTTCCGTTTTTGCCATTTGGCTACGGAACCCTAAAAAAAGGAAAAAAGTACGATTATATCAGCCATCTGGTTCCCATAGTACAAGCTCTGCTTAGTTTGGGGCTAGATAGTGTTGCGTGGATGGTCTATAATATTTATTTTATTTATTTATAATATTATGCTCAAGAGATTCTACTATTACCCATCTCCTGGTGAGTCTTCTTTTTTAGGGTTCCGTAGCCAAATGGCAAAAACGGAACCCTTATAGATTCGTCATGTCTGTCTGTCTGTCTGTCTGTCTGTCTGTCTGTCTGTCTGTCTGTCTGTCTGTCTGTCTGTCTGTCCGTCCGTATGTCACAGCCATTTTTCTCCGAAACCGTAAGAGCTAGACTGATGAAACTTGGCGAGTAGATGTATTCTGTGAACCGCATTAAGTTTTTTACATAAAAATAAAAAAAAAACTATAAATTTCGGGGGTCCCCATACTTGAAACTGAAACTCAAAAATTTTTTTTCCACCGAACCCATACGTGTGGGGTATCTATGAATAGGTCTTCAAAAATGATGTTGAGGTTTCTAATATTGTTTTCTTCTAAACTGAATAGTCTGCGCGAGAGACACTTCCAAAGTGGAAAAAAGTTGGTCCCCCCCCCTCTAACTTCTAAAGTAAGAGAATGATAAAACTAAAAAAAATATATGTTGTACATTACTATGCAAACTTCCAACGATTTTTGGTTTGAACGAAATCTAGTCAGTAGTTTTTTTTTTATACGTCATAAACCGTAAACCGCAATTTACCTTTCGACGAACTACAAGAACCTTATTATGTTACATCAAGTAACATAATATAAAGGTTTTTGTAGTTTGTCGTGCTACGGAACCCTTCATGGGCGAGTCCGACTCGCACTTGGCTGCTTTTTTTTAACATGCACTGTCCCTCTGCTGGGCAAAGGTCTCTCCCAAAATCTTCCAATTATCACGATCTTTGGCAACTTCCCACCAATCCGTCTCCTGAGCTTCCAGATCGTCTCGCCATCGTCTTAGTCACTTTTTATATGACTTCACGTAAAGTGATGGCAAGGTCCTATTATAAGCTAACCACGGCTAGTCATAGATACCGTTCACAAATTTAAATTCATTGCCTCTATTATAACCGGAAGTGGGTTACTTTACTGCACAATAAAAATAATATTGAAATAGAGAAATAATAATATTTTATATTGAAAAACATTACATAGACATTTAATTTCGTTACGTTACAAAATTTATTTTTTATCTTCGTTTTAAGTTCTTTACGAGAAGTTATTATAGTTCAACTTATAATAGATGACATACATTACCAATACATAACCAACTTTAAAAGACCTTTAGACGGGAAATACTATTTTATGCATCAGATAAGTTTATGTTATAAAGCATTATTTGGTTTTTGCATTTTTTGTTGATTAAGATAATTATGATTTTTAAGTGATAAACAACTAAGATTACAAGAGTACCGCCTGCTATAATGTATAAAACTATAGCCTTAATGTATGTACATACATTAAGGCTACAGTTTTATTCAGTACCTGAAAATACTTGTTAGTATTTTGTATAGCCCGATGGCTGCCGGTTTGACTTCGATGGAATTTTCACTGATGCGTCGAAGATGATATCGAAGTATTCTCAGATTTATTTTTTAACAGAAAGTTTGGTTCAACATGAAAATGGCAATAAGGGATTTGTCTGAAAAGATGAGGAGCGAAAGGTTAGCGTGGTACGGGCATGTCATGCGAAGGGAAGAATGTCATATAACGAGAAGAGTGGTAGATATGAATGTGGATAGGTATAGAAGTAGAGGTTGGCCAAAGAAAAAAAGGATGGATTATGTGAAGGATGACATGGGTAAAAAAGGAATGACTGCTGAAATGACTGATGTTGAGAATGGAGAACGAAAATCTTTTGTACTGAGAAAATGATGAATTAGAGATTTGGTGGACATAAGCCTTCTCCATATTGATCATTGGCAGGCGGAGTGGCAAAGTGTTGAGTGCTCAGTTAGTTAATTCAAGAACAGAAACATCAACACTGAAGAAAACTAAAGCGTCACGCTTTAAAAGTAGCAGATTCGCGACCAATGTGAAAGTGGCAAGCATACTCGTAACATATTCCACACGCGACCGCTCTGTATCAGTATATCACACTGGTAGTACCGGTTATGTACTAACTGCTGCTTATTCTATGACATTCTTGTATAGAGACTATTCATTGTTCTATGGCATTTGTATCTGACGTAACCAATTATACATAACGCTTCAATGGACGAATTAGATGTCGATATAACGGGCGAAAGTCACACGTAACGCGAGTTCATTAGGGTTAATTTCGTTCAACTCTTTCATAGTAGTTCTATTATGTTCAATGACTTCTTTGTACGTGTGTCTAATTCCATAAGGACGTATTTCATAACTTGGCTATTCTATTATGTTCTCTATGTAGTACGCATGCATAATTCCCAATGGATGTCTTGATAATTAGGTGTCATCGAAGTAAAAAAAGTATACAATGTCCTAGATATTTCGATTTGTTCTTGAAATAGTAACATGTTTTACATATTTGTCAAATTAATTTTGTATACCAAACTATCCATGTTTTGATGTCTGCGTACCTTAGTCTCTATAAAATATATAGGTTACCTATACTGTGTAGTGTATCAACAAGTCTATCGAGAGGGCTACTAATAAATATTGTAGACAACCCACACAACACTATTTAGCTCCAAATTAAACCAAGCTTGTACTTTGAGAACCAGCTGATATACTTTATATATTTCTTTTGTAAATACATACTTAGAATACAATATAACACCCAGACAGAACACACATCTGTGTTCACCACACAAAATATTGGAGCTGAGATGCCAGTCGAGGCTTTTAGCCTGGAGAGACAGATACTTTTAGTCTAGTCATGTATTTCATATATTTTTTATTTATACAAACGATTTGGGGTTTTTGTTCAAAACGCAACATGAACTAACAACACCTTAATATAAAAAAGCTAAGCAATAGCATGTAAATTTATCCTGAAAATTTCTTTATTCTGTTGTATCACTAGAAACACTTTGAAACGTTATAAATCTAGGTGAGTCTAGCTATAAATAACACTAAAACTCACTTTTTTAATAATAGACTGACACAAAGAGCACTTAAAATGTGTATTAACTTTTTAAATACTTAAATATTTTCGTTGAACGCCAGTTTTATTCCAAAATAAATATGCAAATACTCAATTCTTGCTTAAAACTAACCGTTCTCTATCAAGCTGCTCAATATTCATGCAAGAAGTTAGCGAATCGTTTATTATTCTCTCCGTTCTTAAACGAACAGTTTATAGCAATTGGGTCACTCGGTGTCGCCAAGTAATATCTATGTATTGCTATTATTAATAATTATAAGTTTAAAAAACTAGAGAAACCGACTTCATTGTCAAACGGCTAAACCGATTTTAATTAAATTTGTTTGGGACAATGTGGACGTAAGAATAACCTTCTAAATAAAAAAATAATTTTCTAAATCGGTTTATAAATGACGGAGGCATGCAGTTACAAACATTAAAAAAAAATATTAAAAAAAAATGGCAACACCGATTTTAATCAAATTAAAATGGGACCGATGTGGAAGCAGAACTTTTCAGATAAAAAAATATTTTTTCAAATCGGCTCACAAATGACGAAGTTATGCGGTAACAAACATTAAAAAAAAAAAAACATTAAAAAAAAAAATACAACCGAATTGAGAACCTCCTCCTTTTTGATAGGAAGTCGGTTAAAAATATGACATCGATAACATTTAAATATGAAAATACAATGTAGAATGTAAATTCAATGTATTCGTGCATGTACGCAAATCGATGCAGAGCACTGGTGGTCTAGTAGTAGCAGCCCCGCCTTCCGATCCTAAGGTCGTGGGCTCAAATCCAGACATGTACCAATGAGTTTTTCTATCGAAAAATGTATGTATACAATGCTAGTGCTCTCAAACGGTGAAGGAAAACATCGTGACGAAACCCGTGGCTTAGTCAGCTCCGCACGTATTGACCATGTCTTTCTTGTGGATTAGGTTGACTAAGCTGTCAGGATGGTATAGGTGCTGGGCAAGCCTATTCCATCTAAAATCCTGTCCCAGGCACTATAGCGTTCCGAAAATAGGGGCATAAGTAATCACCAGTTGCACTTGACGCTATATAAATCATCTACAATAGATGAAAAGGCCTGTTTACTTTTTACGCAAATCGCGAAACTAAGCAGATTAGCGACATGCATCACACTATGAGGGCACAACACAGGCGGCTCTCCATACAAACGTAGTCCCCTATTTCCTCCCTGGATAATGCCTCTAGAGAGTAACCATTTTGTCTCTTAAAATCCATCTGCTATATACGTGCTCGTATGTTTTCCTTTTTTTCAGAAACTTATTGATTAAAGAAAATAATTATGACCCTCATAATAAGATTTATATGAAATATGAATTGGAGGTGATTTTTTCTTTATCAATAAGTTTCTGAAAAAAAGGAAAACATACGAGCACGTATATAGCAGATGGATTTTAAGAGACAAAATGGTTACTCTATAGGCATTATCCAGGGAGGAAATAGGGGACTACGTTTGTATGGAGAATCGCCTGCGTGTTGTTCCCTCCTAAGGGCTCAAACTTAATAACACCCTTGAGTTTACTGAAACTATTACACGGGTATTTATCGCGTTAATTACCTTATTTTATTTATTTTCCCGACGTTTCGGCTATGTTGCAATAACCGTGGTCGCGGGCTGACTGGAGCATTGACATGAGTGCTACCGTGGCTGAGAAGTGGAGGCAGTATCACTAACTACCCTCACTTGATCTTCTTTTTTCGTAATGTCCGTGCACGCACTACGACACACAACACTAATAGTATCTACGCACTGTGGTAAGGTATCGCGACGCACACACCTACCAATGACGGGATTCCACGATTGTGAAAGTCTGTAACCATCTTCACGATTGAAATTAGGATACTTACTGATTTCAATCGCTTCACGTACCAGCCTTTTATGGTAGTGCCGTTCATTGGCTAGCACCTTGGGATCATGTAGTTCAATCCAGTGATTAGGGCCTATAGTGATTAGCTATAGCAGAGCACCTTGTGGATTCAGGCCCTAATCACTGGATTGAACTACATGATCCCAAGGTGCTAGCCAATGAACGGCACTACCATAAAAGGCTGGTACGTGAAGCGATTGAAATCAGTAAGTATCCTAATTTCAATCGTGAAGATGGTTACAGACTTTCACAATCGTGGAATCCCGTCATTGGTAGGTGTGTGCGTCGCGATACCTTACCACAGTGCGTAGATACTATTAGTGTTGTGTGTCGTAGTGCGTGCACGGACATTACGAAAAAAGAAGATCAAGTGAGGGTAGTTAGTGATACTGCCTCCACTTCTCAGCCACGGTAGCACTCATGTCAATGCTCCAGTCAGCCCGCGACCACGGTTATTGCAACATAGCCGAAACGTCGGGAAAATAAATAAAATAAGGTAATTAACGCGATAAATACCCGTGTAATAGTTTCAGTATGTGTTATGATCGCGAAAGTTTAAAAAGTACCCTTGAGTTTCCTTGTTTGTAACTAGTGGTGAATGAGAACAAGATACAGCTGGTTAACGGGTCTAGCAAGAATAACACTTTTCAGTAGATCCACGCTAAAACTGGATCTATAGAGAAAAACATTTCTCACTAAATCCACTATGACAATAAGTGGAGATTAAACGCTTTCAGTGGGGGTTAGTAATAAAGAAATAAACACAAGCACGTAGTCAGATCTATTAGGTTCTTTTATGGTGTGTAAAACATTATACAACTTTATTACCTATTATAAAATACTCGGTAATCAAATAATTACCCAAATGATGCGTCTTTTACACTTCCGATATAATTAACTTTTGAATCGGATGTAATTTCCTTTACCATGACATAGATGCCTTCATAGATTAATTATTAAAATGTCAATCAATCTTATGAACATGGAATTTATAATACCATTCGTATGAACATACCAGCCAAATAATGTGGGCATTGACCACTTTCTCTTGATCAAAAAGGGCATTGCTACGTCACAATTTGGCACTCAAAATAATACATGAATAATACATGAATGCTGTTCGAATATCAAATCCATATTTTTTTCTTCTTTTCGGTTCCTGCATAACTTAAAAGCAATCAATCTGTTCTTATCCACTGTAATATTTCTTTTCGGCGTTCTTAATTAACCCACGTTTTTAAAACATCACGATGCGACTGGTCCTTTAATAAGTACATTCATACCTTTAAAACGTGCGTGCCAACTACAAATAATGTGGTGGCGCGAATTGAAAACATTCTCTTCTATCCTTTAGATCTTTTATCTTCTTTTTATATCATTTATATCCTTGTAACCATTCTATTCATTTAATTATATCCCCCAGCTATATACCTACATGAATAGGTTCAAGAAAAATGAAAAAAATATCCGTTAGGGTAGGCAACGCAACAACAACTCCCTTGGTGCTGTTGTTGCGTTAGGTCTATGGTTGGTTGCTTGGTGTCTATGGGCGACCGTGACCGCTTACCATGAACTGGGCCGTAAGTCCGTTTGCATTAAAAAAAAGCAACGGTTTATTTCACTTTTAAATTCTAATAATTTCCATTGCTACTGCCATTACTGATTTTGTCACGCTGCGCTGTTACGTCAATATTTAAGTAGACAGCCATTCAGCGCTTCAGTGAAGGCCTGCGCACACCTAGGTTCCTGGCAATGGCGATCAATGAAACGCTATCAAATATCGCTGTCAAATTTGACAGCGTTTCACTGTTCGCCATCGCCAGCGCACACCTAGGTTCCTGGCAATGGCGATCAATGAAACGCTATCAAATATCACTGTCAAATTTGACAGCGTTTCACTGTTCGCCATCGCCAGCGACCTAGGTGTGCGCAGGCCCTAAAACAAAAAACTCACTGATAGCCATCGCCCACGAAACCAAAACTCGAAAGTCGAATATTAACTCGGATATTTGACACCAAAAAGTATTATTCTTGTTGTCACTAGTTTTTTCGAAACAGTCAGTGTGGTGAAAGGATTTGAGATGCAAAGAATTAAATGTTTATTTTTATGTTTTATCTCCCAAAGTTAATTTTATTCTTATAATGTTGACCACTTTTCTAACATAAAAACTCTTTGCTAAGATTAAAAAATCGGTTGTCTGTAAAGTCGGTTTACTGACGATAGTTGAACGTGATAACGTCATAAGAAATACTCGCGGACTCGCGGACTCGCGGACTCGGACTCGGACTCGGACTCGGACTCGGACTCGGACTCGGACTCGGACTCGGACTCGGACTCGGACTCGGACTCGGACTCGGACTCGGACTCGGACTCGGACTCGGACTCGGACTCGGACTCGGACTCGGACTCGGACTCGGACTCGGACTCGGACTCGGACTCGGACTCGGACTCGGACTCGGACTCGGACTCGGACTCGGACTCGGACTCGGACTCGGACTCGGACTCGGACTCGGACTCGAACTCTCGGACCCGGACCCGGAACCCGACCGAACCCTTACCCTTACCCTCATTTACCCTTACCCATTACCCGGCCCGGGCTCGGGCTCAGGTAAATGGAACGACGAAACGACGTAACGACGCATGAGTCATGTTTTTTCGTGCGTGCAGCCGACTCCATCGATTTATAAGACGTTATCACGTCAAAAAAAAACTCGTACGTTCTACATTACAATAACGCACAAGTACGTAATGACATTAATAAATAAATATCGTAAACAATCCACTCAACACTATCTGATAGATGATACTCGTATAACACTTGTCCTTATACATTATTTTTTGTAAATACATACTTAGAATATAATATAACACCCAGACAGAGAACAAACATCTGCGTTCACCACACAAATAATAATTCTCAGTGGGGATCGAACCCACGACCTACGGCACAGAACACATAATCATCAGGGGATCTTACTTCACACATACAATTACTAACCAATGTGTAAGGAATAATGTCAATGCACTCAGGTTCATTGCTCCTTCTAAGATTCCCAGCACGTAGAATGTTAAAATTTATATAAAGATGGATGTGACAGCCTGACACCTGAGGTTTTACCGAACTCTTGAATCTATATAGGTACGTACAACTGTTATGTGATTGACTGATCGTCACGCAGCTATTAGTAAGCCATCATAATCAGTATGCCTACCACAAGCTGTGTCTGGCTCTGGTTTTGAGTCTGTGTGAGTGCTCACCAGTGTCACTGTGTGTGTGACGTTTCGACGTAGGATTTATTTAGTCAACACTCAACACCAGGCCCCTGTTTAATAAAGCTGACAATTCGTGTTGTTATACCTATTTTATAGAATCATTAAATACTCTCTTTAAGATGGAACAACGATTTGAATTTTGAAATGTATGTTATTTTTTGTTGTACGTCTTTTTGATCACTCAAAATAAAATTCTCACACCATGTACATGTTTTTACTGTAGAATTACAACAAAAAACGTTATCAGCACGAATTGTTTAGTAGAATTCGCAGCATGTACATATCAATAGTGTGAAAGTATTCAATTTTGTATTTTGTGTCGAAAAAAATCCTTGCAAAATGTCATGTGGAGATGTTGTCGACTATACCCTCGCTCCTGCTATCTAATAGAGATGGATATTCTTCATGGAAGTTTAAAATGCGAAACTACCTGGTACATGAAGATCTCTGGTGCACAATAGATGGGTACGATGAACCGGACATCACTACTGTGCAAGTTATAGATGTCGTCGACTATACCCTCGCTCCTGCTATCTAATAGAGATGGATATGGTGCACAATAGATGGGTACGATGAACCGGACATCACTACTGTGCAAGTTAAGTTAATAAATGATAAGAGAGCTCTAGCTTAGATATGTCTGACAGTAGATGGCCCTGCAACTACGCACATTAGGTGTGCTTAGACTGCCCTTGAAGCTTGGAAAGCATTACAAGATGCTTAGGAAGATAAAGGTATGGGACGAAGAATCTCGCTGAATGAATAAGACTAACATTAGAAAGAAAGCTGTACAGACTCTCGCTGAATGAATATTACAATGTGCAAGTTAAGTTGAATAAGAGAGCTCTAGCTAAGATATGTCTGACAGTAGATGGCCCTGCGATTATGCACATTAGGTGTGCTAAGACTGCCCTTGAAGCTTGGAAAGCATTACAAGATGCTTAGGAAGATAAAGGTATGGGACGAAGAATCTCGCTGAATGAATATCAGAACATAGAAATGTAACATTAGAACATGTTAGAATATTAGAATGTAACATGTAGAAATGTGGCAATTCAAGAAACTCTTTTCGATACAGACTCTCACTGAATGAATATCAGAACATAGAAATGTAACATTAGAACATGTTAGAATATTAGAATGTAACATGTAGAAATGTGGCAATTCGGTCGTAGAAGATGCCTCGATTGCTGCAATATTATTAGGAGGTCTTACTTCAAAATATGAGCCTCTAATAATGGCACTAGAAAACAGCAATGTGGATGTGACGACTGATCTGTGATGATGACGAAAACATGGAAGCTTGTTGATCGGCCAGATAAGAAGGTGATACCATGCAAATGGGTATTTAAGGTCAAGATGGATGCTCATGGAAACATAATAAAGTATAAGGCAAGACTAGTAGCCAAAGGTTTCAAACAGGTTGAGGGTGTTGATTATAATGAAACGTTTGCTCCAGTGGTACGTCATTCGTCACTCCGTACATTGTTTGCATTAGCTGCAGAAATGGACCTAAAAATGAGACACTTGGACGTTGACACTGCTTTCCTCAACGGAGATCTTGAAGAGGAAGTTTATATGGAACAACCTCAAGTTTTTGTGAAGAAAGGTCAGGAAAGTCAAGTTTGTCTGTTGAAAAAATCCTTATACGGGCTAAAACAGGCACCACGAGCATGGAACAAGATGGATAAAACTTTGCTGAAATTAAGTTTTGATAAAACTCTTTCGGAACCGGAACATGCGTTTATAAGAAACTTTTTGGTAAAGAGTTGGTTATAGTGGCAGTTTATGTTGGTGATCTCATTGTCTTTTGCCAGAGTGACATGACATTTGACATTGTCAAGCATGATCTTGAAAATATATTTTCCATGAAAGATCTTGGAGAATAGAAATATTATCTTGGACTGAATATCGATAGAAGTGATAATGGTGAAATAAAGATTAGTCAAAGAACGTTTATTTCAAATTTGTTACGAAGATTCGGTATGGATATGTGCAAGACGGTTGAAACACCATCAAGTCTAAAAAAAAACTTGTTGCTGGAAATGGTGAAGAAGATTATCAATTTCAGAGCTTAATTGGATCACTGATGTTCCTGGTAGTGAACACTCGCCCTGACATTGCATTTGTGACGAGCTATCTTAGCCAGTACAATACCAAGTTTAGTAAAGAACACTGGCTTGCAGCAAAAAGAGTACTGCAGTATTTGAGAGGTACTTTTGATTACGCGCTTACTTTCAGGAAGACGGGAAAAATTCTTGAAGGCGGCTATATTCAACGATAGTCAGAGTGCACAGAGTTTGGTGCACAACCCGGTCCACCACGAGCGGACTAAGCAAGACTAAATATCATTTTATCAGAGAAATGGTATCTGACGGAATTATATGTGTAAAATTTGTCAGATCGAACGTCAATTTTGCTGACATACTAACTAAGCCACTTGGGCGCATTCTACATAAAAGGTGTCTAGAAGGCTTAGGGTTGTTTTAGCTTTAGGACGTTTTAGATTTTATCTTTGAGAATGTGATATTTTTTTTTAGAGAGTTTTTATTGAGGGCGGATGTTGTTATACCTATTTTATAGAATCATTAAATACTCTCTTTAAGATGGAACAACGATTTGAATTTTGAAATGTATGTTATTTTTTGTTGTACGTCTTTTTGATCACTCAAAATAAAATTCTCACACCATGTACATGTTTTTACTGTAGAATTACAACAATTCGACATATGTATTTGTCAAAAAGTGACAAAATTGTGGAATTGTCACGCTTTTGTGACATATTTGTCACTTTTATTAATAGCCTAAGTGCGACAATTCCACAAATTTGTCGGTTTGTGACATATATGTCGAATTGTCAGCTTTATTAAACAGGGTCCTGAACCAGAGACAGAGCCAGACAGAGCTTGTGGTAGGCCTACAGCAGTGTCACCTAATACTAGATATCATGTCCGTAAGGTCATAAGTTAATTTTGGGAAAGATATTGTAGTATTATCTAATGCGAGTATTATCTCAGATAAAGGAAAAATACCTTCCCATCATCAGCCCGAAGAAGTCTGAATACTATAGAGCGCAAACTTTGTGTCTTGTGCAAGATATTATCAAGCGAGTGAAGACGCAGACTTTAAACTAGTTCACGGTAATACTGTTTGGTAAATTGAGTTTTCAGAGCTTCAAGTTATCTTTGACAACTGTATTGAAATAGTGGCTTAGAAGATTCTGGAAAATCCCGATTTTCGCAAAATTGTATTCAGAAAAATGGAGTTGGAATCTCGTAAATATTATTGAATGATTTCTTTTGGTGCTACCGGTACTTATTCGTTGTTAATTATTATGTGAAATGAAAAGAGTGGCGATAGGTATTATGAAAAATGAAATTGAAACAATAAGTAAAAACATTCATTATACCTAAGCATACAGTACAGACTGTATAAAGAGATAATGTAAATGATAATTATCAAAGAGTTTCAAATATTTACAACCTAACTTAAAAATCTATGTTAAAAAAAACATTGAGTAGGTTTTTTTTTGTGTACGCATCTCATCACCTTTATAGTATGTATAGGTATTTAAACTGATATGAAACCGACTGTATAAAAATACAAACCATATAAAAAAGAGGTCGTTACATCTCGATTACCTTCTTCTATAAAAAGTTCGCACAGCGATTTCTATCACTCCATAATAAGTAACAAAAGTTCATATAAGTACAATTTGTTCAATACAATTATGTAGTTATTTAGCGAATGTCAAGATCATAGTCTAGAATACATCAACTGACTTGACCTACTTACTTCTCAAAGAATACTCGGATGTACTATTATGGTACGAATTGCCCATAAATTAAAGAGTATTGATAGCAGTATTCTTGTAATAAGAACGTGTGAAATTGCTTTATTGGTGTATAATTTATGATTGGTGATACTCTAGTTCAGATATCGACGCAGTTCAAACTGAATAAGCCGCCTCACTCTTCACCTTTTTTGAAGTGCAAATCTATAGGTGGGCCTGAGCATTTTTAAGGTGGGAAAAACCAAAGAACTCGCGTCACCGTGACGCGTTACGTCTCCAACACCTCTTCAGTAAATATCGTCAATTTTTTTTTTAAATATATTTATCAATGTTATACACCGCTTTGGTGCCCATATTCTTAGTGCTGGTACTCAAAATAACAATGCAAATTTTAGGGAAGGATGACTACTACATAATCTTTGACTGCATGTGAAATATTTTAGTAGTACTATTAGTACGCTGTAGTAGTTATTTTTTAATTTTTGATGAATATTATATTGCTCTCTTCTCTGTTTGGTTATCTGTCTTGTTATATGTATTATAAATATGTTTTACAAAAAAATGTGCATAAATTATTATGTCAGCTATCTGGTATCCATCCTACAAGCTCTGCTTTGGGGCTAAATGGATCCGATTATCCAGGCTATTTTATTTTTATTGATTATTTAAGGTATAAAAGTAGGGTAGGTAGGTAGACTTTTGGTTTATCTTCTAATAAAACACCACGCAAAAACGAGAGTAAATACCAGCTATGACAGAAATCATACAAACGTTATACTTAGCTGTTCCCTTAGATCTCCAAGGAAAATTACTTACTTTTATATCGATGTTGCGACTTAATAATTCTTTTAAGAGGTTTCATTCAATTTATTGGTTATTTTGGGTTGTGGTAAGTAATATATATGATCACAAAAGAATCCTTTTGACTTCATTTGAGATTTGAGGAAATCGAGACCGAAATGTTTTTTTCTGTATATTTTTACATGACAGTTGAATAAGGTTTATCTTCGAAATGTTGTTACATTTAACTCTTTTGACATTAATTTTACTACGACTGGCTTCTAAGCTTTGTTGGTAGTAGCTCTGCCTTGTGAGCAGTAGGTTGGTCGACCCCCACCAAGGACAAATATTTGTGTGGTGAACACAGATTTTTGTTCTCTGTTTGGGTGTTATATTGTAATATTATAAGTATCAGCTATTTGGTTCCCATAGTACCTACAAGCTCTGCTTAGTTTGGGGCTAGATAGTGTTGTGCGAATTGTCTGCAATATTTATTTATTTCAACTTCCTATACTTATCCTACTGCATAACTACGTAAAAACTTTGCAAAGGAAATTAAACATTATTACCAAGCTTTTAGACCGAGTTCCATAGATCGAGATCCGAGGGTGCCAAGGTCCAAGACGTTGGAATACGAATAATGAAGTTGGGCAAGGCACTGGCAAGACGTAGTGACGATAAGTGGTGCAAAAGATTGACGGAATGGTGGGCGAGGAATGGGGAAAGAAGCGTTGGATGTAGGCTAGCTCGATGGATTGACGACGTTGTCAGCGAAGTGGGCCGCCGATGGATGAGAGCAGTCCAAGATCGTTGTGAATGCCAAGAGCAAAAAGATACCTATGCCCAGCAGTGGGTTAAGCCAAGCTACGGATGATGATGGATATCTATTACCTACTCGCTTTAAATATAATACTCTGCCATGTAAAGTGTTTACGATCATCATAACCCATTGCAAATAAACAAACGAACAGGTTTAGCTTAGAAGGATTTATTCAGCAGAATCTATGTCATGATCAAGTGCGAATGACTTGTACGTCGGTTAGTCATTGCACAGTAAAGATATAGTATTTTGAGTAACCATACTAAACCCATGCAGAATATTTATGTGACCAGTTTACAGTACTACCAACTTATTTGTTCAGTTAGGTGTCACTATTACTGAGGAATTTCACTATCCCACTATAAGTGGGGTTGGCACAACATGTTCTCCTCTTCAAGCAAGAACTCCAGGGCCCTGTTTAATAAAGCTGACAATTCAACATTATGTCACAAAGCGACAAATTTGTGGAATTGTAAAAAGTGACAAATATGTCACAAAAGCGCGACAATTCCACAATTTTGTCGCTTTTGTCATATATTATGTCAAATTGTTAGCTTTATTAAACAACTGGCTCAGCTGACATCAACTCGTCAAATTTCTATTTCTCCAATTATATGTTTACTGTTTGCAATGTTCGTGTACTGTTGCCATTGGTTATGTTTACTCGTTAACGTCAGTGACCCACAAAAATGCATATTCATTATTTATCTGCAAAAGCGACCATTGCTGCGGTTGATTGTATGAGAACATGCGCATTAGGCGACCAGGTCGCGCTACCCAAGACGACCACCGAGCTATCCCTGTTCTTCGTGATTTAGATGATACGATCGTGAGAAGGTAGCGACTTCTGTCATTTATTTATTAATGGAGAGAAACTGATCATTGCTCATCATCGTTTTCTCTTTGTATATTGTTATAGGCGATGGCTACCACTTAACTTCAGGTAATATGTTTGTTCCATTAGCTAGTTGTATAAAAAAAGTCTTTTATGTGATATGGGTCTATGTGTTATTGTACAAATTGTGTGCCTGAAATAAACAACTTTTATTTTATTTATTATTAATTTATTGCAAGGTCGGTAAGATTTCCTATGTTATGCGACTAATCTCTCTACACACAATACAAGATGATAACCCTGCTAGGGTCGCACAAAATATTGCATATTTTATCGTGACTATTGATCAGATATATCAGAGATCAGTATGCCTACCATGACCTCTGTCTGGCTATGGTTTTGAGTCTGTGTGAGTGCTCACCAGTGCATTATGCTGTGTGTGTTACGTTTTGACGTAGGATTTAATTAGTTAGCACTCACACACAATCTTACTACCTTCTGTTTTTAACCGACTTCCAATCAAAAAGGAGGAGGTTCTCAATTCGGTTGTATTTTTTTTTTTTTTTTTATGTTTCTTCGTCATCTGTGGGCCGATTTGAAAAATTATTTTTTTATCTGAAAGGTACTGCTTCCAGATTGGTTCCATTTTAATTTTATTAAAATCGGTGTTGCCATTTTTTTTTAAATAATTTTTTTAATGTTTGTAACTGCATGCCTCCTTCATTTATGAACCGATTTAGAAAACAATTTTTTTATTTGGAAGGTTATTCTTACGTCCAGATTGTCCCAAACAAATTTCATTAAAATCGGTTTAGCCGTTTGGCAATGAAGTCGGTTTCTCTAGTTTTTTAAACTTATAATTATTTAGAAACATTTTTATATATTTATGCTACAATGCTGATGGAACAAATTGAAAGTTTGAAAATGCCCATGAATGTTTAAAACACGGTATTGCTCTGGTAACTGCGTCTCTGGCCGCTTAATGCGTTCAGGCTTTATGTGTATCGGAATACTTTGCGGTTCTGCGTAATGAAATTTTATAACTTTTATGGGCAATTTTTTAATTTATCACGAAAAACTTGCCAAGCTTCTACTGCAGGTGATGCTTTGAAAGCAATAAAGTATACGCCCATGTCTCTACCTTAACTAAACCCGTTAACTGGTAGACCACGCAGTGCGCTGGTAGCCTATGGTAGTAACCTCGACTACCAATGCTAAGGTCGTGGGTTTGAATACAGTCGTGTACCTATGGATTTTTCTGTTCGGAAAATGTTTGTGCTCTTAAACTTGTGTCACAGTCAGTTTTGACATATTGATGATTGTCTTTCCTGTGGGATAAACCGACTAAGCTGTCAGGATGGTTTACAGGTCCTGGGCAAGTCCATTTTACTTAAATCCTGTTCCAGGCACTATAGCGTCTCGTAAGTAGGACTTAAGTCACGGGTTGCCCTTGACACTATATAAATCATCTACAATAGATGCAAAGGCCTGTTTACCTACATCACACAAATGTTTTTCCTTATTACCCACAACTTGTAACGGGTCAAAACGTTACAACGCCACCTAGTGGCTTTTTGTACAATTAAAACGTGTACTTCGATTTTAGTCTAACGGTTGGCAATCTAGTTCCGGGCATTTCACCTAGATGGCAGCACGCGGGTTTGTGTCTGTCTCTTTTGTTTCTTTTAGCGTCATAGGGGTGGCAAAATTTGAGGATGGTGACAGCTGTCAGATCCACTGAACTGTCATTGGATAGTAGGTCACGCGGGGTATGTCAGTGTCACATCGGTGGCGTCTGGCGGCGCGGTCTGTTTTTGGGTCTAATGGCGGCGATTCATTTTCACGGTTGAGCGCCGGAGATTTTTGAGAAAGTATTTTGTGTTAGCTGCCCCAAAGCTTGGGAAAAACGTCTTGGTGTAAGAAGAAGTGATGAGTGACGTGTGTCGGAGTATAGAAAGTGGTAAGTTACCTCTGGACAATTGGGATTGTACAGTGAGAAGCGGCGAGTGAAATGTCGGGAACTAATGTTTCGTTTATTCTTGTTTTAGGATTATTGGGTGCGTGTATGCATCTCTGTTGAAGTAAAATGTTTGAGAGAGGCGGCGAACTGCGGCACTGGTTTGGGTCGGAAGGCGTCCGTTCCGTGCTATCGATCCCAGAGAAAATCACCATGCTCCGAGCAGAAGGTAAGCTTGGCTGCTAATCTGAAGTTATCTATCAGATCATGTATAGCTTCATACTCTGTTGGACTCAAACATGTGCAGAAGAATCCCCGCCTCGGTTTCAGAGTAACAATTTTAGGTTGTCGTTTAAGTTGTATGGATATTGATTTCTTTATTTGATGACGCGTTTCAGAAGCTGCTCGGCTCTTGGAAGAGGGACAGGTCCTTCACGTCACCGCCAGTAGATCGGGGTTTGACTGGTCCCATCAACTCATCTGTGGTTGGGAAAAGGCCATGATTCGTGGTTCGGTCCTCCCACGATGCCATACTAATCAGGTGATTGCGTTCCATATATATTGACAGTGGTCTCATGGTAATCTTCGGTGCCCCCTTGATGTTAGTATGCTTCTCATCTTCATAACTCAGTGAGAGTACAGTGCAAGTGACAAGGTTAGGTTTTAGGTTATGTATTAGGGCCTTTTGGCAGACTTATTTCAAGTGAGGAAGGGACCGTTGTAGCCGATAGTCTCGGTGTTAAATGTAGATTCATTAGTAGGTATCCAAGTACGTTTTCCCCTCAATTGTATAGGCCTTAGTGCTTTAGAGGGCTAAGTTGGCTTCACCATCGTTGAATATTGTAGCATTAATCAAATTATAAATATCTTTAAGAAAGTAGCCTCTCGGCTCATTTTAGTAATTTCTAATCTTTGTCTCTTGTAATATCAGCAGGGCATTTAAAACACATATCCCCTAACTCCTAGGTGCACTAACATAGTTAATAGAGAGCTTGCATGTTTAGTTATAAGTAGGTAGGGAATTAGGTAGGTACTAACAACTCAGATCCTTAGGTGTGTGGAGGATGTAAGGATATGTATGCCCGTATAAGTACAGTCAATTAGTCAATCCAACCATTGTAATCAATTTCTTTGTGTAGGTACTTCTAGGTTGTCTCAGGATAAAGAAAACACATTGTTAATTAAAATAAACTCCTTTTTCTTTGGTCGTCTCAGGACGGTGGTGTATAATTTTAGATAAATTAATCTTAGACATATTTGCATAAGAAATAAACTGTTCCAATGTACCACAATCTGCTTCGTCTTCTTTAATAATAATATTATTCACTACTGGACATTCAGGCTCTTGTCCAACTTAAAGTTTAGAGCCTGTGGCGCCCTCCAATCTTCCTGTAGCCTCAAGATTAGAACAGAACCCCAAGCTAGCTAGGCATAACATCTATCAAACCGCACAGGACACTTTGACGGGTAACAATTGGCGCCCAACGTGGGGCTCAGGAAGATCTGGTTATTTGTGATCTTGTTATTTGTGATCTTGTTTTCTGTGATCTTGTTATTTTTAGTTTAGAAAATTTGAAACTTTATTTTGAAAACCTTGTCCTTGCACTACTCTATTATTAGGCTCACTATTGTGTATTAGTAGTTTTTAGATATTTTACACTTATGTTATGGTTTGGTGTTATTATTAGTAACGTTTGAGTAAGTTCGATTAGAGAACAGCAATTAACATTTGTTTGAGTGTAATTAAATTGGAATAGATATGTATTACTGCACTCTGTATACCGTTATGGTACTATTTGGTGTTATTTTAGTAATGTTTGTTTTAGTAACATTATGAATTAATAATTAAGATTTTGTTTAAAGTTATGAATTGAATTGTAAGTCTCCACTGCACTCTACTCTCTATTCTATTCCCGCGCTATTTGAGTATTATTTTGGTTACTGATTGTTTGATCGGGGATGTGCTGGTCTTTTGAAATTGGTAGCCGGGGTGATGAGGTTAAGGGAAACTGGGAGTGGATTGTCATTATATTGATGGTGGAGACCAACATGTGCGGTTTGATGGTTTTGGGAAGCACAGTTTGGTTTGATTTTGTTTTAGTTCAATTAGTTAAATTGTTAAGTCTCCACTGCACTCTTCTCTCTCTATTATAATTCCCGCACATATGAGTATTGTTTTGGTTACTGATTATCTGATCGGGGATGTGCTGGTCTTTTGAAATTGGTAGCCGGGGTGATGAGGTCGCGGGAAACTTGAGTGGGATTGTCATTATATGGGTGGAGACAAACATGTGCAGATGGATAGTATTGGGAAGCACACTTAGTCTGATTTTGGTTTTGGTCAGAGTTGGTTCTTTTTGGTTTTGTTATGTTTTGAGTTTTTCTTTTGTACCTTGGTCAGGTCATTTGGAAAAAGGAGTATCCATTGTCTGATGCTTCTAAAGTTTTTTTTTGTTGTCAAGAAATTGACATCGGGGTTCAGCAGAATGTATTGTTGCATCCGAGTTGGATTCACTCATTTCATATGAGTTACATGATTATTGTTTGGGTTCTTAGTTGGGCGGTATGATGGTTCAGTTTGATTGTAGGCGTTGGTCGGAGCTTGCTTGTATTTTGGGTTTTGGTGGGTTTTGAATTTTCGTACCCCGGTCAGTTGAGATTATTTTATTTGTATGGAGAACATTGGACCTGGGTGCTGGATATTTTATGGAATGAAATCTTTCGTTAGTTGGACATTTTGGATCTTCTGGTTGTGAGTCATTTTTTATCATTAGTTTTGTTTTTCTTATCAGTATCATTCTAACAGGTGGACCTGGCATGGATAGTGAGTGACCGTTATGGAAGCTTAGTACGGGTCAAACCTTGTCTCTCGAGTCGTATTGTAGGTATATCTAAACTTTATTTGCATAAAAATAAGCTTTGGCCGTTTTGCTGTGAGTTCCTCTTAGTATCTATCTTGGTGTTAAAAAAAAAATAAGCCTAAATTTTCTCACGGATGACAATGAGTAGATTAGCGAGCCTTTGTTATCCTCCAGAGCGGTTTAAAAGACTCTGTTAACTTTGATTGTTGCTAAGAGAGGTAGCAAAACTCGTAGAGGAGCAGTTGGCAACTCCTGGCGATATTGTTTTTTTTCTTTCTTTGCTGTTAGGGATATTAGTAGTCAGTGGGTAAAAATAAGCCATAATATTTCCCAGCGGTCTACAACTGGTATCAAAGCCTTATGTATCGCGCAGAGCGGGTTGAAATACTCTGTAAACATTGACTTCTAAATAGCTAAAGTTTAAATATTCAACATAATATTAGTAGGTAGTAGGTATATTGTTTCACTTGCAGACTCACACCTCAAGATCTATCATCTTTCTGTAGATGTAGCATTGCATCATTAGCGTATTATGTACATCGTTAGGTTAGAATAGATATTCTTGTGTGGTATATTGGTTTTTGGTAAACGTTTGTTTTATTTTGTTTCAGTTTTAGTCTTGGGTTTTGCAGGTTTGTGCTGCAGTAGAAGTTTTTTTTTTTGTTTGTGTTTTTTTATTGTCCTTAGTAAAATGGTATTGTAACGGGTCAAAACGTTACAACGCCACCTAGTGGCTTTTTGTACAATTAAAACGTGTACTTCGATTTTAGTCTAACGGTTGGCAATCTAGTTCCGGGCATTTCACCTAGATGGCAGCACGCGGGTTTGTGTCTGTCTCTTTTGTTTCTTTTAGCGTCATAGGGGTGGCAAAATTTGAGGATGGTGACAGCTGTCAGATCCACTGAACTGTCATTGGATAGTAGGTCACGCGGGGTATGTCAGTGTCACATCGGTGGCGTCTGGCGGCGCGGTCTGTTTTTGGGTCTAATGGCGGCGATTCATTTTCACGGTTGAGCGCCGGAGATTTTTGAGAAAGTATTTTGTGTTAGCTGCCCCAAAGCTTGGGAAAAACGTCTTGGTGTAAGAAGAAGTGATGAGTGACGTGTGTCGGAGTATAGAAAGTGGTAAGTTACCTCTGGACAATTGGGATTGTACAGTGAGAAGCGGCGAGTGAAATGTCGGGAACTAATGTTTCGTTTATTCTTGTTTTAGGATTATTGGGTGCGTGTATGCATCTCTGTTGAAGTAAAATGTTTGAGAGAGGCGGCGAACTGCGGCACTGGTTTGGGTCGGAAGGCGTCCGTTCCGTGCTATCGATCCCAGAGAAAATCACCATGCTCCGAGCAGAAGGTAAGCTTGGCTGCTAATCTGAAGTTATCTATCAGATCATGTATAGCTTCATACTCTGTTGGACTCAAACATGTGCAGAAGAATCCCCGCCTCGGTTTCAGAGTAACAATTTTAGGTTGTCGTTTAAGTTGTATGGATATTGATTTCTTTATTTGATGACGCGTTTCAGAAGCTGCTCGGCTCTTGGAAGAGGGACAGGTCCTTCACGTCACCGCCAGTAGATCGGGGTTTGACTGGTCCCATCAACTCATCTGTGGTTGGGAAAAGGCCATGATTCGTGGTTCGGTCCTCCCACGATGCCATACTAATCAGGTGATTGCGTTCCATATATATTGACAGTGGTCTCATGGTAATCTTCGGTGCCCCCTTGATGTTAGTATGCTTCTCATCTTCATAACTCAGTGAGAGTACAGTGCAAGTGACAAGGTTAGGTTTTAGGTTATGTATTAGGGCCTTTTGGCAGACTTATTTCAAGTGAGGAAGGGACCGTTGTAGCCGATAGTCTCGGTGTTAAATGTAGATTCATTAGTAGGTATCCAAGTACGTTTTCCCCTCAATTGTATAGGCCTTAGTGCTTTAGAGGGCTAAGTTGGCTTCACCATCGTTGAATATTGTAGCATTAATCAAATTATAAATATCTTTAAGAAAGTAGCCTCTCGGCTCATTTTAGTAATTTCTAATCTTTGTCTCTTGTAATATCAGCAGGGCATTTAAAACACATATCCCCTAACTCCTAGGTGCACTAACATAGTTAATAGAGAGCTTGCATGTTTAGTTATAAGTAGGTAGGGAATTAGGTAGGTACTAACAACTCAGATCCTTAGGTGTGTGGAGGATGTAAGGATATGTATGCCCGTATAAGTACAGTCAATTAGTCAATCCAACCATTGTAATCAATTTCTTTGTGTAGGTACTTCTAGGTTGTCTCAGGATAAAGAAAACACATTGTTAATTAAAATAAACTCCTTTTTCTTTGGTCGTCTCAGGACGGTGGTGTATAATTTTAGATAAATTAATCTTAGACATATTTGCATAAGAAATAAACTGTTCCAATGTACCACAATCTGCTTCGTCTTCTTTAATAATAATATTATTCACTACTGGACATTCAGGCTCTTGTCCAACTTAAAGTTTAGAGCCTGTGGCGCCCTCCAATCTTCCTGTAGCCTCAAGATTAGAACAGAACCCCAAGCTAGCTAGGCATAACATCTATCAAACCGCACAGGACACTTTGACGGGTAACAAACTCATAATCATCAGCGCAAAAGGCACAGTAAGAACTATCTGAGCTCTGGAGCCAGTAGCAAGTTGGTATTTTTTTATTTCAAAACTCTTATTTATAAAGACCATGAACCGAAACACTAAACGCCCAACCACCTCATAGGCCGACGGCATTGTTAAGATCGCGGGAAATCGGTGGATGGAAAGGGCTCAGAATTGTTCTTTCTGAATTGTTTATGGGAAGCCTATGTCCAGCAGTGGACTTATTCAGGCTGATAATGATGGTGATTTCTATAGAAATTGAGTATAAAATTCTACTAAAGCTTATGTTGTTCAACTCAACCGTAAAACTTCAAACATGCATAGCATTGTGCAAAAGAGAGTTGTTTCATTTCAAGAACTGCGAATGAAACACAACTTTCAAAATAAAATAAAAACTTGAGTAGTAAAAGTTGAACAAATAACTTGCCTCGGAAAAACTAATCCGAAACGCAGGTTAGTAGTAGACCTACCACAAGGTCTGTTTGACTCTGTCTCTGGTTCTAGTTTTGAGTCTGCGTAAGTGCTAACCAGTGATACTGTGTGTGTTACGTTTTGACGTAGAATTTATTTAGTCAACACTCACACAGACTCAATACCAGAGTCAGAGTCAGAGCCAGACAGAGCTTGTGGTAGGCCTACAGCCTTGATTAAAAGATTCCAGCCAATCGGAGTTCCAAACTGGAAAATAGCTAGTTAAGACTTTGCAGTACAAAATAATGCACTTCGGGCAGTCAATACGAAGTTTCAACTTCGAGATTACAAGGCAACGTCCGTATGCACAAATGTCTAGTGATGTCACTATTGGTATTTTGCCGTCAAGCAGCGATGCTGCGTTTTGGTTTAAGACTGTCGATCGAACAAGGCGGATGGCAAATAAGACCCAGGTATTCACTGCAGCTCGCTAGTTTTAATAATTGTTAATACGTTCATTTTAGTACTTTAGGCACAGTTTTTATATTCATTATTGCAATTATATTCATAATATTAACTTAACCGTGGCTATTGTTTTGAACTATTTTGCTCGTTGCAGCCTTAAAGAGTGTGAAGTTGATGGACGCAAGGTATTTGGTAAGGCACGTTTCTATGTTACGTGACATGACAAACAATGCTTTGTGACGGTAACCACTTGACAATTTAGTGATTCATCTGCTTTCTCTAATAGCAAATAAACTGTGTCTGCGCGTTGCCAACCAAAGTCACATGCCAACACTTGCAACCAAACAAAGACTTGACTTTGTTTCATAGCATTTTTGGCTGTGACTTTTTTGTGATGTTCTTATAACTTCAACTTGGAGTTATCATCGTACTTATTCAATGAAAGCTATACCAAAACCATTTTTTTTTGCATAATTTAGGCGTTTCTGCAATCTCACCTGCTGTTAAGTGATGATGCGGTCGATAGTGAATTCTAGCGTTTGTGAATAAGGGGGCATATTTGCAGTTGATTTCGTTTTGCTATTAAGGTCCTATGTCCACTACAGCGGAGAATTTCGAAACCAATAGAATTATGGAGTAAATGGGTTCGTATGCATACACTAGGGGAACGCAAAAGTGCAAAATTCTAATTTTTGTTTTTATTTTAATAGCAATAACCAGTGAACTCAACCAGTAACCGTGTTTTATTATCATCATCATCAACCTGAGGTAGACCACTGCATGCCATAGGTCACCCTTGGGTCTTGCGCTCATCTTAGCTTCTAAGGCAGTGGTTTATACATTTCCAAGAAGAACGATTTTAAGCCCTCTTCATCAACTAACCTTCCACGATTTTTATAATATCCTCAGTCCTCGCAGGGTTTCATATCATACTGGTAAAGTTGAGAAGAAAAAAGCATGTAACTGATGTTTCAGATCTCTTGCTCTCTACCCTTAGTAGACGCCGAGGCTGGTATAGCAATATGTAGGCGTACCACAAGCTCTATCTGGTTCAGTCTCTGGCTCTGGTTTTGAGTATGTGTGAGTGCCCAACAGTGTATTATACTGTGTGTGTGACGTTTTGACGTAGGATTTATTTAGTCATCACTCACACAGTCTCAAAACCAGAGCCAGACAGAGCTTTTGGTAAGCCTACAGGAGGTTTTACTACAGTAATTCATCATCCTACTACAAACTTAAAAGCGAAACCACAAAAACTATTTAACGCCGACATTTATGGGTTCAAAGCCTTTATTTTTGGTTATGTAATAATGTTGTTCGTTTTGCTTCTTTTTAAGAACAGATCAATTTGTATTGACATCAGAAATCATTGTTAAAATTAATCTTAATCGAATCAGTGAATTCGATAATCGATCAATGTTTCATTTCATTTTGTAAAATACCCAGTGTGATATAATTTTGCCAATCATTCAAATAAGGCTAACTACAGATTTTGCGTCTAAATGACGTTGACGCGTGAGCATAAAGTGCTCACTCAAGATTTTTTAGAAAATCTTGGGGGTAGTCAGAGGTAGGTACATAAAATATTACTTCTGTCATTTCTTGCAGTAGAGGTTCCCATTTCCCAAGTATGACCTCAAGGGTATTTTAAATCTCAAACCACTCAAGTACCCATCATAAAAAACTCGTAAAAATATTTAAATCCGTCATCCGATCAAATTATCTTCGCCTTTGTTTTACCGACTTCCTACTTTAGGTAGACTCTAATATACTAATCTAACGAATAGCGTTACTCTGGTAATACCCTTTTAAAGAGGTGGATTTTACAGAAATCGCATCCTGGTATAGAATTTGGAGTTACGGTACATGAAAAGGAATTGGGTGGGAATGAAAGCTTAGTGACGGTATTGAAATGGAAAATTATGTCTGAAGAATCAGCCAAGAATCCCACGCACTGACGGACGGTTTGTTTGGCGCTTATAGCCTTTACAGAGCCACCTGTCAGCGCGTCCGTAACCTTAGAAAAGTATATTCATAGGTTTTTTGGCAACGTGCCACCTAGGGCTAGTATAATCTAAATATATAAAACTCTTACGTTACTAACTGACTGACTGACTGACAATCAACGCTCAGCCTAAACCGTTAGTCCTAGAAGCATGAAACTTGGAGGGTATGTTTTTTTTATAGCATAGGGGTGCACTAAGAAAGGAAATTGGAAAATGATTTCCCCAAGCGGAGAAAAAGAGGAAAAACTTTTAAAAGAAAAATCAATGGGGCGTAGCGGCAAAGGGGCGAGCGAAGCCGCGGGCGGCCGCTAGTATTCTCTATTTGCATTTTTTTTGCACTCTGTCCAGTTGCTTATTTGTTCAGCTGTGAATCTGTCCAGTTGCTCAGCAGGTAATAAGGCCATAGTGAGTTGCGATAGCGCGCGGTTCCGGCTGACTTTCCAATGAAAGCGACATCGACCGACCTTGCGCGGGTCCAGGGAATTTGCGACCTAGAAACGACAGGCTATTGAGTAAATTATGTACAATATTGATAAAAACTATTAAATGTTCTTATTTTATCTTATTTGGCCTTTACCTTGTTCGGCCTCCATCTTAAAAACATAAACGACAAGTGTCTCTTTTTAAAACTTAACCCCACACTGAAAGCTGCTGTTAACGTCTGTCAAATTGACAAATTGGAATGCTGTCAATTTGTCAGCGTTTATAGGTTAATGGCCTTACTTATAAAAATATGTCAAAAGATAAACAGTGCTTAAACTATTGCCATCTCTTACCACTGGTTAATGACAAACAGTGACAGGGCTAGCTTTAAGCAATGATTAAATTTAAATAACGTTTATAAGTAAGGCTGATAGACTTTAAGGCCTGCGCCTATCTAGGCGTGCATGATGGCGATCAGTGAAACGCTGCAAATATCGCAATCATAAATATTATGATAGCGATATTTAATGGTGATCGCACAAGGCTATAAACGGCAAAATTAATATATTAAACATTACAAGCGAAAACGAAAAGAAACGAAAAAAGCAGATAATAAAACAAGTTAAAATTTAGTCAATAAGCAATAAGAAAATAACTTTACTAGGTGGTCTCTCAGATAGCAATCTGAGAGACTTGTAAGTTATGGAGCACTGCAACAACTTATTCAAATCGATTTGCACCCAATTAAATTGCGTAACACCTGCGTTCTAAGTTCTCTATTGGCTAATTGCCATGTCAGAGATGGCTTTTGTGTCGTTTTCTTAAATTTGTCACCGTTCTGACGGCCGTTAAATTGCGGTTTCAATGCAAGTTTTTTTAGGGTTCCGTAGCCAAATGGCAAAAACGGAACTCCGACCGTGCCACAGCCATTTTTCTCCGAAACCATAAAAGCTAGACTGATGAAACTTGGTGAGTAGATGTATTCTGTGAACCGCATTAAGGTTTTTACATAAAAATAGAAAAAAAACTATAAATTTTGGGGGTCCCCGTACTTGAAACTGAAACTCAAAAAAATTTTTTTCATTGAACCCATACGTGTGGGGTATTTATGAATAGGTCTTTAAAAATGATATTGAGGTTTCTAATATCGTTTTTTTCTAAACTGAATAGTTTGCGCGAGAGACACTTCCAAAGTGGAAAAAAGTTGGTCCCCCCCCTCTAACTTCTAAAATAAGAGAATGATAAATCCAAAAAAAATATATGTTGTACATTACTATGCAAACTTTCTGATATTTGGTTTGAACGAGATCTAGTCAGTAGTTTTTTTTTTATTCGTCATAAATCGTAAACCGCAATTTACCTTTCGACGAACTACAAAAACCTTTATATTATGTTAATTGATGCTACGGAACCCTTCATGGGCGAGTCCGACTCGCACTTGGCTGCTTTTTATTTCCTCTGGTGTTGCAGGTGTCTATGGGCGGCGGTGACTACTTTCCATCAGGTGGCCCGTCTGGTCATCTGCCTGCAATGGCATAAAAAAAATATCAGCTTGGGCTTGGAGTCCTGAATACGATTTCGGAAATAAATACGACACTGCCATGTCGTAGTAACGTTTACGCACGTAAGAAAAAGAACAAAACATGGCTCTAGTAGACAAAAAAGCTTATTTTTTCAGCTACTATAAGTCTTTCTGAGAGGCACTCAAAATTATTTCACTGCACTAGTTCAAAAGAACTAGTAAAACGACAAGAAAATAAAGAAAAAATTAAGAAAGACCACCGTTACGTACGAGTTTGTTTAGTTTGCAGAAAATCTTCTGACCATATACATTAAACAGTAAATCGTGGGAGCAATTGAACGATTTTCCAAACTTAACCCTAAGTTTGTTTCCGAGCAGTTAGCTAAGTTAGTGTCCGCCAATGAAATTAAGTTGGGCCGAGACCAACTTGAGTGGCTCGGTCAACCGGCGATGTCCGGCAACTGGAATCTTAAGCTTGGGTTCTATGGAAGCGAAAACCGAGATTGACCATCATTATTTCCGCTGTGACGGCCACCGCTGAGAATAAGCGTCCGTTATAGAGAGTCTATAGACATTTTAAAGTGCCTCAAAAGTTTAAAAATAAAAATAAAATAAATATTATAGCCAAATCCACGCAACACTTTTTTGTACGAAACTAAGCAGAGCTTGTACCATAAGAACCAGATGCGATAAATAATATTTATCCTCGTATTTTAGTAAATACATTCTTAGAAAACCTACGAGTAAGTACATAAAGCGATCGGTCTTGTTCAACCATTATCTAATCGCATGAATTTGAATTTTATAGCAGTAAAAAAATCTAAAATCTATGATAACGAAAAATGTTAAAGCTGCACAAAAATAATAATTATAAGTTTGAAAAACTTGAGAAACCGACTTCATTGTCAAACGGCTAAACCGATTTTAATCAAATTTGTTTGGGACAATCTGGACGTAAAAATAACCTTCCAAATAAAAAAATAATTTTCTAAATCGGTACTTAAATAAATGAGATGGAGCCATGCAGTTACAAACAATAAAAAAAATATTTTAAAAAAATGGCAACACCGATTTTAATAAAATTAAAACGGGACCAATCTGAAGCAGTACCTTTCAGATAAAAAATATTTTTTTAAATCGGCTCACAAATGACGAAGTCATGCGGTAACAAACATAAAAAAAAAAAAAAAAAAAACAACCGAATTGAGAACCTCTTCCTTTTTGATTGGAAGTCGGTTAAAAAAGGCAGTAAAACCTCGGAAAAAAGCTTTGAAAATCAAAATACCGAAGAGCATCATGCGAGGAGAAAAGATAGAACTAGTAGGTCCTCCCACGCTCCGCTTTCCTATGCATGGTCTCAAACACCTTTCTACCTCACCTCACCTCGAAAGTTTTATACACTATTCTAAAAGAGTGTTTGAGTCTGAGTCGAGCTGATGCTCGAACGCTGACACACTCAAACACTGATGCTTGATAGCATAGATTTTTTACAGATTTCCATTGAGAAATAAAAAAATCTATGCTTGAGGCTCTTCTTCTTATCGTGTCACTGGTTCTTTCAAACCAAGTGTGGTGAAAGGATGTTAGGTGCGGCTCAAAGAGGCTCCTTTCGTGCACTTGACACATATTTTCGAACTTTTTAGGTTCTACGATATGCCGGTTTCTTCTGAGGCTCAACTCAGACTCAGCACTGTTTCTGAGTACGGGCTTTAGCAACGCACCAAAGTGCAATCGTCTGGTGATCGACCCTTGTTTCTTATAAGCCGTTGTTTTTGTAATTAGTAATCAGTCTCGGCTTCGCACGAATTGAATTATACCTACACAAACTTCCGGTTAGTTTGTACGTGGTAACTCTGAGATGACTGATGTTTCTTTAATTTTTTCATCCCATCTATTCAAAAAGAGGCGATTGGTTCCCTAAATAGTGCGCCTAAAGTAACTACTTTAGGCGCACTATTGGTACAGTGACACAATGACTTTTAAATTTGGAATACTATTCAATTGAAAAGTTTGAACGCAATTCGCTGTACGATAAAATACTGGCTGGTAGTGGTAGTATGAAAAAGCGAGCCTGTAGCCACGATATTGGTTAATAAAAAAAAAATACGCGGGAACTTCATGTATTTTTATTACTTTCTTTCTAACAAACTACTACAAGCAATTTAAATATAATACACAAAAAAATAATTAAATATGAGTTCTAGCAGTGAAAGTGATATATTAACGCTAGAAAATGTTAAATTAAGCGTAGAAGCTGTGATAAGCAATTTGCTTCCAAACAAATCGCGGGAAATATATCTAAAAGCCTATGAAAACTTTATTAAATGGAAGAATGAAAAAGAAGCAAAGTCATAAAGATTTTTATAATGTCCCAAAAGTTAAGAGCCGAGCGGGATTTGAACCCGCGACCTTCCCCTCTTTTTCCTCCTTCTTCTTTAGGGGAAGGTCGCGGGTTCAAATCCCGCTCGGCTCTTAACTTTTGGGACATTATAAAAATCTTTGTGATTTCCTTAAGTGTAGTAAACACTATAAAAAATTAATAAAAATAAGCAAAGTCATTTTCAAAAACTGTGTTTTTAGCATATTTTCTCGCCATAAAAGCAAGAAAACAAGGCAAAAATTTGCAAGCGCGTAGTTGAAAGTATTAAATTACGGCCTTCCTCAGTTGATCCACCGGTTCAACCTTTGTCACCACGCCCATCTACTTCAAAACAGCGTGAAATATCACCATTGCCTCAACATGATCATCAACTAGAGTTTGAAGTTATTACGAATACCCAAGTGATAAATAAGTCAACTACATTTTCTGTTCCCAACAAAACAGTTACAATAAACTTCAAAAATTGCGGAAATGTATCTAATATTAATATAAATTTGTAATTTAGTTATGTAAATATAAATGATTAGCTTCTCTTATCTAATTTTCTCATAGAGGGGGATGAAAAGCAGAGTGTGCCACACGGTACCAAAATTATTTTAAATTATATTACAAGCTCTGCTTAGTTTGGGGCTGGGTTGTGTTGTGTGAATTGTCCAGAATATTTATTTATTTATTTATTTATTTATTTATTTAACCTTGAGCGACGTACTTTGAATCCTTCGTTACGTTCAGGATTCAAAAAATCGCTCTCGCCCTAAATACTTTATTTTGGCCCCTTATGACACAATCTACTATTTCTACCTATATATTTTTGTAATTCGTAAATGTTAGGTCTATTTCGACTAACCTAACAGCTCAGTAATAGCTCTACCTTCTGCGCTGGAAATTGTGAGTTTATTCCACGTTCATCACGCAGATATTTGTTATTTATGGAGACAAAGAGTAAATATTTGTGTGATGAACATTCAATCACGTATAGCAATACAAATTTGGATCAGTTGAGCTATCTCTAGATCGTTTGTAACGTATGCTCAACTGTATATTTTGTACATTTTGTTAATATTTGTTTAATTGTAACCTTCTTTGTGTAATTAAAAACCAAAACAAATATATTTATTTCCTAAAACCACGTGCACCAAATTAAAGCAGACTTTGCTTCCTGTTTTAGTTTAATAACTATGCTACAATACACAGTGCCTTCTCCCAATATTGCTTAAATGTATTCACGTAAAATATATTCAATGAATAAACAAATAATAATAATACTTGAATATACCTTTTCTACTTGACGTTCAGTTATATTTAATAATAATATACCTTTTGACGTTCAGTTGCATTTAAATGCAAAGTGACTATCATTTCAACATGGAATTACACTTAACGCAAGTAATTTTTAAGTGCGCATTTGTATATCTGACTGCAAAAACTATGCTTATTTAATAAACCAACAGGTGGCTGCCAATGACAATTACTTTTGTATTTAAGGGGGTACGATTTCCATACAAACTTAATTTACACAACTATGGGCGAATAAAGTGTCCCATAACACTTGAAAAAATTCAAGAAATATATTCCTGAGGATAACAGTCGAATCAACGGTTGGATGATGCGTTACTTACTGGATTTATGTTTATTAATTCTTATTTATTTCGTTATAACAAACTTGCAAAAAATGTAAACGAGAAAAAGGTTTTTATTCAATTAGCTTACTTTAATATAAGCACCATATACTAAAGGTTTTCATTATTTTTTTCTGAAACAATGCAATAAAACTATAACACCAAAAAAAACACAAGATAAATCAGCTATAATTTGTAATAATTTTCAATTTTTCAAGTCCGAAAAAAAACGGCTGGGTTCGTTCTGGGTCACGATTTCTTATTTTGTCTACATCGGAAGGCAAATAATTAAGAAAATTGATTTCTTCACTCAATATAATAGTAGGTAGTAATAATAATTGCTCTAAGAAAAATCTGAGAACTAGTCGTGATAAACTTGCTGCGTTGTTTTTAAAAAATTACGTTTGTTTACGCTTTAAATTTTCAATACCGCTCCAGCATAGCCTTTTAGCTGAAACAGGTTTGACTGGGTGCATGCAAGTCCAGCCATTCCAGGGAAGTCATTGGCCATGGCTGTTGTTTTGTGAACTACCCACTTGGTTGCAGGTACAGTTGAAATCAAAAATACTTTAGTATTTTTTTGTTATTTATAAAAAAGTTCTAACACGTACCATTTATTATCTTTAAGAATTCTCGAGCTTATATAAAAAAAAAATGTTTTCAATGCCCGAGTCCGAAGCATGGTGGCCGAAGTCGAGCTGAAGAAATCTAAGCAGTCTAAAATCACGATGGGTCAAATAAAGAAATAAAATAAATCTAAAATTACACTTGTGGCAAGAGACGGACAGAACAGATGAGGCCGGCAGAAAATAAAGGAAGCCAAATACCCTTCTTCCTTACTTCCTTCATTTTCACTCTAGCACTAAGCTACACCCGGTTGTAATGATGATGAAGAGTTACACTCAGAACTTCCTCGTATTTCCATGCTGAAATTCACGTGCAAAAGCCAAGTCGCTAACTGCAACACAAATATTTTACGGTACATACCTTGAACAATCATAAAACTTAATCATCAGCCTGAATAAGTCCACTACTGGACATAGTCCTCCTCTACACATCTCCAGGACGATTATGCGCCCTTTCCATCCACCGATTTCTCACGATCTTAATAATGTCAGTTCATCTAGTGGATGAGCGCCCTACGTTTTGTCTTCCGGTTCGTGGTTGCCATTCGAGAACCTTTAATCCCCAAGGATTTTGGTTCTTCGAGTTTTATGACCTGCCCATTCAACTTACTTATTCTACGAGCTATATCAGTGATCCTGGTTCTTCTACGGATATCCTCATTTCTGATCCTATCACCAAACATAGCAGTCTCAAAATAGTCCTGACTTATTTTTATTTTTTTAAACTTATTATGTCCCACTTGAGACCAAAGTGAAAAGTTTTGGGGGAGACCTTTACCCAACAGTGGAACATAATAGCAGTAAAAAAAGTAAACATGCCTTTGCATCTATTGTAGATGATTCATATACCTAGCGTCAGGGGCGACCGGTGTTTTACTCATGCTCCTTCTTGCTGAACGCCATAGTGCTTGGGACAGGATTTAAGATGAAATAGGCTTGCCCAGCGCCAATACCATCCTGACCACTTAGTCGGCCTAATCCACAGGAGAGACATGGTCATTGGTCATACGTGCGGAGCTGCCTAAGCCACGGGGTATAGCAGTGGGACTTGTTTTATTCATTCTTTTGACGTGACAACGTCTAATAATTCGATGGAGCTGGCTGCACGAATGCAAAAAAACATGACTCATGCGGCGTTACCTCGCTCGGAGGCGTTCCCTTTAAGGCTTGAAGTGCAAGCGAGAGCGCGGAACGAGCAACAAAGAGGCACAATCGGCCTCCGCGTTCGGCAGCGTTCGACATCTGTCTCTCTCCTACTTGAGTGAGCAATGCGTCCGCGTAAACAGCTGTATGACGTTGTCAAGTTCAACTATCGTCAGTAAACCGACTTTACAGACAACCAATTTTTTAATTAACTTTTGCAATTCACTGTACCCAGCGCAGTTATCTCAGAATTTGTTACGCACAGTTATCTTGTAATGCATCTTGAAAGAAAATGTTGTTTTAAATATAAAATTCCTTAAGCATAAGTAACTTTAAACCACAAGCTTTTAGCAATTAAGATAAGGAGGCCTGTTGCAATGTATTCATAGATTAATAATTATAAGTTTAAAAAACTTGAGAAACCAACTTCATTGTCAAACGGCTAAACCGATTTTAATCAATCAATCAATCAATCAAATTTGTTTGGGACAATCTGGACGTAAGAATAACCTTCCAAATAAAAAAATAATTTTCTAAATCGGTTCATAAATGACGGAGGCATGCAGTTACAAACATTAAAAAAAATATTAAAAAAAAATGGCAACACCGATTTTAATAAAATTAAAATGGAACCAATCTGGAAGCAGTACCTTTCAGATAAAAAAATAATTTTTCAAATCGGCTCACAAATGACGAAGTAATGCGGTAACAAACATTAAAAAAAAAAAAAAAAACATACAACCGAATTGAGAACTTCCTCCTTTTTGATTGGAAGTCGGTTAAAAATAACATGCTTTGTAAATTGGTTGGTTGTAGGTAAATTCATGGTCTTCTTCAAAGTTTTTTCACCACTGTAAAGCCTTCTAGCCTTCTAGCTTCTCTTAGTAACATGGCCTATAGTTTTTACAAGCAATCCGCCCGTCTTCAAGGTATAGAGAAAAGAAGGCGAAAAATGTGATTTCACTGCCTTTGAATTTTTACATCCATGCGAAGCTCGGAAAGATCGCTAGTACTATAAAATAGACGTTTTTAGTTTAAAATGTTCTTAAATATCCCAAGTAAACAGCTTCAACTCAGAGGGTTTACTGAAATGAATCCCCGGCAAGGGTTCAAAATGTGTCTTTTCATTTGGAGCACCGTTCCCGTTGTCATTATAACAAAAAGGAATTTGGCCGGGATCTCACTCCGTGAACTTAATCAGCCAAGCTAGGAGTGCACTTGACGTCCGTAAGAGCTCTTAGCTACACACGGGCTAAAAACACCTACGTTCTCATTTGCAGAGAATATATGGCAGTAGAACTGCTCTGAATTCTATTCGGTATGATTTTTCAAGACTATGGCACGCCTTAAAAAAACCTTAGTAAATAACACGATTATACAAACCGATCGTAGCTCAGGATCGCGATGTCTGAAGGGAATGGGAAGTGGCTTTTGCCCAGCTGTGGGACCCGGAAGGCACATAATAATATTCTCACATGCAATGAAAAATATGACTTTTTCAAAACAGGACCGTTTAGGATAATGCATTATGAACTGTGACTTTGGCCTTAACAAATGTGGATTATCATACATAGAATACATTTACTCGAACAAAAAATAGAATTATAGGAATTCTGAGCCCGAGGTGGTATTCTAATTTAAAGTAAAGACACAATAAAAACTTTCATATTTACACAATTTTAGTTTACTGTTGCAACAAAATTACTACCATACCTTACTTGGATTACTTAATCAGCCTCGTCGTAAACAAAGCTGCGAATAGATGCAAATCATATATAATTTACTTATTTCTCACTAGCAGATAAAAATAAAAATAATGGAATAATAAAATAAACATAAAACTTTACGCAAATCTAACACTCAAGATTGCAAAAGTAGAATAATGTTTACAATCTTAACCATTTTATTTTGCTCTGTTTCTGCGATCCCAGCACGTTGATTAAAACTGGCATACAGAAAGCTGAATGGCCACTTTATTTGAACAAACCGCCATCTACCAGCGAGCTAGGGGTTCTAATGGGTGTGAGCAATTTCATTACTTTACCTACCTGAGTTTTTTATACGGTTTATAAAGAAAACACACAGTAGAAAGTTAGCTTAGATAGATATAGAAAATTCTTTATTGCACAAATAAAATGAACCTACTGAACACAGGCAAGTTTGATACTGGATAGCATTATCTACCAGCTTACCTTTGGGTAATAAGGAGATAGGTGCATGGTTGGGTAGTGCACATACATATAAGATGAGGGCATAAGTACTCAACAAAAATAAACACACAGTTTAGTGAGAATTACAACTAACACACCATAATGGGGAATTCCTGCATAACTGTAAAGTAGAATGGAAATATAAAAATATAATTTAAACTAAAAATACGTAATTAACTAATCTAACTTAGCATAAACTCACTTACCACCGGGAAAAAAAGATTTATTTATCTATACTTTCATATTATAGAGAGGAAATACTTGTATTTTTGTAATGGACTCAAAAAAAACTGTACCGATTTCAAAAATTATTTACCCATGGGTAGACCTACCCATGGCATGGTTACCCTGAGTAACATTTTTACTTGGCTTTAATTATGTGTTTAAAAATAAATGTTCATCCGTGCGAAGCCAGGACAGGCCGCTAGTATAATTTTCAAATTCAACCATGAGGGATAGCTTACAGAAAAATCATGTTTTTTTTATATTTTTGTTTTTTGTTGGTAGTGCTCATCAAAACTAAAATAAACTGAGCTGTGAGGCCTTTTATTAAATCCATTACTCGTCTTTACTACAAGTAATTGCTTGTAATATTATCGTTGAATCTATATTGTATAGAATTAATTTTATCGCCTATTTTACCTACATACAGGACAGCTATTATATTATTTTCAAACATTAATAAAACAGACGCCTTGACCGAAATATAATATAAACTATAGAACTAGCAATACAGCTTTTTCGTGTTTTGTCTGGGTTGATGTAATTTCTAAAAATTCATGAATGAATCTCTACCAGACTAGTAGACACTGCTAGTAGAATTTTTCAGGTATATAAATTCCAACAACAATAAAGCATTGAACCGTAGGTCACGCACGTCTGGAATGTGCTTTTGATGCACTGCCCAGCGTCTATCGACTTGCGGCCTGAAGAAGTGCAGCCTCACGTGCCAGTAATTTCACCGGCACCCACACCCTACAAACCGAAACACAGCGATAGCAGAAAAAGGTATGGTTCACCATGCGTATATTATTATGCGTGAAGCAGCATCGCTGTGTTTCAGTTTTAGCACTTCCCCGGACGAGCCCTTCACAAAAAGCTCTACTACTACAAGATATAAGGCAAGCCTATGACTTCTTCAAGCTAATGATGACGATGATTTACATGAATAGTTAATGTAAGTGTCAAGGAATTCAAAGAGGTTATACAATAATTGCTCAGCGGTTGTCGGTTGCTCACTTATTGTGATGCAAATATCGGCAGTGACACTTGCGCAACCAACCATGGTACTTAGATGGTTGCATAGTGATCTAGATTGTGGTTTCGAAGTTCAACGCACGTTGCAACTCATAAGTAGACAGGTATTTGCTTCTATTGTGTTTGATTTATCTCACGTCAGCATTATCATTCAGCGTGGCAAGGCAGTGTCATATTGACGCTTCTGATTGACACTAATTTGGATAGCTCAGCCTATCTTGAGATAACACTTTATTGTACACAAGGATATTATCATAGTACTAGGTGTAACTAAATAAAGTATAATGTGGGGCCTTATAGCTGACAACGTTTTCTTCCAGCCCACCGTTTGCCGTTTGCAACGGTTTGCAGATAGCTAAACTGATTAATTTGTAAGTAATTGTAATTATCAATGTTAATAAATAGAACAAGTAAAGAAAAATTTACGAATGAAAAAGATTGAAAGAGTAAAGAAATTTCTTTGTCACTTGTAGTATAATATGGTTTTGAGTCTGTATTTGTTTATTAATTATATTACTATGTTACTCTATAATTATGTTAGCTGGCACACCGAGTTTTTGGCTTGGGCTGTTAGTTTTTTTATAAAATAAAAGATAAATGATAGAGAGTAAAAAATTAAAAAGTGCCTTCTGCTGACGGAAACAGTTTTTCACTCGTCTTATATCTGCGGGACGCCTTATTCTAAGACCTAATTCATCCGTCAATTGTGTGTGGCATCATGACAAAACATCATTACCATCAGATTCAGATTTAAATATTTAAAGATAACATGATTACAATTATAAGTTACAATTAAATATTTAAAGATAACATGATTACAATTTAAAAATACATTTAATCATCTATTACGCACTACATTTATCAGTAAAAACCGATAAACTACATACCTCAGTACGCCACAGTCATGCCCTGGTTAACAAAAATGTGCTTCAATTAATTCGGATACCCACTGATACGTAACGCCTACGCCTACGATGACGGCACGAAATGAAAACTCACTGTAAAGATTTAAACGAGCCTCTTGCACGTTTTTGTTTGGACTCACGCGCATACCTCCATCTAGATAAGTAGGTGTTTCAAAGGCTTAACTCTCTGACCTTCTTTAGGCTGTCAAGCGTGAATAAGCCGTTGAAAGCAGAGCACTTAAAATTATTCAGTACAGTAGCAGAATAAGTACCATCAGGCTAATGTAATAAGAATCAAAGTACACAGCTTAAGCTACTGATACAAAGACACTTGAAAAACAAATATACGCGTTCCCGAAAGGTGACCACGTAGAAGTAGAAGCAAAAACGGGCATACCCGATGAACCAACAGCGTTGAAAGATCACAGGAAGTTGGTGGATAGAGAATTCAAAATATGTAGTTCCTGATAGAAATATGCACGTGGACGTAGTTGCAAATAACCGCTTGTATAAAAAAATTGAGAGCGTTTGTGGTCTTGTGTCGGTGAAAGAAAACTTCGTGAAGAAACTCGCGGCTTAGTCAGCACCACACGTATTGAGCATTGTATTTCTTGTGAATTAGACCGACTAAGCTGTCAGGATAGTATGGGTTTTGGGCAAGCCTATTCCATCTTAAATTCTGTCCCAGGCACCATAGCGTCCCGTAAGTAAAAACAACCCCTGACGATGTTTGAATCATCTAAAATAGTTGCAAATACCTGTTAAATTTACTTTATAAAGATTGACATTTCAATAATCTTAACAATCCACATATCACTCACATTTGAATGTAATTATATCTAGACACATAATCTTGTCGACATTACGATCTTAGATAAGCGATATGTCGTATATCTACGACTTTCTCTCTACGAATAGGCTGATTAGTCAAACATTTTTATGATTGTCGAATACAATTTATTTTGGGTTTGTTTTACAACTTATAGATAGCCCTAAATTCACTGCTTCTTCTTCTTCCTGCCTTTATGTGGCGCTGGCACAACTTTTCTTCAATTCCCCTCTGTCAGTCGTCATATCTGCATTTACTTCGCTCTCATCCATGTCATCTTTCACACAGTTCATCCATTCAATCAAATCTTTAGTTCTCATTCAAAGCCTTCTCTTTTAGTCTAGTCTCGTCTCTTGTAGTCTGTGTAAAATTAATGTTGCGTGAATAAAATAAAATTTATCAAATAATCTTCGGGTTCTTGGGTGTTTTTATAGGAATTTAGTAGAAGTCACGTAAATTAGTGATGTTTTATTTAAGGATTGTCATTAGTTGTTATTATTTTGATATGCCTTGTGACTTATGTAAACATAATTTACAAATTTTATACGATTTTAGTTATTTTGTACGAGAGTGGACTTCTTCAGGCTGATGATGATGAATTATTTTTTTTGTTTTATTAGTTTTCACCATAATTGTGATATTGCATTGAAAGGCTTATTAAAAAAATATTACCTAAATCGGAAAAAAAATCGTTTGTGCACCAAAAAAATATTTAGCGGTAGTTTTTTAGGTTAGGTTAGAGTGCTATGGAATTCTTAGTTGCTGTCATCATACTTTTAATTTGTAGTCAGAACTAAATAATTATCTTAATTCTATTAATTCAATTCATTGAAATTTGATCTTACCTGTTATGCCACTACCTTTTCATACAGTAGTCCCTGCATGAGTCAATAAGCACAGAGCTTAGTGATACGCGACGGCCACTTTCTTCCGCACATCGAGATCTTACGTGCCAAGTTACCGAACTACCTGCTCATTTCTGGTTTGATACTTGAGCACCAATACCTATCATTGATAAGCTGCACCCAGACTACTAACGGACTATTTAACAACTGTTTAGATGAAATATATGCGGTTATCTAAAGTTTCCAACATTTGAATCTGTTTAAGAAAGAAGAGAACAAATTTATCAAAAGTAGTTTAAAAAATTTAAGCACACACTCTTGTTATAACTAGATTTCAATTAGTTTTATATGAAATAAGTAATGAGATTTCTAAAGTTTTTCTAATAAAATGTGATGTGAAATTGGCTATCATGTTGGGAGTGTGGTTGCTGCATGAAGTCGTGCAATATTACGTGTGCCAAATGACATTATGTTACCTAATGTTAACTTTCATACAAGAGGTTTGTACACCTACTAACTGACTTGTGAATCTACTGACCGATCCCTTGTGCCCGAACAGGTCAGTAGATGCTCCAAGGACTGAATTTGAGCTCCACAGTCGCAATCGGCAGTCAAGGAGAGATCCTTCATTCCAGAATCTCTGCAAGTGGTAGAGATTCTCTCTACAGCGGACAACTTGCCTGCCCGACTTCACACAACCTCAAGAATATCTTCCCCCAAGCTTAATCTACCGTGGCCAGTCTGGAAGTCCAACACACAAAAATATATATTTATCTAGATAATAATTGTTGGACTAAAAAAATATATATTTATCTAGATATACTATGTGCACTATGCATATAAATAAAATAATATATTTAGAGATATTCGATGTCGATTCAGGTCGTGCCTACCATAAAAATACATAGTCATTATAACTGAACCAACTTGTTCAAATTCAACTAAGTCGGATAAGAGGAAATGGTTTGAATCCAGCTTACAAGATTCGACCTCACCAAACAAACTAACAATCAAACATTGCAAGGTAAATAAAATCTTCTAAAAAAGAAAATTGAAGAAGCCAAGGCGACAAAGAAGGCAAACAAAGAGTAAGGGTCAGCGCAAACCGGTATACAGTACGCGAGTATATACGGCACCTTACAGCTTTATTTTGATTAAGAGGATAAACAAATACAATAACAACGCTTACAGATAATATGAACACAGATTTCAATAAAAATAGATGTAATCCTCTTATGATGAGCCTTGACCTCGACTCAAATAAAGCTGCTTATAAAAGAAAAACAGAACAGACAGTAGCAAAAACACCGTTCATGTCAAAGTCAATGTTAAAATTGTTCAGTTCGTGATGTAAAACATTTTTTTACTCAATATCCTTTGTGTGTTTTTTGTCTGTCATGTCAAATATACGGAAGAGGTCTTGGACATTGTGGCCATGTGGTGCATTAGAGTAATGGCCAGTCGTGCTCACCGTCTTGAAACCAGTCCTCAGATATTTGGGCACAAAAAGCTCACTGACTCCGTCGTGAGGTCATGTCACGAGTATTACATAAGGCAGCTGATATATTAGCCAAAGTTAGTATGGTAAACTTCCTTTGTATTTTTACACCCTGTTTGCGTCATCTTTGATTTTTAACGGATAGTTACGGGGTAATTGCAGTGGCAATTATGACTGATTGTAGTTTTAAAAGGCTTCGACGGCCAATTATAAATTTACATAGATTTCGACAATTGGCTCTTTTTATTTTCCGCGTGGCACAACCGAAACCTTATACCAAATAAATATTCTAGAAAAAACTGAGCATGAAATTTGAAACCACTAACAACAGCGCATAGACGGCAAGGCAAAGAAATGAAATGAAATGAAAAATGAAAAAAGTTTATTGAATGAACACAAATACAAAGAACAAACTAGAACTTAAATACAAACAAGGTATAGGTACAAGGTGAGTACTTATGAAAATTGGCTAACTACTAGGTAAAAGTCCCGCGCACCCACCCATCCACCTAAAGAGCTATATGGACCTAAGATCATCATTTTTGTAATGTGTGCATTTTATGTTGTCTGAAATAAACGATATTATTATTATTATTATTATATTATGTTGTGTTCACTCAACAGGCAAAGGGCAAAGGATTTATCTAAGTTTAAATGTTCAAAAAAATTAACCTCGGGGCAGCTCTGAGCATTTTTCATACACAATTGAATCTTAAAGAGATTATTTTCTTAACTGTGCCATCCGTACACTAGAAATGCTTTCGATTAACGACGGCATTTTACATTTTTTGAAATAAACAAAAACTCGAAGGAAAAGTTGTAAAAATTTAGAATCACGGTTTAAAACAATTTATCATTGTGATTATAGTCGGCATCTGGCCACTGGAATAAATCCTGGAGTTTCGGAATTAAAGATGCGTTTTCGTAAGGTGCGGTGACCGTTACACTCATGACGTACGTAATGAATAATAATCAATAATATTTTTTTTTGGGTAAGAATTTTTACAGGTCAAGTATATTCATAGGTTTTGCCTAACATAAAGTACAATCAAATTAGAAAAGATAATATAAAATCAAAAGGTCGAAAACATCAATAATATAGCAAATAAATAGTGTGTGTAAAATTGTGTACGAGGAATACAAATAAAACAAATAAGATAAGAGGCAAAAGGAGAGGTTGGCAGAAAATGAAGGAAGCCAATACTCAGCATTAGGTGAAATTAGGCTGAGATAATGATACGGAAATCAAGGTCGACGCAAAAGAGCCAGAGATAAAATAAAAGACACCGAGAAATATACAAGATATAAACTGAGCTATGTCAAATTATTGGTTCACAAAATAAATCAATAAAATCGCGATCAGAAGATGACACAATAATTTACTTAGGCAATAATTATTCCCTATTTAAGTACTTAATGAAGAAGAAAAAAAACAAACGAGTTGAATAGAATAGACTAAAAAACGAAATTAAATATTGTTCGTGTCACAACTTACTTAGATCCAAGCACACCACCATCATCTAAGCTCAAAATCACCATTCCAGCGGTAACAATGACGACGGACGGTAATAACTTTTCAGGAACCCTAGGCTTTAGTCCACCCGAACAGGTAATAATCACAATCTGCACCACGGGAACGTCCAAACTTCCCCAGCGGCCAAACTTCAACACTTATCTTTTAATTTGGGAGACGAATAGACAAATAAGACATACCCTAAACGAATTTCAGTAAAACAGTCAAAACTTTGGGCGCCAGAATAAATTGACACCCTCCTAGATACGAATTTCTCATTAAAATGTTGAATGTTGGAGTCGGGACCCCGTCTCCATTCAATCCGGCTTTTGAAACTAAATCACAAGTTTTATCGAATTACTTTTACAATAAGACTGTAAAGAGTGTGAGTTTGGGACTTATTAACTCGTCGTAGAGTTTTAAAGTGAAATTTGACATTATATTTTACTCAGCTCATACCATGAAGATCAGCATCATCATTGGCCTGTACCATCTATTACAATGATATAGGTGGCGTCAGTCAGGTTATTGCACATGAACCAGAAGTGGAACTCTTCCGTTCATGGCTATGAAGACCGATACGAGAGACCGCAGATGAAAGAACCCGGAGATGTTACAGGGTCTGCAGCGCGTTGGTGACGTTTTTAGGTGATAAATGGTCGAGCCAGGCACGATTGTGAGCTACGCCGTCAGCCACGGTTTTCGCCAGGCGTTGCGATCTTCAGCCAACGTCTATTTAAGAATGGCAGTAAACTAACCTATCTTTCTTCTAATAAGCTTGAACTTTTCATAAACTACATCTAACATAGTAAATAAATATGATATACACGTTGACTTGACAGCCTCCTTGGTTTTTTCCTCGGTTAAAAATACAGGAAAAACTGTAAACATGAACCAATATTTATTTGTACAAAATATTTTTATTCAACATTTTTGGCCAAATTGACTGCCCCAAGCAATCCCTAACAATAGCAGCAATAAAAACGTGAAAACTCTGAAACTCCGCACACTTGATTTATCATAACTTAGAAAAGCGATAAGCAGGAGATGCTCGCAGCAATGTCATCCTACTTCCTACTAATATTATAAACGCGAAAGTTTAAAAGTGTGGAAAAATGGATACATGTTTGTTACTCTTTCACGTAATAACTACTGAATGAATTTTAATGAAACTTTACAACAGTAATAATGAGACTGATTTTGCTATAAAGTTTACAATTACAATAGAATCAGTTTGTTTATCCGTTTACCAGGTAATTTTTTACACAAAACGTTTTGTGTGACGTCTGTTTATTATCGGATTCTACTGCATATCATTTGAGATTATGGCAAGATTGTTTGTCGAAATGATGGACAGAAGATATATCTGACACTGGTAAAGTCCCCAGTGGGTATAAATGGAACTTGATACGTCATGACAAGGCTAAGTGACCGTCTAAAAGCATAGGCTCAGGTTTCAGCCTAAGTGAATACTTGATGGATGCGTCCCCTTTTTGTTTGTGCTTATATCACATACCACTGTATACTTTATTTGTGAAAGCATAGCCAAGTTCAAGACTGCGCTAGATAAATGTCCAATTCCCTCTTTTATAAAGTCAACTTTGATAGAACACAATAATTCATTGTTCATGACATAAACTTTTAAGAGGATGTATATTTAGAATTAGGTAACTACAGGAAACTTAACAAAATAAGCTGATAGTCCACTTGATAAAGAACCGGTTAAATGAAATATTCTTTGAAAAAGCAATGACTGAAAATATCAAAATGCAAGAGACGAACTCCGTAAATCTTCAGCGAAGAAGCCGAAGAGTGAGTACCATCTCATCTTGACTTGTATTATGCTAATCGTTCCCCTTCACAAATAGAATGAAATTTAATTTCCCACAATTTTCAAGCTCCTTTTTCTTGACTTATTCAAATAAGTTGCTTGATGATAAATTTTGGGAGCTCCATCTCAGTTTCATCGAGTGAAACAAGTTTAATTAATAAGTTCTTGAGAGCTTTGGCACTTCGGCTGTTTCACGTAGAAAGCAACTGAACAGCCTGCTTTCCGGCGCTTTTCAATCTTCTTAAGACCTTAGCACTAGTTGAGATGTTATAACGAGCTTGCGGGTCCGTTGCAAATAAAAAAACATGAAAATAAAAAAACATTTTTTATTCGAATGGACTAAGTGCTGGTAATCGTCTGACGATATTTACAGCGCTACCGGACAATTCAGTGACTTGGTTGGTGGCGTATGTGAGGAGAGCTGATAATAAGGCTGGATAATAAGATTAAAACTATGACGATAGCTTCTGTTTGCTTTTGCTACTTCCATAGTGTTATGTCTTAGGGTATCCTTCTCTGGGGTATAGCAGCTGATATTCAAACTATATTCGTTTTACAAAAACGGGCCATACGTGCCTATAAAAATCTATAAAATTGATTGAAATTGACAGATTCTGGTGCTTAGGGCACTGGTTACCTGCTATTCAAGGGAATGCGTCTTGCCTACCTAAATTTAAATGAGTCTGCTTTGTTTTGGGGTCACTGAAAGCTTCTCAAAGTTTGGTAACACCTCATAAATTATTTGAGTAATTAATACTTAATTTACTTACTTACGGAATTACCTTTTAAACTTTTACATCATTAAAAGTATTACTATCCATGTATTTCAGAGATTTCAAAATTTCAGCTTCAAAGGAAAATAAATTCTTAACTTTTTTGTTTATTATTAAGATCTAGAGTGACCAAGTAGATAACTATAATTTTGATAGTATTAACATTTTTCAAAATTGACGCGTGACCCAAGGGCTGGTGGGTATCTGGCGCATCGCATTAGCATTGCTATTCAGCGTGGCAATGCTGCGATTGTTTTGGGGATGTTTCTGTCTGGCACTGATTTGAATCAGTTGAGCTATCTCTAGATCGTTTGTAACGGTCTGCAGATAGCTCAACTGTTTCTTGTATATATATCGTTCATGCTGGTATTAATCGGAAACTTCTTTGTGTAAATAAATATGAATCTAGTAAACAGCTATTTAATTTGACGAAAAACCTGATTTGATGCAAACATTTTCAGGTTAGTTTGGTGCTAAGATTCATTCATTTCCACCAGTATTTGTTCGCTACCTACCCACTTTGTTTCCGGTACATTACTGGCATCGAACCACAGGTCATTCACCGCTCTCTCCTGACCTTTGACATCGTGATTTCTGTGCACAGCTCCTTTGCACAGCTTACGTAAGCAGTGAATTGACGAATACGAGCGGAGACCCACAATAATCTTATTTTCTTCTAACTACGTCGGTAATCGTTCTAGTGAGAGAAATGTAATAGTGAATTCTTATAGGATTTGTATGACGTTTCGTGTCGTGATGTGTAGTAATGTGATGGCCAACCGTTGACGTGTTGTTTACTGGCGTTTTTTGAACCTACAAAATTGTAACTTTTATTTTTATTTATATATGCAGCTTTGACGCACTGGCTTTCACTGGCTCATTGGTCTATCTAGTGACGAGTTCATCTGTTTAATCCACAAACAACGAAACATTTTACTCCAACTGCTTCTGCTTGTTTTTAGGTAACAACCTTGAAGGAGCTTTTTTTATAGTACCTACTTGCTGATGAACTAAATATAATTTGATTTTAAATGGTAAAGCTAGTCACACATGTAAGTTATACGGTGTAAGTTGGTGACGCCATTAAAATATATTATTATAGCTGTGTGTGCTATCACTAGAATATTTGTAAAATATATCGTCATATTAGTTAGGGAGGCGAATAGGGGAATTTTCGGAAATACTCGAGCGTGGCAGTTTAAGATATGAGAGATACCTTAGACCTAATAGAAAAACCTTGTAAAGTATTTAGCTCTATATGTAGTGACGCGCGCCTAGGATAGACGATCAGATTAGTAAAAAAAAATGGATAGTCTGAAATACTCGAGCGCGTCAGATTTAGATATTGGGGGTCGATTTTAGTGTTTAAAGACTAAATTTAACTAATCTGACGATAAGTCCTTGACGCCGCCGAGTTATAGGGTCGCGAACTTGTAAAAAAAAAACGTTAATCCGGCATTCTCGAGCGCGATTTTTTTTATTTTTATTTTGAAGAATATAATCTAAAACTTACTAAAAATACAAAATCTGCCGGTTTCCGCATGACCGGAAGTGTGGAGGAGCCATTTCGTCTTCCTAAGAACGCGTTACGGCATATAAGTCGCGAACGATACATATTACAAAAGAAAAGTTTAAATAAACAAAAAAGGTAATTTTATTTTACACAAAAAAGGTCTCTTTACATTTTTGTCCAAAGAAAGGAAAAAAAAGAAACCAAAAAACCTTTTTCGGTCAGATTAAGAGAACCCACCAACATTTTTGTCAGATTAAAAAAATATGCTTTCTGGATACCGAGATAAACCTCCCCTATGAAAATCTGACGCGCTCGAGTATTTCAAAAAAACTATTTTTTTTTGCATTTTCAAAAATTCATCGTAACTTATCGTCACGCCGAAATCGTCAGTTTTTTTAAAGGGAGCTTCCTTGGGGCCTGCTTAACACCCCTTCCGAAAATCTGACGCGCTCGAGTAAATTTTTTTTTTTTGCATTTTTGACTACTTTATATGCCTACCCCCACCACGCAAACCGGCAGATTAGTATACCGTTGTTATCAGAGGCACTCGGGGCATACGTAGTATGAATATCTGACGCGCTCGAGAATGCCCAAGTAACTGTTTTTTTTTACATTTTTGAAAAACCGTACACGCCAAACCCACCGCTAAAATGGTTTTTGCCATACGAGCTTTTCTTTTCGAAATTATTTTATCTTTCGATTTTGATAGGTCACGACGGCGCCGTTGAATTACGCCATTTAGCTACCTCGCCTCCCTAACTATATACTTTGCTATAATTTAAATTAATACAATATTAATTTCGTGTGTGATGGGCTTAACCATAGCTATAACAAAGTATCGCCTCGTAGGTCACGTTCTATAATAACGTGCCCTACATGTATGCCGTGCATCTATCAGCTTGAAGCATTCAGGTGTTGAGCTCATGTGCCTACAATTTCACCGGCACCCACACCCTTCAAACCGAAACATAGCAACACTGCTATGTTTGCTGCCTGACTAAAATGCTATCACAGCACATAGGTTCTTCTTCTTATCGTGTCATTGGTTCTTTCAAACTGGTGTGGTGAAAGGATTTAAGTGCTCCTCGGAGAGGCGACTTTCGTGCACTCGACACTAATCATAAATATTATACCGGCCGTAAGTGATGGCGTTCTGACGCGTCACAACACGTCACATCATAAATATAAATCTGCACTAATTCGCGCTCAAGTTGACCCGCATTTAATTATTTCAACACATCGTTACTTTTATGATCGATCACAAGTTTTTATTACCACAGTTTTATTGGTCTAGCATAATCGTAAACATTTGTGTCATTAGGACCTGCAAACCTGATTTAATTATTACTACCAAATTTTCTAATTACCGCTTATGATCAAGATAAAAAAACAAAAAAAATCGTGGCACTCCATCGAATGCTGACACAAGTGAAAATTTGAAATTAAGCAATTACACCCCAAAGAAGTTTAACAAAACTATACAAAATAATTGTTTATGTGTGACACACCCTTATGTTTTCGGATATTCACGACCTAAAACCCTATGAGTCATAACTGTAATTATGACTGTGTGTAAATTATTTACAAATAGCCGTGTTTCGATATCTGAACCATAATAATACCATTATCTACTTATATCAGCAAACCGCTTGAAGGCAGTAAACTATGGGTAACTGAATTCCAGCGCCTGCCGTAAACGGTTCGTTAAAAGGCAATTAATGTGTCACTGGCGTCGTAAAGCTGAATCACAGCCGACGGTGAAATGCCAGGTATCATGCCCGTAGCGCACCTCCGCTGCGGAACCTTTACAGCGCTACCGCAGTAGTTTTGTCATGTCTTGTCCTATGTAGAAGATGTGGAACACTAGCGAAACTACCTGTTCTAACGCGTAGATTTGACTATATTCCATCTCTTTCTCCGCGCGGCTTCGTCAATCTGCTCTAACGCCAGCCAAACTTCCGCGCTCTTCTACACGGGACAAGACATGACAAAATGACTGCGGAACCGCTGGCGCTGTAACGGTTCCGCAGCGAAGGTGTGCTACGGCCGTATATCTCATGTTTGAAAAAGTGTGATAGAATTTACCACCCTTGGTAAAAAAAATACGGGTTGCACTCCGGGAGTGCCGGCAGAAGTGAAAACTTGATTATAAACGTAGGAACCCTAAAAGTTGTTTATTTTATCAAGTTCCTCAATGTAGTAAAACCCCAATCAAAGTCCTAAGGAACCCTAAAAATTTTAGCATTATCAAGCTCCTAAGTGTAGTTGAAATTCCAATCAAAGTGCTAAGGAACCCTAAAATTGTTTACATAATCAAGGTCCTAAGTGTAGTTGAAAGTCCAATTAAAGGCCTAAGGAACCCTAAAAGTTGTTTATTTTATCAAGTTCCTCAATGTAGTAAAACCCCAATCAAAGTCCTAAGGAACCCTAAAAATTTTAGCATTATCAAGCTCCTAAGTGTAGTTGAAATTCCAATCAAAGTCCTAAGGAACCCTAAAAATGTTAACATTATCAAGCTCCTAAGTGTAGTTGAAACTCCAATCAAAGTCCTAAGGAACCCTAATAGTTGACCACTTAATCAAATTCCTCAATGTAGTAAAACCCCAATCAAAGTCCTAAGGAACCCTAAAAATTTTAACATTATCAAGCTTCTAAGTGTAGTTGAAACTCCAATCAAAGTCCTAAGGAACCCTAAAAGTCGACCATTTAATCAAATTCCTCAATATAGTATAACCCCAATCAAAACCCTATACGGAACCCTAAATTTTACGTAAAGCCAAATCCTCAACGGGTCGGAACCGTTAGAAGGGACCTTGTCGCGCGACCTACAAGTAGGTCCTAAATGAAGTAAAACGGCAGACATAGGAGGAGGGGGTTCTGGGGGGCTAAGGGGGGTCACAGCACGGTTCGCTTCGCTCGCCGCGCTGTTCCCCGTGGTCGCGTGGCGGCTCGCTTCGCTCGCCGCGACGCTCCCCCCGGGTTCAGGAAGAGGGGGTTCTGGGGGGCTTAGGGGGGGTCACAGCACGGCTCGCTTCGCTTGCCGCGCTGTTCCCCGTGGTCACGTGGCGGCTCGCTTCGCTCGCCGCGACGCTCCCCCCGGGTTCAGGAGGAGGGGGTTCTGGGGGGCTTGGGGGGAGTCACAGCACGGCTCGCTTCGCTCGCCGCGCTGTTCCCATGGTCGCATGGCGGCTCGCTTCGCTCGCCGCAATGCTCCACTCGAAAAGAAAGGCTTAAAAATAGGGCATTTTTAGGTTTTTTAAATAATAAAGGGGTCTAGAGGGAAAGGGGGGAAAAATTTATATTGCTTTCAAAATAATCTCACCTTCCCTACATGACCCAAAAAAAAAAGTGTTCAACGCCGCTAAAGAAGTTTTCACTTCAAAAACTTTGCATTTATAGAATAAGAATTATATTGACTCCGCTTTTTATTGTTTATTATTTGCAATAATTTAATTTGGAGATCCTTGGCTTTTTTTCACTTGTTATAATTATTGCACAATAATTGTGCAGTTCTGTGAAAGTGGGCAATTCTCGTGCAGTTTAATGTTTTTTTATTATGAACTCTACGTTGTAGTCTTAGGGTACATTTCTACAAAAACATCCGTCTTACGCTTTTTCGATCAGGGTCACGTGATCCTGACGCGAGTTTAAGATTTTATACCCATTACAGAAAGTGCTCAACGCCGCTAAAGAAGTTTTCACTTCAAAAATTGCATAATACTGTGGATACTACACAACACTATCTAGCCCCAAACTAAGCAGAGCTTGTGCTTACATACGAATGAGAACCAGATAGCTGATATAACAGATTTATGTCCATGTTATTGATGTTTTTTTATGTTTACTTAAAAGACGGCGGCCCATCCCCTTTTTCGATTACTTTTTAACTTTCTTTCTATAATCAGGTGTTATCTCATAAGCCACAATTTTTTTTTATTTACGGTTTTTTTTTCTATATGTTCTATCTCCTGCATCTTTTAAGCTCCCTTAACTATACTGTTATCATAAAGGGAATTATCTCAAATCGGTTAAAAAATATTTGCCATCAGCCGAGCCGTCGCCCTTCGGTCGCGTCAGTTCGAACGTAGCTTTACGCGATACATTTCTGAAAATTATCTTCCATTGACGGGGTAATGACCGCTGGGCGTTTCGCTGGAACACGTAATTGAATGTCTCACTACAGCGTAATAATGCTTTTAGGCGACAGCTAGATGATAGGTAGATAAGTAATTACTGTACGGACTATATAGGTGATATTCAAAACATTTGAAAACAACGTGTTTTTGTTACTGGCATGTTAGTCTAAACATTTGTATGCCTCAAGTTGATGAACGCAGGGCAGTGCATCGTATGGCATGTCCTGACGGAGGCAATGCTTTGTTATTAGGTGATGGTTACATATCAAGTGGGATATGGCTGTTCCATCAGCTCGTTTTATAAAAAAAAGTTGTGAATGTAACGACAGAATAATCAATTTTCGTAGTTAGGTACTACTTTTATACTGGGTCGATATAAAATATTTTCTTTCGATCACTGCTGTAATGTCGAAACAGCAAAAAATACAATTAAAAAAATCATTTTATTGGGAAAGACGGGATTTATTTCTAGAAATTTACTTTTTTTGGTGTATTTTTAAAATGTTTATAAAAATATTGCTATTTTTATAAACATTTTTTAATGATACACAGCAAGAGTATAACTGATGATTATTTATTATTATGAGAGGTTTAATTGATTTAAGTTAGCACGCTCTTTTTTCTCTCTTCTTTCTCTCTTTTTTCAAAAGCTTACAAACTTTAATTCGCAGGCACGTTAGATATTTTCTCGGTAGAGATAATTAAGACTATAGTATCCATAAATAATATTCTAAGCATTCGGCACCCACTGAAAACAGTTCAGTAAAATATTTGTTAATCTAAACTGCGTCGTATTTTGCGGTTGTATAAGTCGTATATGCTATGGCATTGCGGTCTGGTTGTAATTATTATAATTAAAGCCTAGCATAATAATTATAGAGACATTTTAGCTCTTTAGTGGTGGCATTTGAAATATCTAGACAAAATAATTAGAGGTGGTTTTAAGCCTGGGGGACATCTAGGCGACCTGCAATTGTGGAGGCGTTGTGCTGCTGCAATCTTTATTAAAAAAAAACCAACTTCATTATGAATATTGCTCTTCTTCGACTTGTTCTTTCGAACCAGTGTGGTGAGAGGATTCTAATTGTGCCTCAGAGAGACTCCTTTCGTAAAAGAATATCTATCTACCTCTTATTTTTACTTATTGCTAAAATTAACGAAAAATGTTTTATTTATAAGCCCTATGTAATAAACAAAGAAAAATCTATATTTATTTAACTTATCGCCATTTTTCTATTACAGACCGGCTGACAACTCTTCGAATTCAAAAAACGGTGAGTAGAATTAATAGCAGTGAAAAAACTTTCGCTCAATTTTATTTTACCTTAGCAGAAACCAGATAATATTCTAGCAGCGGCAATAGGCGTGCCGCCCGCCACGCCTATTGCCAACCAACCAACCAACCAACCAACCAAACCAACTAAATGTTGTATACCAACTAAACTGTAAATGAAGGTTGTTATTTCTAAAGTCGGTTTATTTTTAGAGTTTTGAAGAAAAGCAGTAAATTTAAAAGTAAACAGGCCTTTGCATCTATTGTAGATGATTTATATAGCGTCAGAGGCAACTGGTGGTTACACAAGTCCTTATCGCGGGGCGCTATAGTGATTGGAACAGGATTTTTAAGATGGACTAGGCTTGCCCAGCACCTATACCATCCTGACAGCTTTGGCCTTATCCACAGGAAAGACGTGGTCAATACGTGCAGAGCTGACTAAGCCGCTGGTTTCCTCACGAGAAAAACAGTGCTAAATAAAGATTGATCTACTTCTTTCTTCGTCGTGTCGATGTTTCCCATTATATTGTTTTACCTATATGTGTTTCTCCCAGAACTGGGCCACACTAATAGCGCTCTCCGTGGCGTCAGTCAAATCCCTCAGCGTGCAGGTGTTAGGGCACTCTGGGCAAGACAGCAAATGAGGCATGGACTGTGGGACTCCGCAGTTGCAGTCTGCATGGTCGGAGTACCCCCATTTTACTAAATCATGCCTGCAGCGGCCCACCTGGCTCCGAAGTCTATTCAGAGACTTCCAGGTTGACCATGGGAGTTGGTTACCTGCTGGGAGTTTTTCTGCCGGCATAACATAATCAATAGGGGGCGGGTATTTTTTAGCCCACAGTTTCTTACGAGCCTCACTAGGATCCTCTTCTGTCAGTGCCTTAGCAGACTGGAGAAAACTATGGCGGCTTTTCAAACGGGCCTGACAGTGATTAGTGTTGTAAAGTGGGTGCCTCGTGTCCGTCTCCTGTTTGTTTTTTTCTATTGAGGAGGCGACTTTCCTACGGACCTCTGGGGGAGCTATTCCTGCTAGAGGGTAAAGTGCAGAGAGGGGAGTTGGTTTTAGGCAGCCGGACACAATTCTGCATGTTTCATTGAGTGCTACATCTACTTCACGGGCATGGGCGGCTCGATGCCACACTGGGCATGCAAATTCACCAGCCGAGAAGCAGAGAGCTAGTCCAGATGTTCGGAGGACATGAGGGGTGGCACCCCAGCTTGTCGAAGTAAGACGTCGTATTAAATTGTTGCGAGTACCGACTTTTAACTTGGTTTTGATGCAGTGGCTCTTGTAAGTAAGGGAACGGTCTAGAGTTACACCCAAGTAGGTCGGTTGGTCAGTGTGCTCGATGCGAGCTCCACGCCAGGAGATATTTAGTTTGCGACTCGCCTGACTATTACGCAGATGAAAGACGCTGGACAACGTCTTAGATGGATTTGGTCTAAGCGCATTCATTTTATAATACTCGCTGAGATCATTCAATGCGTTTTGGAGGTTAATCTCAGCTTCTCGGAAGGTAGGTGTTCGTGAGGCCAGGGCTAAATCATCTGCATAAAGAAACCTATCCGTATTGGGTGAACTAGGCTGGTCGTTGGTATAAACGTTAAATAGGAGAGGGGCTAGAACGCTACCCTGTGGAAGACCGTTCTTCAGATTGCGCCATCTGCTTTTGTCCGTTTCCAGTTGAACTTGGAAACGTCGGTTTCTGAGCATTTCGCCCAATACGCTTATAAAAGCCTGGTCATCTGTCAGAGATGTTAATTTAGTGAGGAGCCTTTTGATATTAACTGTATCATATGCCGCTGACAGATCGACCAGAACAACTCCAGTTATTTGCTTTGTTTCATACCCGTCTTCGATATATTGAGTGAGTCGAAGAATTTGCCCTGTGCATGACTTTCCCGGTCTGAATCCAGCCTGCTCTGGGATAAGTTTTGGGTCAATTATGGGCATGAGGCGGTTAAGCAACAGGCGTTCAAATAATTTGTATGTGTGGCACAGTAACGAAATTGGACGATAGCTCTTCGGGTCGTCTGGTGTTTTTCCTGGTTTCAGGAGTGCTATAACCTTTGCTTTTCTCCATTGTTTAGGGAGTTTAGAATCAACAAGGCATGTGTTATATAGTTCAAGGAGCCAAGTTACCGCAGTGGGACCGAGGTGCTTTATCTGTTCAACAGTTATATCATCAACTCCTGCCGCTTTTCCGTTTTTCAGCATTTTGATCGCAGAGATGATATCGGAGATTGTGAAAGATTTGCTAATTTCTGTTGAATATTCAGAAGGTTTGGTAGTTTTTGGTAAGATGGGCAATCTGCAAGGTGGTTTACCATTTAGGAGCAGTTGATGAGCAATTTGATTAGCCGTCACTTTAGCTGGGGTTTTGGGCTTTGGGGGATCGTCCGTCAGCTTTCGGAGAGTAGACCAGGCTTTCTTGCTATTTTTAGTAAGATCTATTGTTTTGAGGGTTTCAATCCACTTTTCCTTTCGGCTGGTAGCAACCTTTGCCAGCAGTTCTTCACCGACATTTATGGTGTCCTGAGAGAAAGGGTCGGACAAAAATAAAGACTGGTAGGTTTCTAGGAGCTTCGATGAATCTGAGTCAAGGCCAGGTACATATTGAGAGCGGCAACCTCTAGGAATACATTGACGTGAGACTGTTTTGATGATGTTGACAAAATTATCGTAGTTCTGTGGTTTTGGCTCAATATCAAGCAGTTTCTCATCAATTTGTCTAGAGAAACTTTCCCAGTCAGCTTTGGAAAAGTTAAATCTTCGCCTGAAAGGGACCTCAGTTGGCTTAATAGCTGCCTGAATGCTACACCTGATGGGCCGATGTTGCGTACGGGGGATAGGAGTTTCTACTGATTTAAGACACAGGTGACTGATGTTGTCACTGGTGAATATCAAGTCCGGATTTATCTACTAATAAAGAAGCGGATTGATCTACTAATAAAGAAGCAAATTAAAGACTAGCTGTTTAACACGTGTCGAGCTAAACTCGTAGTCGCTATCGAGAGCGGCTCTCAAAGGATTTAATTTCCTGTCGGCGAAATGAAAATCGATTAGTTCGATTTCCGGCGGCATTCCGCCTGAGGGTTGGGATGGAACGGGTCACTTCTGGACTTGAAGCCATTGGTCTATGCTTCGAAATGTATCAGTCTTTGCAATAGGTCATGAGCATTGCTTGGAGGTCATGGTTTAAATCCGGTACTGCACTGGAGACTTTTTTGTCCAAAAATATGTGTAGTCAAAAGGTGAAAGAAAACATCGTGAGATAACCGATGACATGTCATAGAACCTAAAACGTTCGAAAATAAGTGCACGAAAGAAGCCTCTTTGAAGCGTACCTACCTATTTAAAATTATTTCACTACACGCATTGGAGAAAACTATTAACACGACAAGAAAAAGTTATAACTTACTTTTCCGCAAAACATAGCTTGGTTAGCTTATAAAAACTAATAACTTAACGACCTGTTGAGCTTTTTCATGTTTTTTGTTCACCACGATTCCATACATAACTGCAAGTAGGTGTATCGTACAAACCGCAGCGCTCAATTTCAAAGAGTTCAATTACCAAATCACATAAATAAAACAAAAACAACAAAAAAAAGAGACAGATTGAATTATTATGCTAGTAGTAGTTTGCAGTCTAGTAGTTCTCTCTCCATGATTGATAGTTTCCGATATGGCACGAGCCAAATTAAATAAGATGCAAGTTAATCTGGCTCGAGATTTTCTTTTTGTACCTCGAGTTGGCTAGGCTCCATGTTATTCTTCAATTTACTTGTTAGACGAGTATTTTTGCTTCCAATTTTGTTCTACTCTTGGTCAGATAGTGAAAGAAAAAAAGAACAGAAAAAATAGATTTCGATTTTGATTCTCATCAACGGTAGATCTGTTAATACCAAGCATATAAGCTACTACAATAATAAAACTCTGAAGTTTTTTAATAAAAGACACAGGTACAGGGTCAGTTGTAAGATGAGTTCGAAGTTTAAATAATATTATATTATGAGCGAGGGCCATAGATGACTAGAAAGTGAAGGATTCTAACGACTGAATGATTGAAACCGTAGGGAGTGATTCGTGATAATCATAAAAAAGTTTGAATCCTGAGTAACGCGAGTGGTTCATGGTCCTCTGTTTTATTCAAGGGTTTAATTTTATGCTACACTTTTTACAACTACGAGAAAAATAAATATCTAAGGGGAAATTGACATTCCATAAAGAAAACAGGAAGGTCAAATTAATGCAAATTTTCTACTTTATCGGCCGCAAACTCTTTGGTAGACTCAACTTACATCTTCTTCATCACTGTAATAAATTTAAAATCGATTTATTATTACTTAATTAATTGGATGTTGTGCAACATGCAGTAAGTTTCCAAAATAGCGGCAGTTTTTTGCGTCAGCCAGTTTTTTTTTTTTTTTTTTGGCGTCGCATGGTTTTGTGCATTTGCCATTTTTCTGTCAGCCAGTTTACTTATGACAACAAAGAACACAAAGCAGTATTTAATCTAATGCTTCTTCCAATCAAATCTCGAAGAGTTATTTGCACAAGGAGTTTGTATCGAGTATTTTTGCGCAAGGAGGTTAAATAGCATTGAGTTGGTCGACTATAACAGTCTTTTAGTGTATTCCAAATTCAAACACTAAAACGGTGATTAAAAACTTTTGCTCTTTATAATTTTTTCAGTGTGTATAAATATGTTTCACTCAAAGCTATTTCATAGCCCATTTTTGCTTATAAAGCAATATAGTACGAGTAAAGGCTTGATATGACATACATAAGGGGAACAGTTCGATTTGTCCCGTGTCCGCAAGGCGCATTCCCGCGGGAAATTAAGGAACGAGATATAGAACTGACCACAGACCTCGTATCTATTCCCGAATTATATTTTCAATTATCGCGTGTATTACGTTTAGGGTTCCTTTGAAACGGTTGGACTGAAATATTTTTAGTGGTCTGAGGCAAAATACACGTCTCCGTAGAGGTCAGCAATGTTTAATCTGTCAAGTCGTATGGAGTAGTTTATTTGTTTGTGTTATGTTGTGAAATATTATGCCTTGTTAACAGCCAAAATATTTATAAACAAAGAAAATAAAGGCAAAGAAAGGCTTCCTTAAAGCAATCCTATTCATCAGATAAATATATTTCCTTCTCCTCAAAAACAAGGACCGGTATAATTTTATTCAAGAAATAGTTTTACTCTATATAGATAGAAAAATCTGCCCTTAAAGTACGGCCACATCTAAGTATCGCTGTTAGATGTCGTAGCTCGTCGCCTAGATGAGGCCGTAACTTTAATCATCTGAATTTCAGTTTCAGTGGCCCTATACTTATAGGTATATATAGGATTTATGTAACGCACCTTATTTTCGCATAAAATTACTCAAAACCTTGAAACAGAACACCTATTACTGGAAGCGAAAACGTAATGAGAGTACAGTTTTAACATAAAACATTGGGTGTAGCTTTGTTTGAATCATTTCAAATGGGCACAAAACATGTTCCCCAGAGGCTCTTAAGCCTTAGCTAGACGTGCGTAAAGAATTTTTTGAAACTGTCAACGATCGTATAAGGATGGGGATTAGGTACTTGGTACAACCAAACCTTCACACGTATTCAAACTACACAAGAACTTCGAGAAATCATCGTGTTTTAAATTCACCGAAGCACGGACATCGACATAAAACTTATGGTATGTATTAATCGATAGAGTTCAAATTCGCATGGTTTATGCTTGGTGTAGTCTAAATATTATGCATTAAAATTCCGATTATTTAAATTATTAGCATAACATTACCGAATATATTTATATCCAATGCACTATACTACGTAGATAAAATATTAGAAAAGATACCATACCACAAGGAGATCAGTTTCATCACGTTATTCATTTCCTAATTCAAAAGCATGCGAGACGCCAGAAAAGAAAAACACGAGCATTACGTTACGGTGACACGGTACCACGAAACCGTCGCCGCATCGTCTGTGGAGTCCTGTGTTTGACAAAGGTTTTATACAAGCAAACAATTTCATAATTAACCAGTAAAATGTGCTATATTGTAAAGCTTTTCTGTTTTGTTTGAAGCTCTTTGTACTCTGGTTGTATGTCTCACAATGAATAAGATTTTGACAGAATAAAATGTAAACTTATTTATTTATTTATATTTCTTAGGAAAACAAACAGTACTTATATTCTAATTGATAATAAAAAAAGAACAACTATGGACCATTAAATAGTTTTCGCATAGTGAGACTATTTGGCGCTTACTTATTGATTTATATAAAAAGATAACAGAAATAGATATTATGTAATGAGAGACTAAGGTAGACATAAGTACTATAAAATGAAAGATACTTAAAAAAAATACTTATGTAAGTATTGTTATTTTTATACGACTAGCTCATGGATTATACTAGGTATAAACCCGAATTAACCATCGCCTATAACAAAGCATTGCCTTTTAGTTCACGTACGCTAAGAACGTGCCCTAAGATGCACTGCCATGCGTCTATAAACACAGCAATGCTGCTTCCCGGCAGATATAGGCATGGTGATAGAATTTCCCGGACAAAGAACTCGACTACTACTCACATAATGTATTATTATTTTGCTTATATTTTTTCTGTTTCACTTGAACCTTTATCCCAATAATACGCTTTTTTCGTTTGTGCCATGTGTCTTTTACTGTAATTTGTGACACTTGCTGTCATTTTGACGTTTTCTGTCAGCTGTATGTACAATTTTCTGGAAATACTGCAGTTTATTAAAAATACGGACAAAAAATAAAAAATACTCGTGTTACTTTACTTCACTAAATACTATAGCTATTTTTATTTAGATTTTTTTATAGCTCTCCATAGTACCTACTACTTTGCAAAATTCAGGCCTGTGGTACTGGTAATTTAGGTACTCGTGGCAGAGCTAAGTAGTACCAAGACATGTTTTTACCATTTTCTTCACGGCTTTAGACATTCGCAACAGCATTGCGACAATATTTCTGAGAATAACAGAAGTGAATTTTTCTCATTTCATTATTCAAGAGGATACAAATCTTTGCATATTCCCACAATCTTAATATTTAAATGGGAATAATGTTAATAGAAAGCAGTAAATCTTCCACTTTCATACATACACAATTTATGTTATGTTATCGTGGTGCAGGCTGTAGAATAAGTAACAGTTTCTACTCGCGAAGAGCCACTATTATGACGTCATATCTATAACCACCTACATCAATCTGCCAATTGTTGCAATGAATCTAAAATGGCGTCAATAATTACGATAGGTAAGAGATGGAGAGAGTTTATAAGCGTCGTAGCTTTTGACAGAATTTTCCATCGAACGGAACAAGAAAAAAGAAATAATAGAATACATTTATGTATCTGACCTTTGTCGAATAAATATATTTAGGAGGTAGAGGTGGTTTAGCTTCCTGCATAGAAATATGGCACCTGCTTTGTTTTCTAAATTGTAGTACAAGTAAAAACAGATAAACTGTAAAAAATCTAAAAACCCACTAAGATTATTTCAGTTTGCCTAAAGAGGTACGTCCGAATATAACTCACCTAGGCGTTTCAAGGTGATCCTTGGGATCCTACTGAATAAATACACTTTTGATTTGATTAACTAAATCGTTAATTCGGCTATTATATAATATATTCGGTAAAATTCAGTTTAATGTTCATTAAAGCTCAATTGCTTTGAAGTGATACAGGCCTGACCATTTAAGGGGTACGAAAGTGTCGGACTGGGTGCAGTGTGTATTCAACTTTATGCGTAGATCATTTTTACTGCCGCAGTTTGCGCTGTGAGAATAAGCATTACCGCTCACTTGCTCCGAAATATTGATTGAAATATTCTAGGATAGTTTAAATATTTTTGCTATTTATCTGAGAACTAACCGTCAATAAGTTTTTTTTACATAATAACTAGCTGATAGAAACAAAACGAAAATAAATAAAAATTTGCTTATATTTGCTTTACCTTGTCAAAAAATATCTAAGTATCTATTATAATCTATCTATCTAAAAAACGTTGTGGTTAAAGAACCACGTAACCGATGAATAAAGAACCGTTTCCTAGAAATACTCAGCGTGCTTGACAGAAACTTCTTTCATATTGATTATTTTTCTGGTTTATCATCAAAAACATGTTCAGTAAGTTGCACGTAAGCAGATTCATGTTTACATTTTACAGATACCTTCACACCGCGGAACTACTTTACAGAATCCTATGCGGAATACATGAATACATATGAAAGAAGATCGCATAATCCAAACAGTATATTTTCCCGCCATTTCACAATACTTACTATGTTATCTACCTAGATAAATTATCTCACGGATAGTTTTCACAGGTACAGATCGAATTCAAGAATTTGTGCATTGAACGTCACGATTTTTTTATTTCTCCAGCTTTAAATTCAAATTCCACTTCTAACAGTGATACATTTTGCAAACAACATTTTCGTAAACACGTAAGATAGATAGGTATTGTTACGTCTACAAAGTCAAGAAAAAAGGAAAAAGGTGTGTCATCTCATCGAACTGTATCTACGTCAATCAAACTTTCATAATAATTCAAAAATATAACGTACCTTTTACGGCTTTAGGTTTAAAATTAGAACGTTATTTTTTCTTTACGGAGGCCAAAGCCAAATTCTGCAAGTTTTAACATCACAAACGCCTCATAACATTACGTCATTATAAAGAGCAGCTTTTATGGCGAGTGGGAAAACTTTCTATGAGCTAAAGTTTGTTTAGCTAGATTGCGTTTTTATTTTTTTATTATGCGAAGCGTAACGCTTTAGGAAATGCATTCGAACGAAAACTACTAGTTATTATTTTTAAATTGTTGTGCAGTCTTTCAGTTTGAAGTTTTTTAGCGTTTTTCATTGTAGTAACTTTTTGCGATCTTTACAATGTCAACTTACGAGTAACACCGTAAGCTTGTCTTCTGGCTTGTACCATTCAAGAACTTAAATGTACTTATTCAATTTCTTTTGTTAGTGAAGGAATTCTTTAGGTGTGACCAGATCGCGTGCAGTGTAATAAAGCTAGAAAATAATTTATATTAGACGAGCTCACGATCTTACTCAGATTAGAGATTTACTGATAGCTGTGTGCGTGTCAATAATATAGCCCCATTTAGAACAATAACCCGGTTTTCAATAAATAGGAACTTTTAAAAGCAATGAATGAATGCCAACATAAAAAAACTAAATATATTGTTCCCACAGGACAGGAATGTGATGCAATGTGGTAAGTACAAAATATTCAAATCTAAAAACTAAAAAGGGGGTAAGTAGTTACTTTCCCCTTTTTTACCCTAGCCACCGAAGAGGTCGTAGTGCTCTACGACCTCCTTGGAAAAGAAGAAGACCAAACATCATGCAGGTTATAATGGTGGTATCCTAACGAAGTATGTTACGTTTTTCTAGTTTTACTCTTTTAAAGACGCAGAGTTTGGGTCAAAGTTTGGTCTTTTATTTTACTATTCGCTCTGCTTTAGGTTGTGGACGCCTGCGTGACACTGCGTAGACAATCCGTGTTAATTAATTACTTAAACTTTCAAATCTGAACTACAATAATTTGTACGAGAATATTAATTAATTTCTACATTTTTGGAAATTTAATTATTAAATTCAGAAGATTAATATTGTTTTTACGATCAAAAGACCCATCTCAGTGTACTGGCAAGAAAAAAGCCCCGTGTTTGAGTTCCAAATTACCATTTCCAAGTATAACAAGCCCTAAAATTTTAATCCAATTAGTTGAAGCGAACTATTCTAAGCCGAAACTCTCAAGGTCTGTTCCGCTCATAATTACACTTTCGCATTCAATACGTGTTTTCGATAAATTATGTCGGTACGGTCGAAGTTTCCCAACTCCTCGGCGCGAACAACTGTAGCAACTGTCAACTGGTAGCGAGCCCGACTGGGCCATATTTTACCTGATGACGTCACGGTCACGCTTCTACTTCTCTATGGTTTCTGTTTTACCTACTTATTAATACCCGTGCCAACAGTTTGATTCATTCCGTTGTAAGGGGGACAAGCTTCACAGAGCAGCGTTAAAATTGCCCACCCAGACAAAAAAAATATAAAAAACACCGGATTTTTTTCTCACTGCCTGCTTGTACGGCTGTGTTCCAATTTTAATTATGACGTGTTTATTACATAATATGTACACAGTGTAACGCCACATACTATCTCCTTTGGACATGTTGCTGCAGCGAAGTATCGATTAAATAAATAAATAAATAATGCTGACAATCCACACAACACTATCTAGCCCCGAACTAAGCAGAGTTTGTACTATGGAAACCAGATAGCTCATATAACTTTACAACTGGCTACTTGATAACTGATAATAATAACTCGTGCTTTATACATACATATCTAAATGGACTACAATTTAAACACCCAGATAGATAACAAACATCTGCGTACAAATATTTTGTGTGGTGAACACAAAATATTTGTTCTCGGCGGGTATCAATCCTGCGGGGCCGGTAATGCACGGCCAGTTAATGTACACACTGTTAAAACGATGCCAGTTTTTTTCTGGCATCGCAATAACAGTGTGTACAATAACATGATGTACATTATCGCCTCCCAATCCTGCGCCTTCCAGCGCCCATAGGCTACCGAGTGAGCACTACCAAGTGAGCTGTGAAGGAAGTCTTAGAGCGTATTAGAGCTATTTTCTAATAACATAGCTATGTACGCTAAGTTATGAAAAGCATTCAATTATCCGGATAATGCAATGCCGATGTAGTTGAGACGGCAACTAGACTGTGACCACCGCCTTGAAGTTCTTGTAATCGCCTGCTAATAAGTGTAATTAGCCTACGCAAAAAATAGGCCTTTGGCATTCAAAATAGTGCAGTATTTTTTAACCTGTCAGTCGATGGTGGATGCGAGTACATTTGGCGTCAAAAGTTATTATTTTTACAACACATTAGAGTCAGTTTTTAGACAGAATGTGAAACTTGGTATAAATTGAAATGTTGACAAATTAGTTAAAACTATTGTCCGGTAGCGCTGTAAGAGTCGTCGGACGATCCATTTGATCCATTCGAAAAAAAAAATTTTAAAAAAAATAGTTTACTCTACATACGGGTACCGGGAAGTAGAACGTTCCACGAACTGTAAGTACTACTACTGTATCGCAGGAAGTCAGGATAGAAAAGAGTCATTCCATAGTTTCATAAAAATCGGTTCAACAGTTTTCGTTATGAAGTGAGTTACCTATATAAGTTTATGAAATTTTAGGCGGCCATTTATAAGGTGAGAAAAAAACAATTAACTTGTGACGTGTCAATATTCACGTGTCGTCGGGGTAAGGGGGACATGTAGCACCTGAATTTTATTGAACTATTCGTTATGTCAAGCGATCATCACTATGACAACCCAATGATTGCATACATGCACGCGTTGACATAACACGACACGTAATAAACAAACTGCCAATAATAAAATTATAATTTACAAACTGATTTGGCAATGATGTGCTGTAAAACAATGATTATGTCGAAAGTCGCAATCGATTATGACATTTCTGTCACGTATTGATAAATAAATCGATACTAATAAAAAAACTAATGTTAATAAAATACCGCACCGCTCTTTAAGATTGGTTTTTATAAGTACTTTTGAGTGTGGATTGTGCTTATTTTGACAAATGAAGACTATTTAAACTGAAAAATCTTCAATATGAAATACAGACAGATCCTAAGCTTTTGTCGTTTAAAATGTTTTTTCTTTAGGAAAAATCTCTTCTCTCATTTTTAAGATAGAATGCCGATGTTCTCTCTGACATGATATTATAATGAGCTGTCAACATCAAATTACAGAAGCCCGCCCCGTAAAAACGAATAAAATCAAAACGAACTTTATTTAGTAAAACACAAGGATTCATTTGAAACGACGTAGTAATATTTTCACAATCTACCCACTTTTTATACATGTATGTAAAGATGAATGAGAAAGATAGTCTTTACATTTTTCACACACTGCTCCTACTTTTATGTTTCTATGTTCGTATTTCTCTCGAGTGCAAAAACGTGTAAAAAGTAAAACTTGACAAACACAAACGACACCTAGACAGTCGCTACATTACATTACATTACACGTAGCTGTCAAATTGACGTTTCGCTTTTACATACTTTGACGAAATTCTAAGATTACAAGAATATGTGTTATATTCTGATTTTTTATTTTGTTTTTCATACTATTCCACGTTTTTTCCGTTTCTTATTTTTACCGTGATTTATGTAACTACATTTGATTATTTATTTACATAATCACTATCCAACGATTTTATTACCTACTCTTTTGGAAAATAATTTTATAGTTTTCCTGCAAAACAGTCAAAACTAACGCGGGAAACATGGCTACCTTATGTCATGTTCAGTTCCATGTTCAAAATATAAATTCGTAGGTATTTAAAAATCGAATGCACTTTACGGACCAGGGCGTAGTTTTACGAACTATTGGAATTCGATTCCCCGAATCGTCTCACACTGCAATAACTTTTATCCTGTCGTGATACGGTCCATATTCTGCCCTATTACTTTATTTCTAAGCAATGCCACAGAATAAATAAAGCTTTATTGCTTGAAATTACTGCTGTGCTAACATTCTACTTCATAAGCTCGCCCTTTCTAGATTGAGTGTATTGATACAAGTAGAGACTTCAAAGGTGACACCAATCGAAAGTGCACTACAAAAAAAAACTTTCACCTTTATATAACTATTTATAGTCTGTGCCATATGTGACATTCAATGAAAGTAAAAGTGTCACGAACCAATCCAGTTAGTCTTAGATCATTAGAGATATTGGAGGAAACATGCAATGTGTAGCAGCTTCGCCAAAACATAATTTAATTACGTAATGGGGCCGGTTTATGTCGAGACAAGATGTCTGCTTTACCTCAGTGAGTTACGGATGCCTAATTTTCTTTAGTATTTTAAGTAATTACTAGTCCTTTTTTTATACACCTAGCTGATGGAACAAGCATAAGGCCCAACTGATGTTAAGTGGTAACCATCGCCTATGACAAAGCATTGCCTTATAGGTCACTCACGTCTGCAACGTGCCCTAGGATGCACTGCCCAGCGTCCATCAACTTGAGGCATTCAGATGTTCAGCCTCACGTGCCAGTAATTTCACGGGCACCCACACCCTTCAAATCGAAACACAGCAATGATGCTTTACTGCAGAAATAGGTATGGGTATATTAACACCTCACTTACCATGTGTTTGCAATAAATCTATTGAGTATTGAGTAGTGGTAGTGTGGTAGATAAGGTGGTAGTAAGTACTTCCCCGTACGAGCCCTTCAAAAAGGCTCTTAGGGATAATAAGGTTCCTAAAATATGCGCAATAAGCGCGTCTGCTTATGAGCAAGTTTTAGTTAAAGTACATTTTTACTATCAAGTGCAACTGCACGTAGACCTACCTAGTTGCAAATTCCGGTACAATTTTTTTTTTTTTATAGACTATCGTTTGGTTTTAATCTCACTTACCTGATAAAAGACAATGAAGCAGACGATGGAAACTAATGCTCTAGAAGACACGCTACTACTAACGTTAAAGTTTTTTGACTTTTTAGTTTATGCTCTTTATCTTCAACATAAATTGAAAATAAAAATGAACAATATTTAAGGCATGAGTCATTTTTAAAGTTCTTGCAAAAAAAGCACAGCTCGTTTGTCCTCTATTTGCGCCCATTAGTGAGTGCTATCGCGGCACAGTGCACCGCAAAGCACACCACGTTTTGTGCATTAAGTGCTCAAAACCCTCGGTTTCCAGCTAATTAGCATTCAAACGGAATACTAGGTCAATGCTCATGAGGCAAGGGTCGCGAATCGGAGACTTGACCCTTTTGTCAGCGCATACAATGAGACATTTGTCAAGTAAATAGGTACCTAGGTGTTAGGTAATTCTCGACATGTTGCGTTGAAAGATGAAATAATTGTTATTTGTGTGTGACATCATCGTTTTTGTTTGAAGCCACAATTGAAATTGGCAACCCATCGCCTTTTTTGATGACCCATCACGTACCTATATTTATGTAACTAGAGTAGAATATCGAGCTACACTACTACCGGTGGGGCCGACACGCATCTATTCGAAATTCAAAATTGATACTAGCGTATGCAAACTAGAGGTGGTCGTTTTCGTTATTTTTTGTCGTCGGTTGCCAGCACCGTTGCTTTCGGCACCGGTGCCGGCCTACTACAGACTTGTTAAGCTTAGCGCTAGCAGAGGTTCGCGCAACGCAACGTTCAGCGGACGGTGCCAGAATGATAGAAGAGGTCGCATTTACTAGAAGAGACAAGCGATCCGGTGAGACGAGCGTACCTACGTTTGTAGGAAAACCGATTTCGACCTTATTCCACAGCCAATTAGGTCGAAGTCAGTTGAAAAATCGCATGAATGAATGAGTTAAAACGATACAGAATAAGGTGGCTGGTACCCAACTAAAAAGTTACCTAATACTATGTTATCTATCTATCTCTATCATTATGGCACCGTCCACTGAATTTTGCCTTGCGCGAACCTCTGCTAGCGCTAAATAGCTTTTTATCCAAAAATACAAATGCATTTTCAGTATAAGTAACTAATTAATTAATTGTAGTAGTACCTACCGCTAGTTAAATAACAAATTTTAATGTCGTTTCTAGAAATGATAATTCTGCAAGCACTCGCGCGCATCGCCAACTTATCGGTTGCTCATCCATCTCGGTCGCACATCTACCGGGCTTAGTCGAGAGAGAGCGAGCGAGAGTGCTGTTCGGTAGTTTCAGGTGGTGCCGCGCAACCTTGCGCGCAACGGTGCCGGCGCGGCTTGCCTCGGCTTCACTCGGCTTTAAGTCGGCTTGCGCTCGGTGCGTTGGCGCCGCCGCCGTTGCCGATGACACTCAGTTGCTCGCGTCGCGTTTCTCTTTCTCACATACCGGTGCTGAGAGCATCCGTTTTTCAACATATTGGCAACTGGTGCCGGCACCATTTACTGGCACCGTTGCTCAAAAGCGTGGTCGTTTTTTTTTAAAACGACCACCTCTAATGCAAACGCACATCATGTACACAAAGCTTGGAAGATGCGTTAAAAATTCAAAATTGCCTAGAATAAAATACATCTAAGGTATTCAAAAACAGTGCCTGAGTCTGAGTCGAGCCGCGAGTAAAGATTTTTCTAATTTTTCAATGGAGAACTGTCAAATCATCTATGCTTGAGAGTGTGTTATAAGACCTCCTGTTTAGAATGGTATATACATACCCAGTAGGTGGGTCTAGCCTAAATATATTAAAAGCTGAAAATAGTTTCGTCCGAGCTTCATGCCAACAGTTTTGTATGTTGGCACAATGTCGCCATGTTTTTTTCATAACTCTCATTGATAATATCACACAGATGCACTACTTCCGTCATCTTTTGAATCTGTCACATGTCTGTAACTTGCTCAATATTGGTTTTAGAGGTTGAAATAATATGCCTGAGTAAATGTTGAATAGTGCTTTGCATTCTAAACACTAGTACGTGACGTGGCTTATTGAGTAGTTGATTCATCATAGAATATATAACTTATATTATTATGCTCTAAAACTATTGAATGTTTTAATGGTATAAAATGGTTAAAATGTTTGTAAATGAAATATTTAGTCAGGACCAAAATTAATACGCAGAATATTTTTTTTTATTTGTTGACTAGAAAAAAAATCTGTGATTTATGTACTTACTAAACTATTTGTAAATAGTTTTTAAATAGTAAATAATAGTGTAGCAATCACATAATTTGTACTTAATTTAATTACGCTGTTACTGTGATGCATCCTTGTGTACAATAAGGTGTTATTTATCTATACTATATCTATTTAAGATTATATAACTCAGCGCTTGAAAACTATACCAACACATAAAACAGATAAAAAGAGAGATAGATAGATAAAAACTTTATTTGTCTCAGTATAGCACACACAACATAAAAATAAAAAGTAAAAAATTACATAGCTAAATACAAAACAAAATCTAAATTAAAAACAAAATAAAAAACTAGCAACGAAAATTAAGGTGGTATGTGTGTTGCATCCCAGACAAAGAGGTAAATAGCTCAGCGCATAAATTGCACAAGGCTAACACTGATTTTCAGCTAATAACTTTTGGCGACAAGTTGAGATGCCAAACGAAAAATCATCCGCTCTATTTGGTCACGGCACTTCATTGAATTTCCCACCATTTTTGGACAATTCCTCACAAAGTTAATTTCAAACACTGGCTGTTTGCAGTCTTGAGTGTTCAAGCAAATTGGAAAAAAGTCGACAAGTATTTTATTAGCCGGTCAAATTTTCGCTTCTTGAAATTCAATTTGGTACCCAACCCACGTCTGAGCCTAGTGGACGAAACCACTTGTATATTGACTTTGAAGATTCTCAAATGAGTATGCAGCTTACGAAAGGCTCCTCCATTGAACGTACCCAACGATGATTGGAACACAAATACGAAATCACAAAATTCTTTGCCGATACAATTTGTAGTACACTTTCTTCTAAACAATTAGAGGTCAAAATCACGATTACGCTGACGACCTTTGAAAGCATGACTTTCGATTTTTTTTTATACTACTAACTAACTGATGGTACAAGTATAATGGCCCACCTGATGTATACTGGTAACCATTGCCAATAACAAAGCATGGCTTTGTAGGTCACGTCAGAGCGTGCCCTACGATGCACACTTTCTTGCGTTCATCAATAACGACTTTGGACTTTATTTTGAACGCGATTTATCTGTCATTAATTTACATCATGACTCAAAACAAGAAATGTATTAAAAAAGGATTTGAGGGCATATAAAATCATATCTTACTCTTGTGTTGAAGGATCCATTCATTAAGGAGCTGACTATTGCCAATGACCTATCTTCTCACTCTCACATTTCCATATTTAGAAAGATACATAATCACTGAATGAAGATGAAATTTAATGTTCCGGCTTATAGCCAAATTGGTCCTAGCCACAAACATCTAAATTTAAATTTCGCATTCATATTAGTAAAATTTCAGCGTAAATTTGAAATCAATGCTTGGAGTATTATGAATATTTGGCTTTATTCGCCGTAACCAAGTTATAATTTTGTTTTAAACAACATCATTCGATAGCCAGCCGTGTTTGTTGCAAAAATGAATTTTAGAATTTAATTAACTTATAATTATTTTGCTCGTTTCGATCTGAACCAATATACATTGTACTAGTTTCAAACTGTGCCACAAAGAATTTGTTTTAGATTACTAACATAAATAAAGTAGTTTGGTAGTACCTAATTTTTTTTTAATAAAAACTGAAAAAAGTAAAAATTGGACTTGGAGATATTTATTTATACAAAGAAACTTGCATTTAAACAAATATTTACAAAATACGGAAGAAACATTGATTTCAATTTCGAAAAGGTGCCTGTTGGTCCCCTGTTTAAATTAACCAAAACCGAAAAAACAGATTATTTGTCATTTAACATAATATTTAGCATTTATTAACCATACTATTTTATAATAACTATATTGGTGTCCGTTTTTCACTCACTTTGTTTTTGTTTTAAATTTATTATTTCGTTTCAATAAAATTAAAAGAAAACAGTAGGCTAAGTTACTTCTGTATGTATGTTTGTGAAGGTTAAATAACATTTTTTTTTTATTGATGTATAAGCCACGGTAGACCACGCAGACCGGTGGCGGGAAAAGCTGGACGCCTTTGAGAAGGAATGGCAACTGGTGGCACAATATCATGGAGAGTGGCGAGATCGGGATGAGGCTTTTGCACAACAATGGTTTGTTGGTTGTTATTGGTTTTACAAAAATCGGCCTTAAAGTAATAGTAATTTTAAATGTAAACTTTAAAAAAATGATGCGTAAAGATTTAAACTACGTAGTTAACCTTCACGCGTCATGTGTAATTACCCCGCCTCAGCCCATTTACCACAGATTATAGTCTAGCGGAAGAAAAATGACGGAAACAACACGTTCAAGGCACTACTACTATTTCTACAAAGAAGTATTATTATACCATAGACGTAGAAGATCAAATAGTGCTATTAAATAATAGTACTTCAATTACTAATGATAATCGTAAGTTAACCTTCAAACAAACAAAACGGAAAAACTAAACGTACCTACTAACTTGAAATGTACGCGTATATTTTATTTAACAAAAAAAGGTCAGTGACTTTATGGTGCTGTAAAAAAATCGAGCATCTTACGCAATTCGTTAAAGAGAAAGCTTTCGGCACAAAAATGGAATAAGTCTAACATTTTGGGATTTTTTCATTTTTTTAGTGTAAAATGGGATGGTAAAGTGGTAAAATGTTTCTGAAACTCGAAAAGGGTTAAAACAATTTTGTTATAATTTATGTATGTGTATAATGCGAATTATTTTCTTACATTCAAATATGGAGCATGGCCATTCAACTATGACCTTAGGTTTTTAATATTGATTTGCAAATTGCATACTGCGCTATATTTTGTTAGTAATTAATCACGAATTGGTTTTTACACCCGAAAGTGATACTTAAATATTATTAATTAGGTTTAAGTAGCTATAACTATTTCAACTAGACATTATTTTTACTTCTACCTACTGTTAATGACTAGTTTCAATGCGTCATAAGTCCTATTTCGATTATCTATCGATGATCTAATACTATGTTGCGAATTTAACAAGGTAATGAATTTGTACTTGAAAGTACTTAATGTTTTAGAATACCAATATCTCAATATAGTGAAAAAAATAGTCAGTAGTTTAGTTATGACAATGGGCTTGCAATCTGTCTAGCATGCAATACGACCATATGTGTCAAATGTAAATACACACATCAACGTTGTCTAGGGATAATCCATTTCAAATAGTGTTTCTGATTTTTAGAGATTTCGTTCCTAATTTAGTTTTTTTTATTAAATAATATCAAATATGATTACTAGACAACACAAAATAAAGATTCTTGCCATATCTAGTTTGTAAAGAAATTATTTTCAGTTTTTGTAAAAATCAACAAAATGTTGAATATCCCTGGACAATGTTGATGAGTGTATGTGTATTTGGATGGACCTACCCTACTACCTACACCCTTAAAAATCCTTATAGAATTTTGAGTTATATGTAGTTGGTACTAAAAGATGAAGGGTTATTATGTACTATATGCCCTGGAAATTATTTGGTTTATTAATCCAAAATGTAGATTTCGACGAGACAAAATATTTTTCTACTACCTTTTTCTGTGCATCGGAAATCTTGGCATGTCAAAAGTTAAGAGACAGCGATACCTGTATGCTGTCAAATGTCACTGCGATATTGGACAGCGATGCAGTTATCAATTACAACTAAAGGCCTGCGCACACCTAGGTCGCTGGCGATGGCGATCAATGAAACGCTGTCAAATATTGCTGTGAAATTTGACAGCGTTTCACTGATTGCCATCGCCAGCGACTTAGGTGTGCGCAGGCCTTAACTACGTCACTGAAGTTTGACAAGCAACTGTTTGTTGTGGAAAATCAGATTGATTAAAAATTATTTTAAGAAACAAAACTGTTGCAGAATCAACTCGCTTTCATCATAGCGCGACCAATTTACAAGAAACCAACTTTTTGTCTAACTTTCCCTCATTAAGTCATACTATTAAACTAAACTGTTCTGCATGAATTGTCTTTGGAATTTGTTAAAACAATAAGAAAATTTCTAGATTTAGGTTTTAATGCCATACTTCATCCCTAGGTATAAATCTAGTCAAGTCTATCAGACCCACGTAAATGGAGTTTCGTTAAATTGTATACCAAGAATAGTTCTTCTGTATTATTATTTTATACATTATCGTTATTATATTTATTATAATTATGATAATTATAATTGTATGTGTTGTGTATTGTGTGTGTTGTGTGATTATGATTTATTATAATTGTGATAGAATCAGAAATGAGGATATCCGTAGAAGAACCAAGGTCACCGACATAGCTCGTAGAGTTAGTAAGTTGAAGTGGCAATGGGCAGGCCATATAGCTCGAAGAACCGACAACCGTTGGGGAATAAAGGTTCTCGAATGGCGACCACGAACCGGAAGACGAAGCGTTGGGCGCCCACCCACCAGATGGACCGACGACATTGTTAAGATCGCGGGAAGTCGATGGATGGAAAGGGCTCAGAATCGTTCTTCCTGGAAACGAGTAGGGGAGGCCTATGTCCAGCAGTGGACTTCTTCAGGCTGATAATGATGATGATGATGATTTATTATCATTATTATTATATTTAGATAAAATTTTCAGCCAAACAAATTGGACTCAAGACTCCCTTATGATCTCCATTCTTCTTATCGTGTCACTGATTCTTTCGAACCACGTGAGGTGAAAGGATTTTAAGTGCGCCACAACGAGGCTCCTTTCGTGCACTTGACACATATTTACGAACTTTTTAGGTTCTACGACACGCCGGTTTATGTTTTCCTTCACCGTTTGAGAGCGCTGGCATTGTGTACATACATTTTTGGCCAGATAATGTACGATCCACTACCACTAGGACACCAGCGCTCTATGTATACAATATGATAATGCATTAACATGACAAAACCCCTTTTAATTAAATAAAGATTTAAATAATGCATTAAAAGGTTGAAAGTTGGAAGGCGTTGCAGAAATGTATAAACTCATTTAAATGTTGTAAACTTGACCAACACTTGTATTTAAATGAAAAGTACATGTTACAAAAGTTATGAGCACGCACTAAGTATCTTGTCTCGTAACAAGTAACACATTGCTCGTGTCATGTTAATGCTTAATAAAATTGCCAAAAATATTACTAACGCACTTTCATGCCTCGTGACTACGTAAATTAGCTGCATTATAATAGTACCGCTAGCACTAGTTACGGTGGCTGATACTGTCATTGAACCTTAACTTACTTGCTTGTCATGTGGTAAGCAGACACATTTTTTTTATTAACATGGATGTATTAACCTATTAAAAAAAGAATTTATTTCCATAAATCATAGATGGCGGAAGTAGCCAGTAGTATTTATTGGTAGGGATTAAAATCAGGAAATGCATTTTACTGTGTTATCTGTGCCAGGTCAATCCATAGAGGAAACTTTACTTTCTTATACATAATATGTATAATGCCACCTAGGAAACAAATCCACTCGTGTACCAATGAGTTTTTCTGTCGAAAAATTTATGTGCACTATACCAGTACTCTCAAAACGGTGAAGGAAAACATCGTGAGGAAACCGGCGTGTTGTAGAACCTCAAAAAGTTCGAGCAACACGTGTCAAGGGTCACGCAAAAAGGGCCCACTAGCGGCCTACTTGCGGAAAAAACCTGCCCGCACATCAAGTGCGGATGTTAAAAACTTGCCAAACTTGCCACCTAGGAAAAAAAATTGAAAATCATGTTTTTTGTGTTCCTTATTGCATAACTTCACAGATTATTTTCAAGCGCTTTGCCCACATAGATTATGCCGTAATTCTGAATTGAACCCTGCACCGTCTCCAAAAACTAGTGCTCAGGGTATTGAACTAAATAAGTTACAAAAGCTAAAAGTCAATGCCACTAGAAAAACTAAAATCTTACACTCTAGTAACTCCATATCAAATGCATTTCGTAAAAGCCGTTCATGTTTTTAATAGCTGTTTCAAGTGCTATTATATTATGAAATTCGCTAGTTACCACATTTTGCATAGTCAAGGTCAATTCATTCAGGCAGGCAGCTGAAAGATAGTTTGAAAAAAGAACGGCACAGAACAGCACGTAAGTACAGTAGGATACAGCTAAAGTTACCGAAAAACAAAGAAAAATGACGCTTACTGCAAGGACATAAAGAGCTAGCAGTGTATAGTCTGATGCGTATCCTTGTGTATCTATACTTCAACGCAAAGTTTGTTGGTTTGACTGCGTGGTGCGCACCCTAAGCGCAAACATGATTTTTCTCAAAGTTTTCCACAGTGAAAATAATTTTATGAAACTCAAACTCAAACTCAAAAATTTTTTATTCAGTACGATGCAAGAATCACTTTGAAACGTCTTAAAACTAGGTGAGTCTATGATAAATGGTGATCATAAAATAGATGCCAAAGATTTTCTATTTGATAAACAAAAAGCTGCGCGTACGCGTTGAAGTCTTTTCTACGGAGATGCGTACACGCTGCCATATAGATTTTTTTTAAAAGAGAAAAATACGCGCGTGTGCTATGTTTGAAACTGTTGCGTTTGTATTATTGCCTACGTCTCACTAAGTTGGAATGACACCACGCTGGGACTTCACTGCTATTACTATTTTGCTTTTGTAAAACGATAATACAGAACAACGGTAAAAACTAAGCCGTAGTTCGCTGCCTGTTTTTCTAGGCTTGGTTGCGTGGAACTGGCACCTCACCTAGCTTTATGGCGATGGCGTTTCAAAGTGATCCTTGTGATACTCGTACCATTGAATAAATGCATATTTGACTTTGACTTAGACATCAAACACATTTTGATACTTTATCAAACAATAATAGGCTTTTTGGCAACACGACAGGCATAGTAAAATTTCGCGTTTACCCTTCAGCGAATATAATAAAATACGAATAATCCAATCCATTCATGAATTTATGGATTCAAAGGAGAACGTAACGAGCCCTCAATTTCCTTTTCAGCTTCGATCTATTCAGGACGCTAAAGCATTTCCTCTTGAGCTCCAATCACGGAGCCGGTGAAATATTATTCGTACTGTAATAGGCTTTTTAAGTGCTTCAAGTGGAATCATCTAAAACTTGTTCTGTAAGAGTATTCGAAAGGGGTACTCTAGGTGTTAATTTGGTCTTCTTACCATGGTTTTTTTCTTTGAAAATTGCGTAATGCCAGTGCTTTTATAGGATGAAGGAAAACATCTTTAGAAAATCACTTACTATAACTCTAGTTATAGAAGTAACTAAACTGCGTGTAAGCCTTCGTGTTACTTGTATTGGTTTTTGAAATAGACCGAGACCACCAGCAATGGCAGTTTTTACGCACAGCACAGCAGCAGATCACTTACATTTTTTTTTCTTTCTTTTGGAATAAACTCTTCAATCTACCTAAATTTTTCTTGCGTCGCAACGTTTTTAGGACAAGTTATAATTTAGCTGTTACGTTCAGACTCATGATTAGTCCCTGGTAGATAGCAAACAGTAGTATTTAAAAGAAAAGTTTTTGTAAAAGAATATTTTTAAGTGAAATTCCTTTTCCGAGCATTACAATTTAACGCTTAGTGAAATGGCAGCGCTTAACGAAATCTATTTAGTCTGTAGTTAGTGTTTCTACAGAACTTGTTTCTAGCATCTTTGTTTTTATTACTTGAACCAAAGATTATATTATTAGACTGGACTCTCAGCTCAGTTGGTAGTAGCTCCTTCTGCGCCGTAGGTCGTGGGTTCGATCCCTACCGAGAACAACTATTTGCGTGGTGAACGCAGATATTTGTTCTCTGTCTGGGTGTTAGATTGTATTCTAAATTTGTATATTTTTACAAAAAACATATGTAAATAAGTATTATATCAGCTATCTGGTTCCCATAGTACAAGCTCTGCTTAGTTTGGGGCTAGATAGTTTTGTGTGAGTTGTCTATACTATTTATTTATTTACATTTTTCAATGCTTGAACCTACTCACTGGCTGACTGCAGAGATAAAATGTGTTATTTCGATTCTCGACGCAGGACCAAATGTTTACTTAACCTACTGGGGGCTAATTCTCGGGCCGATCACGATCATTTTGCAATTTTATTTTATTGCTTCTTTTCACAACCCCGCACTTTTTCTACGTTTTCCGTATATCGTAGCTGTCGAGGCTTTTACAAAGAGGTGGTTGATGAATTACTCAAGGAAATCATCCATTCTTTCTTCGAAAAGAAGCAATAAAATAAAATTGCAAAATGATCGAGATCGGCGCGAGAATTAGCCCCCTGGATTTACAAATCAAGTCAAGTCAATTATCATATCAAGTAAAAAATTGTTATTGTTCTATGTGAACTCAACATTGTTGAATTGATGAATCTTTTTTTTTCATTTCAGGTAAGTTAATCTTCCTCAAAAGTTGCTTGACGTCAATTTGGTAAGTTTTATATTTATGGTGATTTACAAAATTGAATGTGGAATTTTATGGTAATCAAAAATATTCTCTCCCTCAGACTTCACACCCGTAATTTCGAATATTTTGTTTAATGATGTGCTGTGTTTTTTAATGATTTCTAAAATCGTTGTTTTAACTCTATTTCGACCCTATTTTTAATGCGCGAAGAAACGAGCTACTACTAAATTTTTTTGATAAATTACCTATCATAAAATGAATTACTTTTAAAAGGATTTTGTGGTAAATGTAGCTTATAATAAAACTCAGAAAGTAGTTTGCACTGCACTTTCAGCAAAACACGCTCAACGAATAGTTACCCTTAACACAGGCGTCTTATCCTCATTCCCTGAGCGACTAACTGCTTATTGCAACGAGAAACTCTCGTAAAGAGAAACCTTTTTCAACTAAACAAGTCTTCTTTGAAATTACACGGTTCGAAGCGAAAGTCCGTAGTTTCGAATACTGTGCCCTTAACACCTGTAAGCCTACCACAAGCTCTGTCTGGCTCTGGTTTTGAGACTGTGTGAATGCTCACCAGTGTATTATACTGTGTGTGTGTGACGTTTCGACGTAGGATTTATTCAGTCAACACTGATACAGAGTTAAAACCAGAGCCAGAGACAGAGCCAGACAGAGCTTGTGGTAGGGCTACAGATTTGCATGCATGCATGTCACATACCTTAATATCCGTAACGTGTGACCAACTGCTACCAGAGAGTCATGGGTTCAGTTATCGCAAGACCCTATTTTTAACAGACTTTAAATAAAAAAAGATTCTCAATTCGGTTGTAATTTTTTTTAATGGTATCGCGTTACTTTGTTTGGATATTTTTTTGTGTAAGGTAAGGATAATATATCCAGAATGGTTCCATAGAAATTTTATCAATATCGGTTCAGCAATTTGACCATGAAATCTAATTCTCAAATTTTTAAAACTTTACTTGTTGTATGATCTGCTCTTCGCCTAAGCATTTTTATTTTTCAAAAAGAATCTATTGATAGTTCCAACTGTTCCATAATTACTTGTTTAGCTAATCCGTCTAAACTAGATACACAGATTGTGATAGAGGTGATTCTCAATCCAAAATATAGTTTTCCATGGAAAGCGGTTTTTAAAAACACTAGGTAAAGGTCAGGCTTAGTTTCAGATGACCTGATCCAATTGAAGACTAAGGCCCGTATTTCGAAACAGTGCTTGAGTCTGAGTCGAGCCTCAAGCACAGATTTTTGATACTTCTCAATCGAGAACTGTCTTAAAATCTATGCTTGAGAGTGTTTGAGGCTCGACTCAGACTCAAACACTGTTTCGGAATACAGGCCTAAGATTTAATTTATCTGTTACTGTGTGTATAGAGGTATCATCATCAGCCTGAAGAAGTCAACTGGCGCACATAGGCCACTCCTAAACATTTCCAGGAAGAAAGATTCTGAGCTCTTGTCATCCACCGATTTCCTACGATCTTAACAATGACGTCGGTCCATCTGGTGGGTGGGCGCCTTACTTTTCGTCTTCCGGCTCGTGGTCGCCATTCGAGAACCTTTATTCCCCAACGGTTGTCGGTTCTCCGAGCTACGAGTATATGTCCTGCCCATAGAGTTATGACTATCCTAGGATGGTTTTAGGGGTCCTTCAAAAGGCGGGTCTATCATTTCTTAAAAGGCCGGCAGCGCATCAGCACCACCTCTAGTGTTGCAGGTGCATCTCTATGGGCAACGGTAACTACTTTCCATCAGGTGGTCCGTCTGCTCGTATGCCTGCTATAGCATAAAAAAAACAGTGGCATTAAACGTTAATAACCTTAGCACCAGTCCACATATGTATATAGAACAGAATCCCGCGACATTCAGGACAGCAGAACAGTTTATGTCCCTCGCTAATGAAACCGTTCATTCACCACGCCAGGTATGGTAATGTAGTTATGTGAGGTATTACCATAAGACTCGCGAGCGTGTGTGGACGCCTCGGGGACAGAACAATGCCGCTTCCTGACAATGTGAGAGAGGTTGTGAAGCCACAGAGCCTTTCCGTAGGAGCGTTTCCCTTACACCTATTTATAATACAAAAGTTTGCATATTGTAACGTTTTTATGAAAACAAATGAAGCAATTTTTTTGTGGTAGGTACCTACAAACATAGCTTACATACTGAAGACGACTAGACTTGTATTTATGTCAGCACAGGAGTTTTTTTTCCATGAACTATTACATCAAAAATTACATCGACCGACGAAGAGAGAGAGAGAGAAGGCTCAGAATCTTTCTTCCTGGATAAAAGATAGAAGGCGTCTGTCCAGTTATTTGCCGTAACAATTCTAAGAATAAATTTGAAGTGACCGTGTTTAAACTGTATGAAACCGGGCCAATCTACTAGTATATTATAAATAAAACTTACCGTGGTTTGTGCATTGTATTCGCTTTTTAAGATTTTATGCTGGCGATAAAAAACGATGGTACACGCTTGATGTTTAGTGGTTAGAGTGGTTACCTGTGTCTAGGACCATTGCATTATCTCACAGGGCACGTTAACAGAGATCGTGCCCTTTGTGGCATTGCATTCCGTCCATCACTCTGATATGTAATAACTGGCACCCTTCAAATTAGAACTCAGCAATGCGAGCGTTACGCTTGGTGGCAATAACATTTATGGACGTAATTTTTCCCAAAAAGTTACTGACTAGTTTTATGTAAAGGCAGTCTACACACGAGCGGAGCGGAAACATAATCCCCGTCATAATATGCCTCTGCGCCGAGAAACGAATTAGTTTCATCTGCCGCCACTTTTTTTTTTTTATGTAAAAGATAGACAAACGAGCTTACGGCCCACCTGATGGTAAGCGGTCACGGTCGCCCATAGACACCAACAACACCAAGGGTGTGAGTTCGCCCCCGAATCTGAAAAATGGCGGCAGATGACACTACGTATGTCCATTCACCCCCACGTCTCAGAAATGGGGGCAGATGGTTACTATTTTAGTACCAACTGCCGCCGAATTTTATCATAGCCACCACATCTTAAATAATAATGTGTTAGGTGTTAGCAATACTAAGAAATAAGACACGGATAAATACAAATTAAATAGCATATAATACGGATGTTTCTGTCAAGTCCTGGCGGATTACTTACAGCGTAGAGCCTTGATCTCAGCAAACGGTGTCATAATAAACACACAACTGCATGGCAGCTGCTAATGTGGCTAGTGTATAGATACCCTAACAGCATAAAATAAATAGTACACAAGAATACACATCAGACTATACACTGCTCGTTCTTATGTCCTTGTGGTAAGCGTCATTTTTCTTTGTTTTTAGGTAACTTGAGCTGTATTCTTCTGTACAATCTGACCATTTTATGTGCATAGTCTGTGCTTCAATCGTCACTAGAAAGCAGTGACAATGATAAATGTCTTTTTGCACACAATAGTAATGGTGCACCATTATTTTGCGGTTAGTTAGGTATTTTATGTCTTCACAGTGTTGAAAAACTTCGAGATGTTTTCACAAAGAATGCATAGTCGCTAGTGTATTTTGAAATGGAACTACGTACGAAGCTACTTTTTACTTACGTTTTAAAAAGACAAATAGAGTATAGAAGATCTTGTTGAGTTGATAAAGTCAACTGATGCTAGGGAAGTTTTAAGACTGCAAAATGATGGGGCACTTTACTTGCTACCCGAGTAATAAATGTTTTTTTAAAACAGGTCATCTTCTTCTTCCTGCCCTTATTCCACTATGTGGGATCAGCACAACATGTCTTTTTCTTCCATTCTCCCCTAACATTCGTCATCTCAGTTCACTCCTTTCTTGGAAATATCATCTCTCACACAATCCATCCATCTTTTATTAAGCCTACCTCTACCTTTATATCCATCCACATTCACAGTCAGACTTTTTTCATTAACATTTGAACATAGATCTTATTTTTAACATAATCGAGCTCGTTTTTCCATTGCTGTATATATTATCTATCTGGGTCCCATATTACAAGCTCTGCTTAGTTTGGGGCCAGATAGTGTTGTGTGGATTGTTCACAATATTTATTTTTATTGATTTATTATCTAATGGATGTAAGCTTGTTTTTTTTTATGTTATATGGATATCCATTTTGCAATTTGTTATTTGAAAACCAGCACTAATCTAATTCACTGAATTTGTATCGTAAGGTCTGATCTTTAACCATTCGCGTGAAATATAGAAATAATGGAGTAATGCTAAGAAAGAAATATAGTTTCTGACTTGCGTAAAGAGGCTCTATAGATACAGACAAGAAAACTTTGCGAAACTGTTCGTGACCGCTACACCGCAAGTTTTCCTTATCTTGTTGTGTTATTGTACTTTTGTTTCAACTTTATAAATAATAAAACATATTGTTGACAATACACACACCACTATCCTGGTGCTTCAAACTAAGCCGAGCTTGTATGATGGGAAGCAGATAGCTGGCAGATACTACTATACTTTTTTCGTCAATACATACCTACCTTATATATAATATAACATTCAAACAGAGAACAAACATCAATTTTCACCACACAAATATTTATTATCAGTTAGGATCGAACCCACGCCCTTCAGCGCAGAAGGCAGAGTATTATGTACTATCTACCAAGCTGTGAGGTCTGTCAAATGTCTATATAAGTCTTTTAAAATGTTTACTTATATACTACGTAGTTTCTACCACAGCTTACACCGTGTGTTACATAGATAAAAAGTAGCATATCGATATTTCCGATCAAAAACTACATAAATATCTATAATTTATTCTTTACCAAGCTGTGATGGCATCATTGAGCTACAAACATCTACAACTTCATATAAATAAATAGGAAAGAAAAAAGGACCAACCTGTAAACCCTGTGAAATACCAAAACCGAAGGACTGTTTTTTCTCTTAGTGGATGGAGTATCAGAAATATATTCACAATAAGAACAAAATACTCTAGGAGCAAAAACAAAAACAACTTAAATATCCAAGTTAACCATAGTGTGTGTTTCTCCGCACGTAATTGCTGTTGCTAAATACAGAACTATACTCAACAATTCAGCTTGAAACTTTGATGAGGCGTTGAAAAGGTCAAACATCTCTTCTTCTCAAACTTGTCGCCACGTTGTTGAGACGGAAAACAGCAGAAGACGTAGCCAATCACCGCAATCAATATAATAACCGTTTATAACAAAAGTCTCAGAACAAACTCTAGTGACCATTAATCAAAAAGTTTACAGACACCATCAGCGCGTCTCATTATTTATTCATAGCAAAGCACCGCGACGCCGACGCCCCTGGTTATTGGTTATCAACAAAATGACTTAACTTTTTCTTCTTCTTCCTGCCCTTATCCCACTAGGTGGGGTCGGCACAACATGTATTTTTCTTCCATTCTTCTCTATCACTTGCCATCTCAGTACACACCCCTTTCTTGGACATACTTATCATCTCTCACATAATCCATCCATCTTTTCTTAGGCCTATCCATACTTTTATATCCATCTACATTCATGCCTTACACTCTTTTCGTCACATGACATTCTTCTCTCCTCATAGCATGTCCATACCACGCTAGCCGATTACTTCTCAACAAAATGACTTAACATTTTCTCTTTATCTTTTTTACATCGGAAACAAGCCTTCGCCTCTGACCCACAGATTATGTAATACTAGTGCGGAGATTTCACGCTGACAGTCATCACTAGACTATTGCTCCTCTGAAGTCTGTGGTTTTGTCGGGTTTTACTATGAAGTCTGTGTCAGTCTACCTACAAAGTAAGCCCGGAAGACACGATAATCAGTGAAACTCAGAATGGATGTACTGGACAGGTACCTGTCGTTACAGCGCAAATCGGATATGCTACAAAAATATTTGTTTCATTTCATTGGAGAGAAAAAATATATTTATAAAGATAAGTTTAAGTAGGTGAGAAGAACTGCGGCATTGTTAAGAGCGGGTCGTGCGAAAATTTGAGATTTTTTTTAAAAAAATTCATAACTAAATAACTAAGTGACATTTTAAAAATCGCAAAAGGACTAATTGTAGACTATACATTTGAGATTAATTCGAATTTAAGTGTGTTAAAAAAATATACTATTTAAGATGACATTCTATTTAACGCTGACATACGATTTTCATTAGCGTTAAATAGAATGTCATGTTAAATAGTATATTTTTTTAACACACTTAAATTCGAATTAATCTCAAATGTATAGTCTACAATTAGTCCTTTTGCGATTTTTAAAATGTCACTTAATTATTTAGTTATGTTTTTTTTTTTTTAATCTAAAATTTTCGCACGACCCGCTCTTAAGCATTTTTTGGAATTGAAAATGTAATTGCCAATGATTGAGTGCCTACCTATCAAAAATCTCCGTAATATTATTTCGAAGTGAAACAGGCCTAGTTCAGACCTGTCCGTTAGAATAAACTTATCATCTACTATAACCGCAACTCCTTTCAAATCCGCGCGATTACTTTGTCACTTCGAATCATATTACTCGTTCAATTCATGCAGAGTCTAATTGCCTTCAATCAACCGCGTAATGTATGATGGAGAGAGTGAAACTGTAATATCTCGCCGAATTTGTGGATAAATAATCTGGTATTGAATGAGGCCGCGTACTTGGTCAGCAAACTGGTTTTGTTCATTACCAGAAGTCAATAACTTTCAGACGCATACAGACTCCAGAGTCATGGCCGAATCTATGCTGTAATAAAGCAAAAGTCGTTGGCCCGTACTTAAAATGCTGTTCCAGATGATGATTTAGTTAAACTGTCTCTACATTAAGTATACTTATGAGTTTCTCTAGTTTTCTGCGACGTTTAGTCTTCAAAATATTGTCTAGGCTACTGATTTATGCGACACGTGACCGAAGGGCTGTTGGGTATATGGCGCACCGCTTTAGCATTACTTTTCAGCAAAGCAATGTCGCCAGCGTCTTGAGGACACTTCCATCTAGCACTGATTTGGATTAGTTGAGCTATCTCTAGATAACGGTTTGCAGATAGTTCAATTATTTCTTGTGTATTTTGTATAATTTTAGTGTCTTTGTGTAAATAAAGGTAGTTGTTTTCTTGATTGAATCTGAGGAACACTGAATCTATATTATGTATGTATGTGATCTAAAACACCAGTAGTCTATCTAAAAGCACCAGTATAGTTGCCTACTGATCTTATAAGCATTCAAGTTAAGCAGTGCCCCTCTTCTTACTGCCCTTATCTCACTTTATGTAGAGTCGACACAACATATTCTCTCCTTCCATTCTTCTTTGTCAGCCGTCATCTATGTATTCACTTTTTTCTTATCTATGTCATCTTTCACACCGCCCGCATAACCATCTTTATTCATATTCATCATTCTCCTGGTCACATGACTTTCACCCGTCCTCATGACAGGCTCGTACCACGCCAGCCTGTTGCTCCTCAATTTACGTTTGTTATGTGTATTAAAAGTTGCTACTAACACTGTTTAAACCATGAACATCTACAATAATGTTTACAATCTGAAGCTTGTCTTCTATACGATTGGTCGGAATTCTGCGTTGTTGGATTACGGAAAGCGATATTTGTAGATGACTACGATAAATTCAAACAAGACTGGGTGTTTTTACTTTCGTTGGAATTTAAAGAGCTTTCGCTTTTACGTTTATGGTGAAGAATCATCCTTTAGTTTCTCTTTTGATTCGCCGATTCGATGCACCTTTAGAATAATGGATTTGTAAATGCTTTTGGTATTTTAAGCTCTTTTTAAAGGTTAACTTTGCAAATACCATTCATTTCAGTAACAAACAGAATATGATGTAATAGAACAAACGTTCATTTTATTTGACAAATAAGATCCCAAATGTGATTGTGTGCAAAAACGCTCATTTCTTACTATTTATGAGTTGGTTGATAGGACGACGGTTATTGTTAATAGACGCGGCTTTTAGTGAGTTGGCGAATGTTACTTTGTCTTCCAAATGTGTCCCATCACTGTTGACGTGTATAGAAAGAGAAAAGCCAGGAACAGTCAACATCAGTTGATGTTTTTGTCAGAACAGACATTTATCTCTCGCGACTCATTAGAAGACTCTAATGTAGCATTATACTGTTATTCTAGAAACTTTTTCGAAAAAAACAACATTTAATCCCGTAAGTTTCAAATGTTTGCTTTAAAAACATACGAGTACAAGCGCTACTTCCTATTATAACAATAATAGGGAGTAGAATCCTACTCAGTACTACAGCACATAAACGACAGAGGTTCTGCCACAAGTAACTATATGCTTGCCAAATTAGCCCTAAAATTAAGTCGTTCGGTTTCCTTCGTCTGTCACCGCCACCCACAGACCCTGCCGAGAACTGATAAACCGCAAGTCAATTAGCCCTTAAATTGTGTCAATCAGGTCCAGTGACAGTGCTGCGTGATTGTACTAGGAAACGGTCTCTAAATTATATGTGTCACTGAACGAATTCCACGGACAACCCGTGGGGATTGCGTATATTTTGTTGTACCTTGCTACATCTGTTAATTTTCACATGTTTTTGAATTTCGATTGCAATAAAAAATAAATTTATGCAAAACCCAGCTTTAACAAAAAGAAAGTTGACGTTGAAAACATAAAAAAAGCGAATAAGAACTTCACATTGTAAAACTAGTGTAGCAACAGATATAGAAAGTGCAATCCACGAAGGCGCGCCCCACTATTCCTCCTTACCGTTTATAGTATATGTGTGCAAGCTTCCGTCAATGTTTGAGTGTTATCGGAACACACTAATTACCTATGAGTGCACACGCACACTACAATGAATAGACTACGGTTCGCGACTGCCGCTCGGAGCAAACTCCCCGCACCCCGCGAGGGGCACGTCTTCGTGAATTGCACTATCTATAGAAAGCGGCCGAAAAATGATGGCAACAAGATACGTGATCGCTGCTCAGTTCATACTGAATCAAATGTCGATTTTTCCACGGTCACTCTCAAAGGAATATCGTGAAATCGTTTTCAAACAAAGCGCGAATTTGTTTTTAGATGTGCGCAGGCCATAAGTGTTTTTCTTTTGTTATAACTCAGTTTACAACATAACAGCTTGCAACGAATGTAGACAACTAACAAGCCGTCTCGCAAGACATCAGTGACAATATTGATATGCAATCAGCCAACAAGCTTGCAAGACTCGAGGCATGCTAGGTAGCAATACTGCAGGTGGTATTGTGTTTACGACTTTGGAGGAGACAGGAGTTTATGCATCAGTATTTCATGTTTGAGAACACAGATGCACACGACACCTGGAATATCGATACCTGTAGACACACCCGTAGACAAGGCTTTATATCATAATTCTAGAATGATTTACGCAAAGACCATAACTTGTTGGTAAGTTGTACCTGAGGCATGATTTTGGGTGAACGAGCTGGTAACTAGGTTTTTATTTGAAACCGTAATTTAGGAAATGGATTGTGGTGCTTAAAGTACTGGTTTTAAATAAATTAACTTTTGGTTTTAAATAGTTTTCAACTGACTTCAAAAAAAGAAGATTTCATATTTAGTTGATATTTTTCCTAAAAGTTATCCTAATTAGTAATATTTTCTTGTTTTGTGTATTTTTATGATCTGATTCGAAAATGTATTATTTAAAATGCTATACGTTCATATTGATCATGTTAAAATTTAAACAAAATCGGTTACGTAATTTGGTTTTAAAAGAAGTATAAATTTAAAGTTGGTTTTTCAAGTATGTATAAACTTGATTTTATTAAAAAAAAAAACACTTTAAAATTGTCATCACAGACCCTAAACAAAACTTGGAGCTCACGGAAAAGTAATTTATTTTCATGAGTTCAGTAATAAATTTAGCTTCAACCTAACACTCCGGCTTTCAATGAACTGCTAGAAAGCATAGCGCCTGGATTTATTACGGCAATCATTTAAATACTGGGATATTTTATTTCAACAGCATCAAAGACAGGAAATGAGAGTCTACTCGCTTCAAACGCCTTTCATTGCAACTTGATCAAACAAGTAGAATGGCTTATACTTTTTTGACGTGACAACGTCTTATAATTTGATGGAGCCGGCTGCACGCACGAAAAAACATGACTCATAACGGCGTCACCTCGCTCTGAGGCGTTCCATTAAGGCTTGAAGTGCAAGCAAGAGCGCGGAACGAGTGGTAAAGAGTACAATCGGCCTCCGCGTTCGGCAGCGTTTGACATTATTGTCTCTCTCCTACTTGAGTGAGCGATGCGTCCGCGTGGACAGCTGTATGACGTTGTCACGTTCAACTATCGTCAGTAAACCGACTTTCAGACAATTTTTTTATCAAACAACTTGCTAAATAGCTTTTTCACATCTGTTTTTACCATTTAAGTGTTCAAATGGTAAATACAATTAAATGGTAAGCAATGATTAGCTTAACAATCAGTTTCTTTTAGAACTTTGAACTTACAAAACTTTTGACTTTTCTTGACCCAGTGAAGTGGCCGAGGCCATTAAATCTTTAAATCTAAGGAGGGTAGTTAGAGGCAAAGGACTTGTCACAAAAATAGCCTGCTTTCAAAACAAGAAAAGCAAAACGGGTCTGTTTAAGATCAATTTTATTTAATAAACAATCTACTTCTTATCGTGTCACTGGTTCACCACATAGGTTCGTTCAAACCAGTGAAACCAGAGGTGAAAGGTTTTTAAGTGCGCCTTAAAGAGGCCCTTTTCATGTACTTGACACATGTTTTTTAAGCAATAAAAATCTTTATTTTACTTACTACTTAAAAATACGTAATACAGATTTCATACATGAAACGTTGTTCCATGGTTGGGGTCCAGAAGTCATTCGAGTAAAATAAAACCTACAAAACAATAAACTTTATTTTACTTTCTATGAAAATACGTAATGCAGATTGAATACACGAAACAGTGTTCTGGGCCCCAAAGAAGCCATTCGAGTAGGATAAAACCATTTCTCTGTAAGCATCCATATTTACAGATTTATTTAAGCACGTGTGAGCATACAAGTAATTTTCTCTCTTCTTTGGAAAAAGGTCTAATACCTTGTCTGTTTACCACTCATAATTATGTTGACTCGTACTTCTTATATAATATATGAAAGGTATTTATTTATTTTAGGGAAAAGCTACTGTACTTATATTTACACTAATTCCCTAGCAACTGAGTGAAAGCCACAAGCCAATTGAAAAGATTTTCGGAAGTCATTATTTTACCATGAATAACTAAGTACGTTTGAAATGCTTTGTTAAAGTCATAGGCGATGGTTATTCCTTAGCATCAGGTGGGCCATACGCTTGTTGTACAACGAGTGGTTTAAAAATCTAATTTTATTACGTTAGTCGCAATTTATCCGCGATAAGCGCCAAAAGATGCAATCATTTCATAATTGTTGTCAAACGCTACTTTTTAGTGCAAAAACTGACGTAATAGCTTTGATGATGGTGACAGCTGGTTATTGCTCTATCATACTTATTGCAGACCTGTCGCGATTACTTACTTAATACGAAGATCAGTCATGTAAATTAATCTGTTTGGGCTAAGCGTGTTTAACAAGAAAGTCCTTGAAATTTGCTTCTAAAGAAGATTAAACTGCCTCTACTTTGCAAATTATAAAAAAACTGAAATATTTGTATCTGACGAATAGCGTTACTCTGAATTGGTTGAACTTGCCCCTATGAGAAAGATTAAACTTTATAGAAACTAGTAGACACTTTAATTTACTCCATTTCTGTGGCAAAATGTTTGCAGAAGGCTAAATCGTGTAATGCGTTTGTTAAACAAAGCCTGACGTAGTCTTTCTGTTAATTTATGTCCTCGAAACCCGGTCTGCTAGTGATGTAACGAATATTTAGATATCCGCAGTATCCGCGACAATCCGTTTTATTAATTATCCGTGGATTTTCATTTTCTGACCCAAGGCCAAAATCTTGTTAGGTCGCCTCCCTTTTTTTACACAACAAAACAACACAGCAAAACGCAAACGCTAAACAGCAATATTTGTCAGTATTTCACTGATTGCCACCGCAAAACGCTTAGATGTACGCAAGGCTTGAATGGACCGTCCTTGTACTAACACTTGATGGTAAGCGACACTATGTAGCCGACGTAAGATAAGAGTGGTCTAGAAGGCATAGGTTCACTCTTCTCTTGAAAAGATTCAGAATGTAGGGGTCAGGAAAAACAGACGAATTTTGATTTATACTCGTAAACATTTTTGGAAACATTTATACTCGTAATGCGACGGAAACCCAGCCCGTACTTCTATTGTGTTTCACTAGTCCACTCATCACTTCACAAAAGAATATCCGCTATCCGCTAATCCGCTATCCGCTATGCGCTGCCAGGTAAGGTTCTCTTTGACAAACCAGCACATCACTATTACCTCACATGCAATTAAAACTAGCTTCATTTATATTTTTAATCATATTACCTGCTCGGAACCGCGAGTTTCATGAATATGGGTAACAAGGGGAAGTGGATTCTCTTTGGTTGGGTAATCTTTTAACAGTATAGCATTTTTTAACAAGAATTATTATGATTTTGCATGCAAATTTTAGAGTACTCTTTTGTCGTACCTACTCTCGTGCCAAATTTGATACTATTTACTTAGAAACTTATGGATAGGTAAATTGATCTAGGGGATAGGTGTGATCTAATGGCATGGCTTTTGCTTGAATTGGTGACTTAATTTTTTGGATTATCTTACAAAAAAGTTGTGCAGAAAGGGACCTAAAATATTTTCGGAAATGAAAGAGTGAATAAGCTTTATGAAAAATTGGAATAAGCGTTCCATTGTTTAGAAGGGATCCGGTTTCGCGAGTAAAGTCGTGAGCAAGAGCTAGTTTGAAATAAACACTTAGTATAATGCACTAATGTACTAATTACATAGAGTTAGAGTAGAAACTAACAAAAAAATGACACGGAAATACCCTGAAACCTATCATATTGAATTAAACGTGCTTGAATTAAACAATACGATTGGCAACTGAAGTGGAAACCGCAAATCATTTATTTTTTATTCAAGTTAACTAAATGAATAGGTAAGTAGTACCTATTTGCTTTTTTGTACCTTTATCTTTGAAATCTTCGTGCAAGAATGCAGCGTCAGGTGATTCAGTTGTTGTTAGACACAGGTATTTTTAGAAAACACACGTTAATACCTAGAACTTGAATTTTAAGCTATTGTTTATTTTTGCACGACACAATCACAGCTGACAGACAATGCACAGCCACTACTGCTTGTAAAAATTTGGAGTTTTGAGGTATATTTTGTCGTGCGTTTCGGGGTAAAAACAAGAAAGGAATCCCTCAAATTCATACCATTAGGGCTTACATTAGTAAAAGTGTGTCTTAAAATTACTTAGCCGACGTATTTGATGCGTGAGATTGATAGCTGATTGAATGGAGATTACCTAGACTATACTAATATTATAAAGAGGAAAGTTTTGTATTTTTGTGTGTATATTTGTAATGAATTTTCAAAAACTACTGTGCCGATTTCTAATATTATTTCACCATTGGAAAGCTACATTCACCCTAAGTAGCTGAGTAGCACTTTGAGTGAGACTATATTCATGTGTTTAAAAGAAAAATGTCCACCCGTGCGAAAACAAAAAATAACTCACTTTGGCTTTTTAAATTTTAACTAAAATAATTATCTATAATAATTATTTTATAAAATATAGAGCATTTACATAATATAATTGCGGAAATAAAAATACTAGATAAGTATTAACAATTACACATTCATAAACGATTAATCAAAAAAATATACTTACAAGCATTTCCTTTTATATTTTTTGGGTGCACATTATTTATTACGTTATGTCAAAACGCGCAATAATATCCGTCTTATTAATTAATACTTTCAATTGAACTTGCTCACAATGTCATTAAATATAGGTCACTCTAATACACAATAGGGCAGCACTTAGTTAATATGGGTAATTTATCTATTGTCAGTGCTCAAGGATTGTATTAATTTCTGTTGCAATAAATGTATATTATTATGTGTAAGTATATATTATTTGTAAAAGGAACATTACAAAAAAACAGTAGAAACCAAGCCGGAGTATGTTGCTTGACGCGTGGAACTGGCACCTAGACTCACCTAGCTTTATGACGTTTCAAAGTGATTCTTGTGATACAACTGAATAAACGGTCTTTGACTTGAATTTATCATAATTAAATAGCTACCTACTCATTTGGAGTTATTTATCATACGTTTTCAGTAGAGAAAAGGATACAACAAACCTTGATGCCTTTTCCGTGTGGAAATGTATTTCTTGACACTGGTTGTTTTATGGCTAGGTGATATTATTATCTTAGTGATCAAATTGAAGCTCTGACGACCAAGACTGCAGTTTAGTTGTTGGATGAAAAAAATAGAAATAGACGCATGATGGGTGTCGGTGAAATTACTAGCACGTGAGGCTGAACATCTGTATGCCTCAAGTTGACGGACGCAAGGCAGTTCTTTTTCCTGACGTGCTTGAACTGCAAGGCAATGCTTTGTTATAGGCGACGGTTATCAATTCACATCAGGTGGTTCATATGCTTGTTTCACAGGCAGCACTTGGCAGTTGTAAAAAAAATCTAAAACAAAAATCTACGACTAAAACTCATGAGGCCATAAATTATTTTTGGAAAAATAATTTTCTATTAAATAAAATTCAAATAATGATAATTTTCTATTATTTGGTCTTGAAAACCTCGAAATAGATTTGTAAAAGTGACAGGGTTCGGTCAAAACAATATCCACGATTATATTTATGAATGTCGTGAGTGCGGATATTTTATGTAATGAGTCATATACATTTATCGTGCCCTTCGTACTTCAAGTTGTCAGTAATGTAATCCTAATTGCAGTTTACAAATGGATGTTAATACAATAATAGAACTAAATGTTATTTTAATTTAATAGAAATAATCACTTACTAATCATACTCATTTATTCGGTATAATTTGTAAACTGAATATTATAATATTAAAATGCATGAGAAATCAAACGGTACAGGAAAACGTTTTGAGCAAATCGGCATGTCGTAGATCCTAAAAAGTTCAAAAACATGTGTCAGAGGCACGAAAAAAGATGCTTTGAAATTCTACTTAAAATCTGTTTACCACGCTCTGGTTCAAAAGAACCAGTGTGACACGACACGTTCAGAAGAAGATCATAATCTTAGCTTTTGCCTTTCTTAGTTGCCTTTGAACCTTCTACTATTATAACAAAGTTTATACAAAAAAACTAAACAATAAAGAATGCCTTGCAGAGTAATTGAGCCGATAAGTATCCCAAATAAAATATAGTTGTAAAAACAACTTCGTGAAAAAGTTGATAATCAACGCAAAAGTTTTATTTCTTTCAATTTAGGGCTAGTTTCACGGATTGCTAATCAACTAATTATAACTAAATTTTTGCTTGCCAAAGGGACGAACATTTTGTCAAAAAAATAATTGTTCAAATAGCAATCTGTGAAACCAGTCCATCATGCATGAAAAAAACACTCTGCATCGTTTGTTTTAAAATTTCATTACACAATCCAATAAATATTTTTTACCGACCAGAATTCTAATCGCTTCTTCTTATCGTGTCACTTGTTCTTCAAACCAAGTGCGGTGAAAGGATTTTAACTGCGCCTCAAAGAGCCCCTTTTCGTGTACTTGACACATATTTTCAAACTTTCTAGGTCCTACGATATACCGGTTTCCTAACGATATTTTCTTTCTCCGTTTGAAAGCACTAGCATTGTGAACATAAATTTTTTAGGCAATTTATTTTAAATCGCTTAGCTCTTATGTTTGTGCCACATAGCGGTCACATCGACCGCTCACGATTAGGGTCAACAATCAAGGTCCAGCCACATAATAAAACATAGTACGCACTATGACATAACTCTTTGAAGCATTTATTTGGTATTCAATAACTCGATGTCTGCATTGTTCTGCTGATTGATCGATACTGAGACGAGTGAGATAATCACGGATTTATTGGCGATTGTTACGGTTGGAGCATTCCTGTGGTCCAATCAGACATATATTTATTATTTTGTAGTAAAAAAGGATCACGCATACGGCGGAAATCAAGGCGTAAACATCTCGCTGGCTCTAGTATAAAGATGTGAATAATAGCTTACAACTTCTAACAAGCTTTATGCTTACGCTTTTTATTGAAAACGACTTTTATAAGTTTCTTTTTCCCTTATCTGTTTGTATTACAGCAATTGCATTACAAACGATTAAATGGTAAGCAATGATTTGTGTAATTTATTTTCATTTTTCCCGCTTCAAAGGTGAATTGGTTATCGCAGTGTTGCTTCTTTAGTCTAAGTCTTAGTTCTTAGTCTTACGACATTCATAAGAAAAGCCAGGTTGTGTTCATCTTTATTTGGTATCTTTTGTTATAGACAAAAGCATTTATGTTCCAATGACAATGCAAAATAAAACGCTCAATTGCGCTAAGCTCAATAAAGGAATACCGTTCACAATTCGATCCATATTTGAAAAGCTTTAGGTCATTCACACAAAAAAAAAGAAATACGTGCCTCTGCTTTGTGCACATCTAAGTTGCCAATTCAGAACGCTTCAATGTGCGCAAAGCTTTATGGTAGGCACTCCATGGTATGTAATATCAGATCTTTATCGCTACAAATCTAATCTCAGTAAATCTGTAGTCGGAACTCTGTACAAGTACTGAAAGAATAGATTATCTACTACCAGAGAACCCAGCCTTTTTTTTTATTTTTAACCGACTTTAAATGAAAAAGAGAAGATTCTCAGTTTGTTTTTCTATAGTGAATGTTAACGCACAACTTTGTCATTAAATAAAATTGAAAATCGATTTGATAATATTTATTTTTTATTTGAAAGGTATTAAATAGATACTTTCAGATAAAAAATTCGGTTTCTCAAATGATTTGTAGGTACTCATTTCCAAATATCAGAATCAAAACGGTTTTATCACTACAGATATAGGATATCATTGAAATATACATAATTAAAAGAATGTTTCCTCCATAATGAAATTCCTTTGTGAAGCTTTCCTTTGCCTTCAAGAAATTAAAAGCCAGATAAAAATTAATCGCTTCTGTTTTAAATGAAACTTGCTAGAAGGAAACTTCATAGAAAAACAATTATTTTACTAAGGTTTTACTATATCTCGATCCGAAGATTATTGAATAAAAAAATAAAAAAATGGACATTCAACACAACACAATCTAGCCCCAAACAAAGCAGAGCTTATACTATGGACACCATATATCTGATGTCATACATAATATGAGAGAATAAACATTATTTACAATAACGATTGTTATAAAACATTGAATGAATAGAACAAAAAACTACAAATTTAAAGAATAATAAATAAATGAAATAAAATAAATATCATGAACAATTAACACAATACTATCTAGCCCCAAACTAAGCAGAGCTTGTACGATGGGAACCAGATGGTTATATATTAAACACAATACAATACATTCTGTTTTGTACCTTTAGTAGATATTAACCCGGCGTCATGGGGGTGGAAAATGACTACACCGTCGTTGGGGTGGGTCATTATGACCCAACATTTTGACGGACGATATTTCTAATATTTCAAAGACATGAATTCTTATTTTTAGGTTTATGTGTTTATTGTTTCATAGTATAGTAAATTAAACAAGAATTTACATTGCAGAAAGTTTTTATTATGTATATAAACCTTTAAAAAGAACCACGTAAAAAATCAACAAAATTTGCATTCCTTAGCTAAATCTCACTTATCTTATCATTAATTAACAATCTATGATCTTTTATAGTACTTTTATAAACTAAACTAAGACATCTTTGGAAAAAACTTACTAAAATCTAATCAGAATCATCGTTGTTAATGCAATCACTGCAGGAAGGTACGACATGTTCAGAGCAAATATATTTGTTGCAACCATGATAAGTATGGGTTGTTTTGCGATCTTTCTTTGCTGGACATACCTGACATCTTTTACGAGCATTGGCTCTCTTAACTGGAGGCTCCTGTAAACCTTCGCCAGCGAATTGTCGAATTTTTTTTTTCAGTTCTCGAGACAAATTTGCCACATTCTGGCGGAAAAAGTAAATCAATTAACAACCAATCATAACAAAAGCATAATACACATACAATTACATCAAAAGCAACAAAATTAATTACAAATCTTATAAAATCATTACGAAAACAATGGCGCAAAATTGTTACACCAAGTGCGGGGATGGGTCATAAATACCTTTTTTAACTTTGGGCACACGCAGCTGCTAGCACTGTCGCTGTCCAACTGTTTCTTTGTCAACAACACTTAGAGCAACTCATTACCTCCAGCTACTGAGAAAAACGGCAGCGTCGCCTACGTATTTACGAATCTGCAAGCTAAACAAAACGTCCCGGGTCAATTTGACCCAACCCCCATGACGCCGGGTTAAAGGTAGAAAACAGAGTTTACATCACCGACCGCAGGCAATGTGTCCAAAATGCTGGCGACGTTTACTCATATTTTTTTTATACATAATTGTGTTCTTCGAATAAAATTGTATTTGTTTGCGATGGGGATCAAACCCACGCCCTCCAGCGCAGAAAGCAAAACTACTACAACCTGAGCTGTGAGGGATCTAAGTCAGAATCAAGGTGGTTCCCATCTTTACAAACATCATAATATTGATTTGTTCAATTGTCTGATTACGATCGCAACATAACGCCATGCTATCTAAAATCAATGTTCAAAACCTTTATAAATATCGCCTTGGTATTTCAAATTAACCTTTTGCAGGAATAAATATTTATGGCAACAAATAACAATAAGTTTAAACATCCTATTGACAATGAGTGCACGTTCCGAAGATTCAAATTCAATTTATTTATTAAATTAATCATGGGTCACTTAAAGTTATTGTGTTTCTCGTAGGTCACGCACGTAAGAAACGTATCCTACGATGCACTTCTCTAATGCGTCCATCAACTTGAAGCATACAGATTTTCAGCCTCACGTTTGACCATGAGGTTGGCTTCTCAAGTTTTTCAAATTTATGTTATGAGTTACACATATTGTTATGAGTTTAATTATACACCCGCTCGTGCATCGGTTTTTAGACAACAAAAAACATGATAACAATCGCTGTACGTATTATTTAAGTTCATTTACATACGAATTACCAAGTTAGTTACCCAATCAAGTTCATATCATAATAATCAAAGTAACGTACACAAATGACCTGTCAAATCAATAATTGATTTAATTTCAGCGTGACACTTCCCAGCTGTGGTAAAGAATACAAAACAAATGAACAGCGACTGCGGTATTGTCATTATTTTCGATAGTTTGATTAATTTGATACGTATTTGTTTAAATTACAATGTGGTGGCAATGAAACAAAGTTTTAATCAAGCTAATAATTTCAAAGTAAATAGCTTCTAATTTATTTATAATGAGAATTGGAACACTTTGACCTCTAATAACCAACCATTGAAATATCCAAAACCCAATGCACAATTTGTGCAACGTTATAGCTATGCAAGAATTGTGTAAAATTTGTGCCTTAAGATTATCATCATCATCATTATCAGCCTGAAGAAGTCCACTGCTGGACATAGGCCGCACCTACACACATTTCAAGGAAGAACGATTCTGAGCCCTTTCCAACCGACTTCCCGCGATCATAACAATGTCGTCGGTTCATCTGGTGGGTGGGTGTGTCTAGAGATGAAAGTCTATTATCAGCGCGTTTTGATAGTAGAAACCAAGTGAACCGATGTGGTCAACTATTGGCGAGCTATGAGCCAAAAGTCACAAAAGGGCTGGGAGAAAAGACATACTGAGGAGACGAAGCGTTAGGATGCCTTCGTGCGATGAACTGACCACAGCAATCGTGGGAATGCAATGGATGAAGAGAGCTCAGAATTGTTCTTTCTGCATGGAAATGTATGCGGGAGGCATATGTTCAGTAGTGAACTTCATAAGGCTGATAATGATGCACAACTAACAAGCTTCTTCGACCCAAATGGACCAAAGGTTTAGGGGTCTTGGCCGCAACTGTTTAATAAAAAATGCTAGCAGATTAGTATGTTTTTAATGAAAAATGAAGCTTAATTATAACCTTTTCTTTTATATAAACTTTTAGCAAAACCCCGGGGATTCTTACTTTTTCCTTAATGTTTTTTCAGTCTGAAAAATAGATCTAAAAAATGGAGAGCAATCAAAATCTTATTATAATTTAAACATTTTTCTCTACTTCCCATTACCTACTTAATTATTTTAATAATATTAACATGTTTTTAATATTATTTTACATTGTTGATAAATAGTTTCCAAAGGGTTAATTGTTAAAAATATGCACTTAATTTGCGAAAAGTATTAATTTCACAATATCTTACATTTATTGTTGTAATAGACGAAAACTGAATTTATTGTAGATAAAGGTATGCCGAAGGGTGCGCCTTAAATGTCACGTTTGCGAAGGTATGAACCTTGATATTAAAATATCAAACTGTTGTGCAGTGGATGCACGATCTTCTTCTTTGTTAAATCTTGACAGCCCTCACAGGTCAGTTGGTATTAGCTTAGCAGGAGTAACCTTCTATGCTGCAGGCCGTGGGTTCGATCTCCAGCTTTCCATCGAGAACTTCAATGTTTGTAATGAGCATGGGTTTTTGTTCTGTCCGGGTGTTAAATAATAATTATCATGCCTACTATATAAAAATAAGTCGGGTTTTCCTTCCTGACGCTATAACTCCAGAACGCACGAATCGATTTCCACGGTTTTGCATTCGTTGGAAAGGTCTCGGGCTCCGTGAGGTTTATAGCAAAGAAAATTCAGGAAAATTTCAGGACAAACCAACATTTTAAGAAGATGGCGCTGGTGCGTGATACATTGTTTGACAGCTAAAACGAAGCCATCTATGTATGCTTTTTACAAGAATATTAGGTTAAGCATTTATAAGAGGTGACCTCTATTCCTCTATTTAATTTAACGAAGTTTATAGTCGTCAATATCATATTACCTATCATCTGTGGTTAAAGCCTTCAAAAATGGAAATAATAAAGCAAAACAGAGCATCTTAATTATAAAGGATCGCAAAATGTTTACGAGCGCACAAAAGATACCACAAAATCAATTCACAAACAGCCAATAAAAAGGTTTAATACGTTAACATTCAACATCCGACAGTATTTAGTATTATTTATTCTGTGGCACGCGTCAACCATTACCGACATTACTCGTAGGTCAATGTCACGAAATAAAGAATTTATAAGTTATGTCATATCTGACTTGCAGGTAAGTACCTACTTTGGCAATGTTGATAGCCTCCATTGTAACGGATACCAATCGCGATCTTATTTTATTATCAATTGTTTGATTTATTATTAGCCCGTAATAGTAAGGCCGTATTCATGCAGTTTAATGCAGTGAAAATATATAGCCCTGTATTTTTAAATTAGCTAGTAATACCTCATCATCAACCTATATTAGTCCACTGCTAGACGTAGGCCTCTCCCAAGACGCGCCACTGAGCCCGGTCTTCGGCTCTTCTCCTCCAGTGCTTGCCAGCTACATTTCGCGGATCGTCGCTCCACCTTGCCGGAAGGCGTCCTACACTACGCTTACCTAAACGCAATACCTACGACTACTATGTGTGTTTTAATACCTATGACTAGAATATATATGTATAACATATAACCTGAATTTTCCTGTTTGATGTATATGTAAGTATTCGATACTAGTCACAAACGTTGAAGAAAAACATCGTGAGGAAACCCGCGGCTTAGTCATCTCTACACAGTCATATTGACCTTGTCTTTCCTGTGGATTAGGCCGGCCGACTAAGCTGTAAGAATGGTTTAGGTGCTGGGCAAACCTATTCCATCGAAAATCCTGTCTCAGGCACTATAGCGTCCTGTAAGTAGAGGCATGAGTAAATACCAGTTGCCCCTGACGTTATATAAATCATCTATAATAGATGCAAAGGCATGTTTTACTTTTTAATAAGATACCTATAGTTATACTTATAAATATATAAAGTGTTGTTTGAACGAACCTTAGACAAAAAGTTAAACATTTTAAAAGCTTTGTTTCAGTAAGTTCAAATGTCAGTCATACTTTACGAACGTGTTCAATAGGTACGCCACAGGCTTAAGATTAATTGTTTATTTATCAGCAGTCGTGTTTATGGTAGCTAGTTTTCTTATCAGTTTAATTAGACATTTGTTATCACAAACAATAGAAACGTGTCGGGACTTGTTGACATTCAATTGCGCACACCTAGAGGTGCACGCTTTGAAGTCTTTTAGCACTTACCACGCCTTAACTGACCAGTTCAAGGTCCGAAAGGTTGTCAACTCCTTACTGTCTACATAAATATTGTAGATTTTTTAAAAGGTTGCTAACTGCTTTCGTAAATGATAAAGATTTTGTAAACATCTCTATAAGAACAGATGCGTGCCTGAAAAATGCCGTACAGTGGTAACCATCGCAGAACAAAGCATTGCCTCGTAGGTCACGCACGTAAGGAACGTACCCTACGATGTACCGCCTTGCTTCCATCAACTTGTGGCATTGATGTTCAGCCTCAAGTGTTAGTAATTTCACCGGCACCCACACCCTTCGAAACCGATACAGCAATGCTGCTTCACGGCAGAAATAGGCATGGTAGTAGTACTTACGCCAACTCATCGACATGTGTATCCTGCCCGTCCTAACCTATGGTGCTCAGACTTGGTCATTGACTGAGACACAGAAGTCCAGGCTTAAGATTTTCCAGAGGGCAATGGAACGCAGCATTCTCGGCCTAAAACGCATCGACCGGGTGCGGAATACAACGCTGCGTTCAATAACTGGCATTGCCGACGTTGGGCGAAAAACAGCCAAACTGAAGTGGGAGTGGGCGGGCCACGTTAGCCGAATGGCACCTGAGAAGTGGGCTAACATAATTACTCCTTGGGTTCCTGAAGACGGAAGGCGACGGCGAGGCCGGCCGAGAAGACGTTGGCGGGACGATCTCGACCTTCACCGGAAAGATTGGTGGGAGATCGCCGAGGATCGGGATGAATGGAAAGTTTTGGGGGAGACCTTTGCCCAGCTGTGGGACACAATAGGTTAATAATAAAAAATAAAAAAAAGTAGTACTTATCCCGACGAGCCCTTCGCAAAGAGTACTACTAATGCTATGTAGATATAGATAATTATCTCTGACTTTCCCTCTTAGGTGACTAATCTTTCGAAGGATGCTTAGTTAAGTTACCAAGAAACCTAAAAAGATGCCTATTGTTTGCGGGGGGTCATAGTCGTGCGCCTTTTGTTTTTTTTAATATCCTAAAGTGATCGAGTGGGCCTCAAACAATCAACCTAGGTGTCTAATATTGCAACAGCTTGAAATTCTCTTGACTCACCTAGGTTCTTGAATGTATTGGTAGTTATTCAAAAACGTGAGTCAAGAAATAGAAGGCTTAACTGAACGAGCGAATAAAGTCGTCGATAGATTTATGATTTATTCAGTTCTAGCGGCGATTTGTATTTTCCCGTTCCTTAATTTTTTTTAGATAGAAAATTATTTATTGCACAAATAAAATGTACTGTAAACACAAGTCATGGTGGGAACGACACATTTATGACTGGAAGAGAATGCTCTCTAGCATTAAGTTCGCCTATGTACAATGCAATTTTTGTTTTAGTGCAATAAAGAATTTTCTATCTATCTATCTATTTATTAAATAAGCGGGTCTTCAAACACTAGAGTCAATATGCCTCGGCCTTCATTCCGCAGCAGCTCCGATAGTCCTGATCCTGACTTTGACAACGGTCACAATTCCGGCGGGGCAGAGGGTGCTAAGAATCACTGCTTACAACTTATATTCGTTGCAAAATTCATCCAAAAAGATCCAGTAGCACATGATTGCGCCACAAATATGCCAGCATCGTAATTTCTATAATATATTTATCTACATCTACACTAATATTATAAAGAGGAATGATTTGTATGTAGCGAATAAACTCAAAAACTACTGGACCGATTTCAATAATTCTTTATAATATACATATATAAGGTTATATACTAGCGACCCATTTTTAACCCGTCAGTCATTTTTACAACCATCCAAACCTGGGGCAGATTGCTAGTAAAGTAATAAAGAGGAAGCATCGGAAGAAAAGTTCACAAACACGCAATTTTTCCACTTGCGTGTTTGCAACTCAAATTAAGATAAACATCGCACACAGAATTGCACTTTCTTGTTCAACAATGATCTTGATCTTATGCAACGCAGCTTCCCACGGTTAACTTAGCCGAGTTATTTACATAATTCAGTCTACAATTAAACCGTGTTTAATTTAACCTTGCGTACGCAGTCTTATAATTTAACTACCTGACTAAGATCTCATAAAAACATAAAAAGACAAGAATTTTATGGTAAAAACGCCAAGGAAAGAAACTGTTGGTTCTCTCGGGTAAAAACCACTGGGATTACGTCGATCGGAGAAAAATCTTCTTGCATAATTATTAGTGAAGGTATTTGATCGTACACCGCTGTAGAAAAACTATCATTTTTTATTAGCATCTCAATGAACAAAAAACTCGAGATGGGATCTAGAATTAATTGAGTTTTTTTCAGAGAAAGGTGTTTCAGATAACCATGGATTATGTAATTTTAAAGATAATTGATAGAAACGTAATTAGTCATTGCTAACGGCTACAGAAGCGTAGGGCGCCCTGCAGCAAGATGGACGGACAACATAGACAGGGTCGCGGGGCGGCAATGGTTTAGACTGGCACAGGATCGAGGTAGATGGCACAAACTAAGGGAGGCCTATACCAAGCAGTGGGTGAAGTCGGGCTGTGGATGATGAACGGATACCAAGAAAAAAAACGGCACGACATCCAAATCAGACGATAGCCATGCAAGGATATAAAAGCACTTGATACCATTACTCATAATGACAGCAAGTGGCTTGAACCCAAACGCCATTCTACCTGCTCTATTCAATAGTGACATTTGACATAACCTTGACAGCAAATCGAAGGTTTGTACATCTGTCAGACCAGTCGTGACCGGCCTTTTGTAGCGCCCATTGCTCCATATTCCTAGTATTGTTGACGCAAACATTAATTAAACATTGTATTTTTAGTATCGCAAGTAATTTTAGTTGGATATTATAGAGGGGCGGGCATGTTATTTCGTTTTAATTAAAAACTCAAGGGAATACCTTTTACTCTACGTATGGGATAAGTATAGCGTACAAATATGTTGAATAAAACGGAGCTCGCTATCTGTTTGAATTTTTAAATGAAGATAGTTTTAGTTTGATAATTATCTAGGGGCCGCCCGCGGCTTCACTCACCCCGTTCCCGATTTACATCCCGTTCTCCGTTACAATATCTTTATAAATTGTTGCCTATGTGTTATTCTGATGTATAAACTATATTTTTGTAAAGTTTCATTAAAATCCATTCAGTAGTTTGTATAAGAAAGAGTAACAAACATTTATAATATTAGTAGGATTTAAATCTGTTACTTGGAATAAGTTGACACAAACACAATGACAAAGATAGTAGGTATCCAATTTTTTTTTAATTTTAGAATTGTTCTCAGTCTAGTCAAGTACGAGTACGACATTGAAAATTACAGACATATTTAAAAAAATATGTGTTATGACTTTGGCACTGAGCAAAAAATAAAGATGTTTTTCTCCGAAACGCGATGTGAGGATGACTAACCGATGATCCTTGTCTGAGTTTTTACACGATAATGACGTCAGATATACCAATCTAGTATAATAAACAATTTGTTAAAATCTGTGTTCACTTTAGAAAAAACGTGTATCTATTGAAAATCCGATTTTCAATTACTACCTGACTTTAAGCGTAATGCACACGTTGCGTTGCAGCAATATGGCGTTTTACATAAAAATACTCTTGGTGCGACACTGCTGTGTTTAGGATTTCAACTGTTTATGAGACACTTATAAAAGTGACAGTCAAAGTCAAAAATAGTTTTTTATTCACTTGAATTGTAAAGATATTGTTTTCTCAAAGCTAGGTAAGTCTAAGTTTGAGTTCGTCGGGATCATGCTTATACACGAACAGGCAAGAAATATACTAGATAGGTCCTCATCGTTTTTTGTATGATCCTTTTTCAAAATAAAATATTAGTGAAGTTCCAGTTTGAAAGCCTCGACTTCGCGTTCTGTACCGCCCATAAGTCAACCAACACGTCAAAATCATTGCAGTGCGACATCGCAACACATCGTGACCAGGGTGCCCTAACTTGTTTCTAAAAAATGTAAATTTGAGATAATCGAGAGCTACTCGAATAATTTGCCGTGTTATATTTTCCTATTTGAAGGTGAATTAATAGGTATATACAAATAAACAGTCTTTTACGAACTGTAACTTAAAACAAAACGAAATAGCACACGGTCTACAATTTCCTTATAAAGCACAATAAAAACGTCGACGTAATGAAACGAGGATCTATAAGCTTAGCCGGCCTTAATATCCCGGGACCGGGATCAACGAGATCGAGGCCAATCAACCGGAAAACTAATGCAGATTGATGTTTGCTATTTTGTGGGACGCAAACACTCACTATACCATGTGTCACATAACTGGTTTTTAGAATGGATACAGACTTTATGACCAAGAAAAGAAAAAGAGGATTTTATGACCCTGGAATAATAGACAATTTGGACGGAACCTAGGAAAATCACTTGGGAAATTGAGGAAGCCAGAGGCATGCACATTAATATTAATTCTTTACCTTTTGTTGCTTACTGTTCCTAAGTACTAAAACTTTTTTTTTCTTGGCGTTGGAACTAAAACTTTTTTCCTTTATACAACAAAGAGAACAAAGTAGACAAACAAGCATAAACTTATAAAACTTTTTTTAATAAGCCTTCCTTTTTCAAAATCTACATTTGAAAAAGGAAGGTTCAATTGGTTGAGAATCAATGTATGAAAATTTTGATTTCTCATTTTTTTATGCAAATTATAGACAAACGGGCTTACGGCCCACTTGATGGTAAGCGGTGTTGTTGCGCTGCCTGCCCTGAAGGATTTTTTTACTTTAGATGGACGTGCCATGAAATATTTTTTTAAGATTGTACAGTGCTAGTTATTAACCGACTTCCAATCAAAAAGGAGGAGGTTCTCAATTCGGTTGTATTTTTTTTTATGTTTTTTTTTTTTTTTTTTAATGTTTGTTACTGCATAACTTCGTCATTTGTGAGCCGATTTGAAAAAAAAATTTTTTATCTGAAAGGTATTGCTTCCAGATTGGTCCCATTTTAATTTTATTAAAATCAGTGTTGCCATTTTTTTTAAATAATTTTTTTAATGTTTGTAACTGCATGCCTCCGTCATTTATGAACCGATTTAGAAAATTATTTTTTTATTTGGAAGGTTATTCTTACGTCCAGATTGTCCCAAACAAATTTGATTCAAATCGGTTTAGCCGTTTGACAATGAAGTCGGTTTCTCAAGTTTATTAAACTTATAATTATTTTACTTATGAGGTTTGCCAAGAGCTCAAAGCTTCAATACTCGGAAAATTTAAGCATTATAGTTACCTATTAATCATAGTTAAGTAATTCACTTTGTAATATCCGTAGTGGAGTGAAATATCCTTGCCGCAATTACTGTCACATGCTGCAGACAATCAACGATAATCGAGCATTTATGATTAAAGGATTTCCGTTGACTCACGGATATGACATTTGTGAGGTATTTGAGGAGTTCAAGAGGGAATAGAATATTCATTTATACGGGTTAGTCCCACGAATGAGAAATCAAAGTTTTCATACATTTAGTCCCAGCCTACATGCCGTATTTGAACCTTCCTTTTTCAAAAGTTGATTTAGTTTCAACAACGTCACGAGCGGGCATATATTTTTGCGTTAAGGCTCGAACACACCTAGTTCGCTGGCGGTAGCGATCAGTGAAACGCTGTCAAATATCGCTGTCAATCAAATAGCGATATTTGACAGCGTTTCACTGTTCGCTACCGCCAGCGAACTAGGTGTGCGCAGGTCATTACTGACTGACTGATATTCAACGCACAAATATTATTATGTGTGGTGAACGCAAATACTTTTTCTCTGTCTGGGTGTTATATTGTACTAGCGGCCTACGGTTTCGCTTGCCCCGTCCCTGTTACGCCCAGTTCCCGTCACTGACCTCCGTTCTCCACTACAATATCTTTATAAATTGTAGCATAGGTGTAAATGTGTTATTCTGATGTATACAAGCTATATTATTGTAAAGTTTCATTAAAATCCATTCAGTAGTTTTTACGTGAAAGAGTAACAAACATCCATCCATCCATACTTACAAGTTATATTAGTAAGAAGAAGGATTCTAAGTATATGTATTTACAAAAAAAAACAACAGCTTTTCTTGTCCTTAACCCTTCATCGGCACAACGGGTTTTGTTCGCCACATTTGTCAAAGCTTTTGTCAATTCAGCAGTCACTCCTTCACACAATCCATCCATTTTTTCTTTGACGTACCTCTATTTCTATACTCTTCTTACATTTACCAAAAAAACGCAAGTATTATATCAGCTACGAGTATCTGGTAAGGGGCTTGTCCAGGAAAGTACTAACACTTGCTTATTTTTCTGCGTGAAGCAGCCTTGCTGTATTTCGGTTCGGTGTAGGTGACAGTGAAATTACTGGCACGTGAGGCTAGGCATCTATAAGCCTCAAGTTGATGGATGCAAGGCAGTGCATCGGAGTATGAAATACATTTTTACTGCTATAAAAATATTAATACCACGTATTATTAACGTAAACAGATACATTGTATTTGTAAACTAAAATTACTCCATAATAATGATACCTTATCCTGTGATTGAGGTAAGCCATCGGCTTACAAATAATGCTCTTACTTGAAATAGAATTACATAGTAATTCGCTTTGGCACAGGGAATATACTAAGTCGTGGTGTTATTGTGAAATGGTTATGTAATTACTCCGTCTCTAATATACTGGTAGTATAAGCTACTAATTTCAAATGCACCCCTGACAGAAAACTATGAGTAAAAGTCAAAATAATAATATTATGTTTATTTAGCCTTAACTAATGGTACTAGGAGTATAAAATTTTGACAAAGACAATCATTTATTTGCTACATCATACACAAAACCAACTATTAAAAAAAAAAAAAGAAACATATCACAATATTAACAAAAATACACATTTTTAATTTGCAGATTAGATTCATCGTTTTGTGTAAGGAAGAAATTCTTGGATTTCAACCCCTAAGGAGTGCAGCGGTGTTTTAAAATTTCTATAGAAAAACTTTAACGGGAACGAAGTCACGCGGGATTCCACTAGTTCAGGCATATCTAATAGGCGGTGGCAAATCAGTGAAACGCTGTCAAATATGAAAGCGATATTTGAGAGCGTTTCACTGATTTGCCACCGCCATCGCAGATCACTTAGATGAGCGCAAGGCTTTATTTTTAAAATCATTAGAACTTTATTTAAAAATTAAACGTAATCTGGGCTAATTACCCCTTGATTGACAATGACATGTAGTTTCCCTGTCAGGTGACATTTTGAATACAGAGCTCAAACTGATTCAGGTAATGAACTTAACATGGAATGATTAATGAATAATACATCATGTAATTAATCTCATTCTGTATTAACCTGCATGTAAATGATGCTATTTACAAGTTTGGAGGCAAATAATACTATGAATATATTTGAGAGCAACGAATTTAGTTCAACGATTAGCACCTCACAGAAGCTTTACTATACAGGGTTTGTTTTAATGAGAACAAATTTGTTTTCACAAAAATGGATTTATATTTTTTTTGTATTATATAATAATTTACATAAGTATTTCGATTTCATGCCAACAAATAGAGATGGCAATAGACTTGTCAGTCTGCTAAGCTAATTACTATGACTGTTATACGAGCAGGACCAATACGAATATGACCGTTAGCCTTTGAATTTTGTTTGGCTGTATAGATAGTGCAATCCACGAAGACGCGCCCCACTATTTCTCCTAACCGTTTATAGTATATGTGTGCAAGCTTCCGTCAATGTTTGAGTGTTATCGGTACACACTAATTACCTATGAGTGCACACGCACACTACAATGAATAGACTACGGTTCGCGACTGCCGCTCGCAGCAAACTCCCCGCACCCCGCGAGGGGCGCGTCTTCGTGAATTGCACTATGTACGAGTATAGCTTAGAATAACAATGATACCTACAGGTGTGTCCAGTGTCATCACGATGTAGACTATGATAACTACCCTAATAAAATCAACAAAATTAACTGAATGGTCCATGAATCACCCTTTGTTTAAATAAATTAGCAACTGCACCACTAGCTGATGATCAAGGTTTATGCTTGTATTGTATCCGAATTTATTGCTCCCTAGTGTACCTAGATAAAGTTAGTGAACTTCCGACAAGTTTCATTTGCAAATGTATTGGAGACGGGGGCGCAGTGGTGCTCTGCATTCATGGCGTCTAACAAAATCCAAAGTAATATTACAAAGTAGAAAATATAAAAGTATGCATATTGGCTGGCCTCTCGGCTTAGTTGGTAGTAGCTTTGCCTTCTGCGCCTTAGGTCATGGGTTCGATACCCACTGAGAAAAAATATTTGTGTGGTGAACGCAGATGTTAGTTCTCTGTCTGGGTCTTTTATTGTATTCTAAGTACCTATGCATTTACAAAAAAAATGTATATAACTGTTTATCAGCTATCTGGTTCTCAAGTGCAAACTTTGCTTAGTTTGGGGCCAGATAGTGGTGTGTCCACCGCAGCTTTAAAATATTTTAATAGATTATCTATAAACACTTTATCATTTAGTTTTAATCTGTTTCAGCTGGATTTAATAAAATGTTGAACACTGAGATAAAATACTCGGGATTTTCAGTTTATAACAGCAAAGCAATCCTTTAATGGTGAACATTTGAACAAAATAGTAGTTGAAAGCTTTTGCACAGATTGAAACGAATTGAGAAATAGAACAAACTATAAAGAAATCCAAATCAATTTTCAATTTGTTACCACTCTTGTTTACTTTTGAGAACAGCTGTATATTTCTTTTTGTTTTACAACTAGCTGATGGAACAAGCGTATGGCCCACCTGATGTTAAGTGGTACCCATCGCCTATACCAAAGCATTGCTTCGTAGGCCCGGCACGTCAAAACCGTGCCCGATGCACTGCCCTGCGTTCATCAACGTTGTTCTCGGTGGGGATCGAACCCACGACCTCCGGCACAGAAGGCAAAGCTAATACCGACTGAGCTGAGTGGCCAGTCAGGTAGGTAGGCACTTGTTGTCCAACAGTAGACATCAACACAGATTTTTTGTCTGAAATATGAATACATCTTATTTACACTCCCTCCAACCAAAGGCTGTCTGGAGCAGATCGCTCTCCAGCGATAAGACCGCACATACATTATTATATTTTTAAATTATTGTTACATGTTTCTATATCGTTTGTTACAAGGTGTGCAATAAACTATTTTCTATTCTATTCTGAAAACACAAAATAGAAATAAGTTGCACCAACTAAGCAAAGCATATAATGTAAAATATGAAAGTAAATATAAATGTGTAACGTACAAAATGAAATAGTCATCATCATCCACAGCCCGACTTCACCGCTGTGTATAGGCCTCTCTCTGTATGTGCCACTGTTGACGCGGTCTTGTGCTAATCTCATCCAGGTCTTGCCTGTGGTGTTCACCACATCGTCTGCCCATCTTGCCGCAGGACGACCAACGCTTTCTATACCCAGTTCTTGGACGCCATTCAGCTAGCACCTTACTCATAATAATAATCTTGAGAAGTAAATAGCGACAGCTTATCAAAGCTCACATTTAAAAATACAACTTTTAAAATGCAATTTGCCCTCAAATTTACTCACGCCTGTAGGCCTACCTCAAACTCTGTCTGGTTCTGTCTCTGGCTCTAGCTTTAAGTTTGTGAAGTTTTGACTAAATACATTCTACGTCGAAACGTCACACAGTCAGTATAATACACCAGTGAGCACTCACACAGACTCAAAACCAGAGTCAGAGCCAGACAGAGCTTGTGGTAGGCCTACTGTTATTTATCGGTAGCTGATATCTAAAAGCCTTGGCTTTTACCGTGACTTTATCTAATAAACTTTATAGCTTTTCATCGCTTTATCAATGTAATTTGTCACTCCCGTCAGTAGTCTATTGAAATCTTATCTCACCAATACAGTAATCAATTTCCAAAACCACAACTTTAACCTTGAAAATGTTAACATCGAGACCTACATTCTAATGACCTTTAGCACAAAGAAATGTAGTACATAAACTACAGTTAATTTTGCATAATAATACTACAATAGAATCAATGCTTGGTACAATACTGATCGAAAGTGTGGTGTGGAAATGAAAAAAGTTTATTGAACAATCACGAACACAAGAAAACTAAAAACTACAATGCAGTTTAAAAAATACATACATTTTTTTTTAAACAATTGCTGTGTTTTGGTTTGAAGGGTGGGGTGCCGGTGAAATTACTGACACGTGAGGCTGAACATCTGAATGCCTCAAGTTGATGGATACGAGAAGTGCATCGTAGGGCACGTTCATGACGTGTGTGACCTACGAGGAAATGCTTTGTTATAGGCGATGGTTACCACTTAACATCAGCTTGGAGGGTCCTATTGAATTTAAAAAAGTTAGTAAATATTAATCAACTAAATAACAATATTCTTCTATCATTTAATTTTTATACGACGCATAAATAATGGATGAATAATCCGAAAGTAGAATACTTTACATCCTCTCGCGTCATGGCAGAAAATGATAATACAATTGTTTTCGCAAACATTGTCAAAATTGTCAGTCAAAAAGCACTTTTCTCGTTGACTGTTGTTACAAAACGTCAAGTAAGAGTGCCGCCCCGTTGTACATGAGTAATTCGATGTTGGGACATCAGACATCACATCTAAGGTGTATCTAATACCAAGATGGTATTGATGGATGGATAGTAGAATTTCCTTCAAATGGATGTAAGTCAAATTACGCGAAGTGTTGGATATGGATGTAGATGGTGGTGGTAGAACAAAAGGAAGATCAAAGAAAATATTGGATTGAACAGGCACGTTCTACGAGTGAACTTACCTTTATGTTTCTAAGCAGGAGCAGCTTCTTCTTGGAGACTATAGTAAATAAAAAACCTGCCTAAAACATTGGTTTATAACATTATTAAACTTTCTTATCCACTTGCTTTTATGATAGGTAGGGTTAGGATAAACTTAGTATAATTTCCGTTTCGAACAGTGCCTTAAGTATAAAAAGAACAATATTAGTCTAACAATTTATTATACTCTATAATAATATGAATGTTCAATAATAATTAATTTAATTTTTTGTTACAGAATCAACAACTCGACTGCCGCTTCTCGACCCTTCCGCTAAGGTGAGTTTTGTTTAACTTTTGAAACTTAAACACGGAGTGATTTTAAACCTTTTATCCAGGAAATCATAAATATATATTACCTACCTAAGTGTTAGGTACCTTATTAACCTTATTCAGTTTATCAAAAATCAAGATATAAAATCCCGCACTAGAACTAGCCTGTATCACGGGAGACCCAAAAGTGTTTGTGGCGAACAAAAAGACGAGATTTGAAAGGTTAGGCTAAGAAACAGTATACATAATTATATATTATGTTTAGCTCTATACATATATTTTTTGGAACATCGCTGATAATTTTTTGTATTAGTAGTAGTAGTCTGTAATTCAATTTTCTACGATGACTATAAAATATTTAAGATCTCCTTTTTATTCATATCGTGCCAGTGGTTTTTTTTGAACAGTGTGGTGAAATAATTTAAAGTGCGCCCCAAGAGGCTCTTTTCGGGCACGTGACATAATAGACATATTTTCAATTTTTTTACATCATACATGCTCAGTAAATAGGATTTACTTTAACGCAAAGAGGCTGTGTAAGTAGGCGTGTGCAGCCCAGTGCATTGTAAATGCGTTCCATTTTCAAATCACTTCACCGTCACACTATGCTTGATACTTAATGGTTCCTTAGACAATTTAACCTAATTGTCTAAGAATGGTTCATTACAGTTCAAGAGCTATGCAAACCTCCTTGGTGAGGGTTCATTACAGTTCAAGAGGTATGCAAACCTCCTTGGTGAAACAATCTCTTTTCTTACAAATGATATAAAAACTTTTTACTGAAAAGATATTGTAGCTCACAGATGTGTACATATAGTCGGATTTTTAATTAGACGATATCCACTGACAGGAGCTAATGTCACTTTGTAAAATAATGTTGCCATATTTAAAGTAATAGTGCTGCGTTCAGTTCTCGTTCAATCAGATGAATGAACAATGAGTGAATAGTTAATCATTTCAAAATATATAATAATATTGAAATTTGTATAAAAAAATGTATAAAAGTGCTCTGATATAAGTTACTTGTAGTATGTAGGTAATTACAATCAGTTTTTAGGGTTCCGTAGCCAAATGGCAAAAACGGAACCCTTATAGATTCGTCATGTCTGTCTGTCTGTCAGTCTGTCTGTCCGTCAGTATGTCACAGCCATTTTTCTCCGAAACCGTAAGAGCTAGACTGATGAAACTTGGCGAGTAGATGTATTCTGTGAACCGCATTAAGATTTTTACATAAAAATAAAAAATGAACTATTTGACGAAAGCGCGGCGTGGCGACTAGTGCCAACACCGATGAACGCCATGCGCATTGCGCGTCGGTCACCATTTTGTTTGTAATTCGGCTTCTAACCTCTGGTCTGATAGCAAGAATGTTTTTCTGCGCTCACGCTGTTTAGTTATTGTTTTTGTAAAGTTTTTCGTTACGTTGTGTTTGTGGTAATTGTTGTGTATTTTGTTGCTATATTGTTTCACGCGAACGATATGGATCCTCAACCGGGCACGTCAAGTCAAAATCGGCACACTAACTATTCACTTGAAAAACGAGGCAATTTCATTCATTCAGGAGTTTTTTCAATCATTCACTTTGTCACAACACTATTTTCATTTCATCAAAAACTGACAACACAGTAAACGTCAGCTAGCTTCGTCTAATTAAAAATCCGAGTATAGGTGTGCGTCTACGACTGTTTTAGCAGATACCTACCGGTACAAATATTTTACTATTAATTTTAATAAAATTAATAGTTTAATTATAATAATACTTAAATTATTATTGTAATTTTATTTTTCTCAAATTAAAATTACATTTTGTCACACCCGTATAAGTGTTGTGTTATTGTTGTATTGTAAGCCTATTTCTGCCGAAAAGCAGCATTGCTGTGTTTCGAGTTGAAGGGTATGGGTGCCGGTGATATCACTGACACGTGAGGCTGAACAACCGTAGGTATGCCTCAAGTTGATGGTCGTAGGGCAGTGCATTGTAGGGCACGTTCCTGACGTGCTTGACCTACGAGGCAATGCTTTGCTATAGGCAATGGTTACCACTTAACATCAGGTGGGCCATATATTTGTTCCATCAGCTAGTTCAAAATTTACCTCACATGAATGATGTAAAGTAGAATGCTTACCTCGGTCATAAGTAGCTATTGCACCCTCGAACTATATTTGCCCTCGCTCGCTTTGCTCGCTCGGGCATCTAAATATCTCGGGTACACTCGATCCATTAGCGCCCTTTGCGAGCTGCGCTCGCACGGGCGCCAAAAAGGATCTTGTTCTGCAAAAGCTCACTTACTGCCCTTGTATAACAATCTACTATTGGGTTCTACGACATGCCGGTTTCACGATGGATCTGACCAAATTAAGACTCGTTTCTTATAGAATAAGGATACAGTTCTCGATTTATGTAGGTATGTATTAATTGTCTATGACTGCGTATGTATAGTCGCGGTATGAAAATGTTCGTCACCTTAGAATCGGTTTTCGCTTGCACCAGTACAGTGCCTTGATCATGAACACATTTTGACATAACTTGTGACGTTAAATTATCGGTGTATTCTGACTATTCAGTTTCAAAAGGTAGTAAGTGATCGTGATTCGTTGAACAAATCAAATTGAAAATCGACGAACATTTTCATTCCGCCACTATTATACATGTACCTACGTACCTAATGCGTGTGTATCATCGATCAAGGTAAGTTATGATCAATTGAACAGTTTTTACGATTTTTTCGTTCTATAGTCAATAGGTAATAATTGATCGGCAAAAAATTACGATTGTTTGTACATTTTGCCAAGCTTGTATTGTAATCGATCTATTCAATACGTATTGTTAATATTCATAAAGACTTGAAGGCACATAGTTACACGGTTTTGTAATAGGCGAAGCCTACGCAGCGTCTTTATGCGAGTTATTCGTATTATTCACCTGTTACCTTAGGTTGTCTTTTTTTTTTAATAATTTATTGATTTATTTACACAAAGAAACTACCAATTAAACAAATATTTACAAAATACACAAGAAACAGTTGAGCTATCTGCAGATCGTTACAAACGATCTAGAGATAGCTCAACTGATCCAAATCAGTGCCAGACGGAAGCGTCCCCAAGACGCTGGCGGCATTAGGTTGTCTTGTATTTATATTTACTATGAAATCAAATCTATAGGACTAGTAATACAAACAACCAAATGGTGGCCAATATCCGGCTACAGAAACATAGGGCGCCCTGCAGCAAGATGGATGGATGTATTTACAGCTTGACTTCACCCACTGCTGAGTATACCCAGTAGTAGGTGAAGTCGGGCTGTGGATGATGATGATGATGATAAAGTGGAAATCGAAGTCTACCAAAGTTTATTATAAGCTTTTTAGAGTTTCGAGCAAAATTAATGTAAACTACATATTTTTATATAGGCTATAGTTAACCACTTCACATTAGGTAAGCCTATTTGTTCCACCAGAAATACAAAAATTTCATCCGTAAGATTATGTATTTAGGAATCGTTTTTGCATAGTCATTTCATTTGTTCAGTAGAAACACGTGTTACTGGCTAATAACCAGAATTATTGATGAACAATTAATCAAAAAGAAACAGGACGGAACAGACCGGCAAATGAAATGAAAATAATGAAAACGAATCGCTATAAAAAGGGCAATCTGAAAATATAGCTGACCCTACGATCCATCTCAGTCAATTGTTATGATGACATAAATCCCTCTCCCAATTCACTGACGCAGCATCCAATCGCCACTTCAGATCACACCAGCTGCTGCCTACAGCTCTGCTCAAAAAAATGTGTAGAACGCTGAAACCGCCCACAGAATCAATACAATTACGTAGAAAAATGTTTGACGCCGTTTGACTTATCTACGTCAAAATCAACGGTGTCAAACGGTGAAGGAAAACACTAAAACCGTGAGTGTGAGCTCGTTTGAAAAGTGACAAATTTTCAATCTATGACGTATAAAACAAAAACGCAAAAATGGTAAAACATTATAGTTTTGTCTGTTATTTCGAACGTGCCTCTTACGACAAGACTTCATAAAGTGTCGCCAATTCCAGTCAATTGGTTCAATCGAGAGGAGCACTGTAGAAAATATTGATTCAAAAAATACTGAGAGCGAAGCAAAATAGGATACGAAATTCCGAAAATCAGATGACGTCATTAGTACTCATTCCCTCGCCCTTTGGTCAACTGCGCATAAATACTCGTAAATTGGTGGCACTACATTATCAGTGTTTACTTTTGTTTTACCTCGTGTCTTTTGTTTGTATTCTACTTTAAGGTACTCTTTCTCTCTCCCTCTCGGTTTCGAAGGTACTCAATTACTAGGGTTCTTCATTACTATCGTCTCTTTGGCAATGCGCGACCGGCGAAAGGTTACAGTAACCATTTCCGAATAGGTAAGCCTAATGCTTGTTTGCGATAGTAAAAAAATAGAAAACCTACCAAATGGAACCTATATTTTGAGCTGTTGCTAGCTTGTGGTAGCCCACACAGCGTTGAATACCGCGTATGGCTTAATTAAGTTATACTAAATCCGCGTGCATCCATTAGTATCTATTGAATGTGGATTCAGGCGTAGGCTTTTGTAAATCTGTGTTTGCTTTCATGCTAACGTGAGATAGTAAATTGTTATATTCATATGAAGCGTTTTATTGACACTAGTTTGTTTTTTAACCTACCAATTTTAATTTATGCACATATTGAACAATATTTATAGCATTCGAACACGCAAAACGAATCAGCGGTTGAACACTCAAAGACTGTTTACTTACATGTTTTCAGTGTCAGAAACCGATGCTACGGGCTGTGTCTAAAATGTGCGAAATAACGTCGCTTACCCCAATTTTAGGCTGATAACGTCTAAACGAGCAAGTTGAAAGGTTGAATATCAGTCGGCTTCATTCGCTCGGCGAGATACTAAATGGATTAGGGTAAACAGCATAAAGAGCCCTTTGTATCTGAAATTAAATGTCACCCAATGTCATTATTCAGGGCTTGTTGACACGCACACGATTCGCTGCCGCTGTTGGCTGTCAGTTCTGGAAGGGAGGTTTACACCTCACGACTGGTTTACGGCGTTTTATAACTAACAATCACAGGGTACCATGACGCTTTATTGCAATTCTTTCTGATACTTAGAGCAATGGAGAAAGTTTGCCGTTTTAAAGTATTATTGACAAATGACAGCAATTCGGAGAATTGGAAAACACACCTTGCGATGTTTCTTCGTTTTACTTGTCGTGTCACTAGTTCTTTTGAACCAGCGCGATAAATTCAATTCAATTCATTCGATTTAATTGTAAAAATTTAAAAAAAGATTTTATGTTTTACAATTAAATTGAACTATAAAAAAATATAAATAAAATATATTAAATTAAAGTTTTAATTAAGATTTAAAATATTTAATATAGTATAAAATATTATGTTAAAATATGTTAAGGATTGGTCCACAGTAGCCCAAACAAGAGATGAATGGAGAGAAGGAAGGGAGTTGCCTTTGCCCTGCAGTGGGACACAACAAGCTTTTAATAATAATAATAATAATAAATAAATATGGTGGATTTCTAACGTTTTATTCAAAATAATTGTTTCGTGACTCCTTCCCAAAAAGTTATGGTACACTCTGTATGATGTTGATAAGGAGAAGGATTTATTTTCCTATTGAAAGAAAATCGTATCACGTAATTGTAAAGAGCTTATTAGCTAATCCATTAATTATTTCCGTAACGGCTGTCGAAGATGCCGCCAAACCAAACTTTGCTTGGCAATATTAATGACAACACTAGCTCTGTCGTTTAGCTTCACTCATTTGTATGTATGCCCACGTGTTCTAATTTTTAGGGCAAGCATCTATTAATTAATGTTTGCTTATACCATTTATTGACATTACCAATAACCCTGTATAATGTTTTGCAAATAAGTTTTGTGTCAAACTTTCAAGAACAACGGAATGGAATAAACAAATTTGGTCCAAAAATACAGGTATTTACATTAATATAATATAATTTTGGAGTTCCGCAAGTAGAGGGGCATGAGTAAACACCAGTTGCCTCTGACGCTATATAAATCATCAACAATAGATGCAAAGGCTTTAATAGTTTAATAATAATTATCATCTTTTTTTATAATTTTAAATAACAAAATTATATACCTACATTATTCGAAAACACAACATCAAAAGTAGAAGGTACTATTAGGTAGAAGGTCGTAAGTGTCTATTAACTACGAGATAACACGAAATTAAAAACTTCTAAGGTTTTCGAAAAACCATAATTAGGTATATTCTTCTAGTGCCTGATAAATAGTACCTACCTTCCCCAATACTATTTATAAAACAAGCGTCGACACTTTTTAAAAATACGCAGTTTCTGACAAATTCTTCTATAACAAAGCTACTGAATTTTCGTAAAGCAATCGTGCTGACTTACAGCAATTGCAACAGAGTTAAAATAAATTACAGAGCACCCCGTGCCATTGCGATTTCGCGAATGTAATTCACATGTGGAAATAACATGGCAAAATTATTGGATCACATGACAAAATTATACGGTCGCAAAGCACGGCTCAATTTCCATAACGACCCCCAATAAAGTCTGGACTATATGCGGCCGGATTGTTTCTGATATTTTGTAAGCCGTAGGTAAAAGCTTAGCTAACAATAAACATGGTAAAGCATTGTTTAGTTTCCAAGATATTATATTTACGAAAACGCTAAGGATTTTTTTCACTCACGCTGGGTATTTTTATATTTTTTTTTATTTAATGTACTTTTTTAGGTATGTCAAAACTTTAACTCTAAAAGGTATATTTGAACTTTTGCACTCATGGAGACTAGTGAGAGGCTCGCATTTGAAGTTTGGTTTTTGTTCATAGGGAGCTAATTTATTATTTAAATTAAATAGGCCCCCAAAATACCAGACACTGTAAACATCTCCAAAAACCTTTTAGTACTCTCATAGGTTAGATAGTACCATGAAAATGTTGAAGCTCCCGTTTTCTTTGTAAATATTCCAGATGCGTGTAATCCTGGCGTGACCGAGTGCGTGCCGTACGTTTTGCACTCCCGTGAGTTATTGAGTCATTATGATTATCGCGGGTTTTACCTTCCCTTGTTGCCACGCCGTTTCCCTTTATTGGAAATCTCTATGGAACGGAACGATTTTCTAGAGTACTAAACGCTGCATGAATGTTAGACGTTGTTGTATGAATGTTAAGCAGATAAAATTTGCCCTATCAATGTATCACTTATCACTATCATAGTAAAATCATGTGCCAAACACAAAGAAGTTTGAGGCGCACTTAAAATCTTTTCACCACACTAATTCGACAGAATCAGTGACATGATAAGAAGAAGGAGAAAATAATACTTATACAACGTGTATCAAAATATGTGTACTATCCTGAAGGGGGGTGAATTTCCACCCCCCGGGGAACAACTTTTGTTCAACGACTTTTCGAACTTCGATTGGTATCTCTGAAAAAAACTGCAACGAAGTTTCAACATGAACAGCTGACTTTATACAAAGTGACAACCCTAAACTCAGCTACAGAGGTAGTAGGTAGTAGTAGTAGACCTACAGAGGTAGTAGGTCAAGGGGTCAAGGGGTTACAAGGATAGGGTTGTCAATTTATTTAGGCATTATGAAATTAAATATTTTTGTATGGGAAACTGAAAATAGGAATTTTTAATTATCTCCCACCCACAACTGATCACCATTGTGGTCTGAAACCCCCCACCTTCGCATAGTACACATATTTAGATACACCTTGTATAGTATAAGTATTGCTTAAAATTTATCAGTTTTTTAATTATTCTAAAGAATAGTATAAATAACGCCAAATTTTATATCATTGTTATTTTAATAACTTTTTATTTGATTTGAATATTTCTAATTCGTACGGTAGTAAAAAGCTATTGCAAATTTAGCAATCAGCTCACTGTTTTCAAATCAAATCAAATCAAAAGTAATTTATTTTATGCCACACAAACACACAAAAATTGTATTTATACACAAGGATTAAAGGAAGGTGTTTATTAAATACCTACAAGGTGACAATGACATAGTATAGGATCCCGCTATAGAAGGACCTTCACCGAGCTGGTTATTTAATGAAACGTATTTTATATTCTAATAAACAAACCAGTGGAAAGTTAAAAAAACAATTATTTTTTTAAATTATTAATTAATCATAATTTTCCTGGACTGAAATTTGATAGGCAACCCATATAGAATATATTTATTGGCATGTTTAATTAAATATAAAATACGTTTCATTAAATAACCAGCTCGGTGAAGGTCCTTCTGTAGCGGGATCTTAGACTAACATAAAAATAGGGCATCACTCAGCATACGTTTTATTAGCCAGCGTCACCACGTGCGTTTTACTATGACATAACCACTTGCAATCATGACCGCAAACTTTAAAATCATAAACATCATTTTTGTCGCATCATAATCTTTTTGTGTTATTTCTTACACGCGTGCTAAAAAAAGTAAAGCATTATTTCACCTAGTTCACTATAGTGAGCAAGCCGAGGTATTCAAAAGACTTTCAGCAAGCTCCCTACAGAATATCTGTTTTTTAGCAGAAGTTAGCTTTTTATCCCGAGATTTACCGACTCCAGGGGGTCGCCCGTATACCATTTGTTGGAAACACTGTGACGTAAAACTTTTAGAGTAGGGTAAGCTAGTTTCGTGTTTGCCTAGTTTCTTTGTTGTAAGTTTGAACAGAATTTTTACAAATCGACGACACCGGCCAATTGGCTGAAGGTTTTTGGAAAACTACTAGTTTCAGGTACGTATTTGGTGATAAATAGTTCCTCTAAGATTAGTTCTCTACTTTGGTACTTGATAGGTACTTGAATAACGGTGTCTGTTTACTTTGTAAGACATCAGAGACAAGTACGTAGATATACTATCATTAGGCTATGAAGCACGCTTTTAGGTCGCTTTTAAGGTTATGTTTTCGGCCGGCTTCCACTTTAAATATTGCTATACCCTTAACCTAAGGGCCTATTATGCATGTGTCATTTTTAACTTTAAGATCAACCTAACCATGAAACATTACAATTGCAATAAATAATATGAGTATGAGGTATGGCTTTATGTCCTTCAAGTTAATTAATAACTCATAGTTTCCTCTTATATTTGCAAGCCTTTTATTTTAAGAATTGTTTCAAATATGATTTAATTAGGCACGACACGTCTTTCGACTTCGGGCCACGAGCACAAACTGACTGGATCACCTCTTGAGGTCCTCAATACACACAATGAATAACAAAAACACCACCAGTTCATTTTTACTTTAACAATAGTATTGTTATTTCAAGCAGATCCACGTTGTAATTTATCATGTAATAAATCTTCACAATCTCAAACAGTTGTTCCTCAAACGCCATAAGCCCCTGCCTGTCACTAAGTTGTTCGTATAATCCTATTGGCTATAGCGACAGGCTACAGCTGTTTGTAAAGATATGTACCTGCAGTTGCCAGGCTACATGCCTACAGCTGTTTTTAGGGCACTGGTGGTCTAGTGGTAGCGGCCCCGCCTTCCAGTCCTAAGGTCGTGGGTTCAAATCTACCAATGAGTTCATCTCTCCTAAAATGTGAATTATGCCAGTACTCTCAAACGGTGAAGGAAAACAACAATGTCGTAGAATCTAAAGAGTAAGAAAGTCAAGCGTCTCGCAAAATATACTTAAAACCCCAACTTATGTAGGTACATTGCTGCGCCCTTACAGGGTACATGTACCTTAAAGCTCAAGAAGCTAATATTAAATGTGACATGTATGCAATAAATCAAATATGAATATGAAAAAAGAGCCCGCCAGAGATCCGGAGATTTGGAGTGTAGGTTGCAGTATTAGTGGCCCTGTAACAAAAAACTAATGAAAATTACATACACCACTTTTCAATTCGTTGTTTATTCACCTATTCGCACCAAAACAATAGACAGCCATTGAATAAAGGATGTGCTTTGTGCATAATTCATCTTAGTAGATACACACCAACACACAATAAACTAATGCTAATTAAATAAAATGTAGCCTTGTGAACATCGCTTTATCCGGCGTTGCGCAATATTCATTGAGAGAATACACCATCATCATCATCAGCCTTAGAAGTACACATTTCCAGGAAGAACGATTCTGAGCCCTTTCCATCCACCGACTTCCCGCGAGCTTAACAATGTCGTCAGTCTATCTGGTGGGTGGGCGCCCTACGTTTCGTCTTCCAGTTCGTGGTTGCCATTCGAGGACCTTTATTCCCCAACGGTCGGTTCTTCGAGCTACATGACCTGCCCATTGCCACTTCAAGTTACTAATTGTATGAGCTATGTCGGTGACCTTGGGTACTAGTTTACTATTATTCTATAATACGGCTGTGTTTTACCAAACGTAATAGGACAGGGCTCCATGTTTACATGTTCTAAGTCATTATGTTATAACATTAACATTGCTTTTTAAAGTCAGTAAAACATACAATGTTCAATCTAAAGATCACAGTAACACAAGTGCTTTTGTAAATGTACAATGTTCCATAATTGGTAAATCAAACAACAAAGCACCATAAACTAAGGAATACAATTTACTGCACCGCTAAGACATCCCGAAATACAGATTATGAATCTTGCATGTCATCACAGACTTGTTACTTCGGTAAATAATTGGCTAGATCCTTGATACTTTGACGTAAATGAGCTGATCGTGCATGCTTGGGGTTCAGAATAAGCGGTATTGCAACATCGATTGTCTGCAATGCCTTGGAAGCGACATTTGAAACAAAACACTCGAGATTATGTACTCACAGTGGCATTAACTCTAGAACATACACTCATCAACATTGTACTAGGGATATTCAATATTTTGTTGATTATTACAAAAACTCAAAATATTTTCATTAGAAAACTAGGTATGGCAAGTATCTTTGTTTTGTGTTGTTTATTAATAATAAAATTCAACTGTTTGATATTATTTATTATTCAAAATTAAAGTAGTAACAAAATCTAGAAAAATCTGAAAATTAATTCGAAATGGACATCCCTAGACAATAATGATGTGTGGATGTGATACCTACTTAGGAAGATTCTTGTTCGTATGTTTATAAATAATACTATTATTATTATCATATCACTGACTCGAAAGAACCTTCGAAAGACTGATTCTTTCGAACCAGTGTGGAAAAAGGATTTCAAGTGCGCCTGAAAGAGGCTCTTTTTGTGCACTCGACACATGTTATATAATTTTATTAATTTTATTCAATGTTATAGAACTTTTTAGATTCAATGACATGCAGGCATAATGGACTGGATTTGAACCAATGGCCTTGGGATTGGAAGGCTACCACTAGACCACCAGAGTTCTCAATATAAATAATGTATTGCGTTGGGTGAGTCTAGGTGCCAGTTCCACGCGACCAAGCCTAGAAGAACAGGCAACAAACTACGGCTCGGTTCCTGCCGTGATTTTGTATGATCCTTTTATAATAACTATTATTATTATTCAGCCATTTTTGTCCCACTGCAGGGCAAAGGCCTTTTAAAATACAAATATAAAAATAGTTTGAATGTGTTGGTCAGTTTTGACAGCCATAACCATAACCATATGGAGCTCCCGGTAGGACAGCAGCTTATATTAATTGGCCCAAAATAAAGAAGACTAGAATGAAGAAGGTTTGCATTTGGTCTGCCATGGGACTGTAGGTCACAAAGGCTGAAAAATTCTATTTTGAAAACTAAATAGAGGTGTTACGTTATCAGAGCAAAAAAATCAATAAGTGCGAAAATCATACACAAATTATACTAGTGTAAAGTGTTTATTTAGGTATTTCCTGCAATGCTACAAATACCTATGAGAAACAAAAACGTGACTAGTTTGCCAAAATAATTTTCTGAAGTCCACACAAATTGCCTAATTTACTACGAAGCCTATGCAAATACGTGGGCAATTGAACGAAGCCAGGTCTAGACAATTTAAATGCGATTACTTAATTTTACAAGAAATATAAATAGTATTGACTCAAAAGTAACAAAAACATTAATGTAAGATTCTAACAGATCCAATGCACCACGCTCAAACACTAAAAACTGGTTGACTCAAATTCAAAAAACTAAACTGACTGTACTTCATAATTATTATACATATTTTAAGGTTGATAAGTGCCTGTATAAAATAAACGGAAGCTATGAAAATATTAAAGTTCATACTAGAAATTACAAAAAAAATATCACGCACTCAAAATAAAACTAATTTATTCAGTTGCATCCCAAGGATCGCTTTGAAACGTCTTTAAGCTAGGGGACTCTAGGTACCAGTTCCACGCGACCAAGCCTAGAAGCACAGGAAACAACCTACGGCTTAGTTTCTACCACCCACCATTTTTTTATGATCCCTTTAACCAAACTAAAATACTATTGTGCTTGTGCTGTTGTTGTGACCACCTTCAATCAAACTTTAGCTGGAATGTACATTCCAATGTAATAGGTACTATAATACACACAAATTATAGGTATAATGATTCACATCGATTATCCTACCTTAATCACGTCAGAGGAAATTAGATACTCATTTTTAATTGTATCACTAATCAGAGCCGAAATCTGTGCGCACGGAGGTGTAACAAATTTGCCTTGAGAATGGATTTCTATATTTTCACAGGGCGACTGTGTTTACCCAACACCACCCAACGCTGAGGCAACTGTGTGGAAACACATTGAATGAACGTGATTCCTAGTACGCATTGCATTGCCCTCTTGAGTGGTTATTAATCAAAGTGGAGATAAGGAAAAGCGGAGTGGTGAGCGAACGGAGCGACAATCCCATTGTTTGGTCGTATGCTCACCCATTTGCCTCCCAGAACGCTAAGAAGTGCACTCCTTTAGATACAATGGTCCGTGGGAATCTCCCATGAGCCTAGTAATTACTTGGGCAATCATTTGCACCTTGTGACAATAAGATTATAGAATGGGCAAGGAGCTTACGGAATGTTCTAGTTTTCTATTGCTAATTTTATATAATCAACGGATTTCCTTTTTTTTACATAGTTATTTTGTTTGAATGCCAGGTCAGTCACCACCTAGTAATTTGTGAATCTAAATTTGCAACGTGATTCCCACCGTCAGACTTAATCATCATTTGCAGACTATCTCTCGTCCGCAACTTCGCTCACGCTATCCAGCTAAAGTCCATGTGCTAGAATTAAAATAAAATATACAACGTGTATCAAAATATGTGTACTATCCTGAAGGGGGGTGAATTTCCACCCCCCGGGGAACAACTTTTGTTCAACGACTTTTCGAACTTCGATTGGTATCTCTGAAAAAAACTGCAACGAAGTTTCAACATGAACAGCTGACTTTATACAAAGTGGCAACCCTAAACTCAGCTACAGAGGTAGTAGGTAGTAGTAGTAGACCTACAGAGGTAGTAAGTAGGTCAAGGGGTCAAGGGGTTACAAGGATAGGGTTGTCAATTTATTTAGGCATTATGAAATTAAATATTTTTGTATGGGAAACTGAAAATAGGAATTTTTAATTATCTCCCCCCCACAACTGATCACCATTGTGGTCTGAAACCCCCCACCTTCGCATAGTACACATATTTGGATACACCTTGTATAGTGTGGACAATCCACACAACAATAATCTAGCCCCAAATTAAGCACAGCTTGTAATATGCAACCAGATAGCTGATATAATACTTTATTTTTGTAAATACATACTTAGAAAACAGTTTAACACACAGACAGTGAACAAACATCTGCGTTTACCACATAAAATATTCGTTCTCGGTGGGGATCGAGCCCACGACCTACGGCGCAGAGCTACCAAATGAGCTGAGAAGCCAGACGAACTGACGATATTGATAATGACATAAGGCTCCAAATCGTTTGTAGAATAGTTATGTCTTGCTGTAGACATCCTCATGCCGATGATGTGATGATTTAAACTATTAAAGAATCCATTTCTTCGCGCTAGTCTTGACTGCACAGACATTTCAAAGAGCTATGCGTGTTTCCAATCAATCGATACTGTAATTTAGTACCGTGCAAATGGGCATTAAGCTTCACAAAACTTCACTCTTATTATTGACCTGTCATTACGCAAATGTTCTAGCAATAAATTTATATTACTGCCTTCATTACACCTTTTTGTTTCACAAGCGGTGATTTGTCAGGTGGGCAAACTGCATTAGTAAAATTATTTATTGTCTATGGTCTGTCACTGAACCACATTTTGATGGATTGGTCCAGCAGCCCACTTTCATGGTCAAAGATTAATTAATAGGACTTCATTCAATTGAAGATACAATAGGAAAACAATAGTTGTAGCTCGCTTGCCACAACTTTAGTTTAGTAAATTTTTGATTTCAAAAATCTACTCTTCACTCAAAACACAACATAGAAGAAATTACCAGTATAAGTATTTATTTTAAAACCACTTGCAGCTCTTCCATTGTCTGTTGTTGTCAAAAGGTTACTTTGATAGATAATGCTATTGAGCACTAAATTCGCCTATGTGTATTATTTACTTTTACTTTTTTTTACTTTTTTTTTAGATTGTTAAGCATTTGGCTGCCGTCACACCTGATGGAAAGTCAGGATACAGCCTAAGCATGGTTACCCATATCCGCCTGTTCACTCTTGTCTTATAAATTCCTAATTTGAAATTCTTAGTTGTGTTCTTAGTTTTCTATCCATCTTTTGTCTATTGAGTAGGTTTACTTGATAGATTTATGGTGACTATAGAAATACAAAGCTTAGTGTTGGCTTCAGATTTCTCTAGTTAATAAGCAGCACTAAACCTGCCTGTATGTCTAACTTTATTAATTCATAATCATGTTTCTGTTTCGGCGCGTGGTATCGTAACAGTATTGTTCTCACTTACGCTCATGCTAATTTGTTTCAGTAGAATGGATTTGGGGCGATCGGAACACCCCCTATGAATAAACAACCTTATAAAATTAGTACGACTGGTGTTTTAATTATTCATTTTGTAATTGTATTGTTGTTGGTCTAAAGCCCGTGTTATCAGTTCCGTATTCAAAATTTTTGTTTTATCTCAACTCTGTGTTTTTTACTACGTTGTATCTATTGTAGATGATTTATATAGCGTCAGAGGCAACTGGTGTTTACTCATGCCCCCTACTTACAGGATTCTTTAAATAGCGTCTGGAAAAGAATTCTAGATAGAATAGGCTTGTCCGGTACCTAATCCTCAAACCAATACCATCTTCAGTACCTATATACCATCCTCTCTGCTTATTCGACCTAACCCACAGGAATGACATCGTCAATTCGTGCGGCGCTGACTAAGCTACGGGTTTCCTCAAGATGTTTTTTGCGTATCAAAGTAATTATTGTGTTTTACTGTGTATTATTGTGTTGATATAAAATAACTAGGGTTTTCGATGAATTTACATAGATTTTATAAACTTATCAGGCATAATTGAGTAAAGGATTCTCATTTTTCAAAACGGCTACGTTTCCTTTTGCATTCGAGTATTTGGGAAAAAACATCCATACTAATAAAAATATCATACGCAATAAGTTTTGGTATGTCAATAAAATGAAAAGCTAGTAAATTGCGTGATCAGCTGCAATTTGCATTGCCGCGAACTTTGACAGTACGTTATTTGACAGTGATACTCTGGTCGTCATCGTAGGTGATCTAGATGATCTAAGTTAGGTAGGATAGTTTGCTATATCATATCTCATTGCCTTTCGTGACAAAACTGTATAGTCAGGTACTGTAATATTGGACGGAGTGGGTTATTAGGGATTTTGCAATTAACTTCGACTGTCACGACCATCATCATCGAAAATCACGATTGTAAATGATTGGATAGTACCTGCAATCTAATTTCACAGCCGCATCACAACACAATGCAATTTTATGGGTTCTCGACGTTTCAACACGTACGTTTCCACACCTATTTTCATCGGTGGAGTGCCATTCTGTCAGTGAATGAAAATATCGACGTGAATCGACACATTGTGCGAGACATGCGAGCCGTGAGCGTGACAAAGAGACGAGGTGAACGCTTGAAATGTACCTGTGACAGCGTTCTATTCAAACTTTTTTAGATATACATCTCAATCCAAAGATTATCAGAGAATACGCCGTCATTTAGAACATTTTTATTATTGTAATCACAGAAAGCATATTTTTTGTAATTCTTCTTATAATGACACTGGTTCTTTCAAACCAGTAGTGTAGTGAAAGGATTTTAAGGGGCGCCTTAGAGAAGCTCCTTTCGTGCACTCGACACAACATGTTTTCGAACTCTTATCACGTACCTACATAATATTATTTTATTTATTGTTATTATGTATACCTTCCATACCTACTCATTATTTTGTTTGTGTATTACCTGTGTAGTTTTTTTTAAGTATTCTTATTTTATATTTGTAAAATCTTTCACTTGGGTGTGCAATAAAATTATATTCTATCCTTAAAATGCAATAATGGAATGTATAAACGTTTTACGAGAAATTTATGTAAAAAACCGTTTGAAAGTAGCCTCTCAGTTTTGCGAAACGGTCTCGTCCCGAACCTGATAAACCTGCATTGCATATTCCTCACGGTCGGGCCCGCGGTTTCCAAGTATCAAATTTATTTTTATGTATATTTTTATTGTTTGCCGTGTGGATTGTCGCCTCCTTAGGGGCTGTTTGTATGCGGACTGAGAAGAATTACGTGCGCGACGGTGCGGATCCACTTTAGAAGCGGCGATAAAACAATTTGTTTAGAAAATGTGTATAATGCTGATGCATATGGATTATGCAGCTTGAAATCTAAGCTGCAGTTTTGGTTGTTTATTTTATCGGGGCACGAGTCATGTAGGTTAAGGCGGAGAGCTGATAAAAATGCATTTTTGTCGCATGAAGTATCCGATTCACAAGTTAAATTTAAACATGTGACACCGACTTCATGGCCAAACTGCTAAAACGATTTTATTGATATTTATATGGGACCAAACTGAAAGCATCATCTTCCAGGTAAAGAAATATTTTTTCAAATCGGTTAATTTGTGAATTTCGCCGTTTATGACGAAATTATGTGATGCCACCAGGATCCCCACCCGACCCCTGGGGGATCCCAGTGAACTAATCAGTTCACCAGAATCCCTTTGAAATAAAATTTAAAGAGTGTGATCAGATCACCTAAGATTTTCACAATGAGTCGATTTACATTATACCTATGCTACCTACCTGCTTACAAAATGCTTGTAATATTTTAATAATCTTATTTGAACCGGCTAGTATTCGTTATGAGGTTCTGGTTGCACCAGAACTTTCCTTTTGCCTCCGGAGCAAAGCTTTTGCAACTGGACAGATTCGCAGCTGGACGGATTCTTAGCTGGACAGATTATCAACTGGAAAGAGTATAGTCATGTAAAAAGGGCAAAATATATATTATTTATCCTATCTGAAGCCGGTAAAAAATAGGTCACTATTTTACCCTGAAAAGAGAATGTTGTTTTATTTTCCCTGCACACGTACACTTGCGGTTGGGTGTATAATTCCGTTAGTTAATCCCGCTACGAATCGCGAGACGCGCCAGTTTTCAATTTCCCATTTCAATGCTATGAGCGTTGTTTTCGCATAAATTGCGTTAATCCTACCCGCCTGTGGTAACAATATACTGTTTAGCTGTAGCGTGTGCGATTAGTCTATAAAATATTCTGTAATCCGTAACTAATTAGCAAATAACTAAACAACCAAACCGCTTTAACAATCTTGTTCAAATAATCTTATTTGCACCATTTAGATGGATTGACATGGCTGGCTATACCGTCTGATATCACCAATAAATACTGTGGACAATTTACAACACTATTTAGTCCCAAATTAAGCAGAGCTACTATGAGAACTGTGAAACGCCATCTAAGTTTTAACAGCTGAACGAATATAATACTTAAGTATTTTTTTTTGGAAATATGTACAGTCGCGGTATGAAAATGTTCGTCACCTTAGAGTCGGTTTTTGCTTGCACCAGTGCCTTGACCATGAACACATTTTGACTTATTTTGTGACGTTAACTTATCGGTATATTCTGTCTATTCAGTTTCAAAAGGTAGTATGTGATCGTGATGCGTTAAACAAATCAAGTTGAAAATCGACGAACATTTTCTAACCGCCACTATACATATGCTTGCATAACACCCAGACAGAGAACAAACATTTGTGTATTTAATACACAAATATGTTATCTGTGGGAATCGAACCAACTGAGCTGAGAGGCCAGTCAAAGTAATGAAGTGTGTATGACGATATCATTTATATGAAGTAAGTGGTTAATTTTCTGTATCACTTTGCAAATTATACAGTTAGTTCAAATAAACCTACAAACTAAACGGCCAATTACTGAATCGTGTGAAACTGATAAACTCAATACCAAATTAAGTATCCACTTTAACAACCTATTTAAAAAATAATAACCAGCAAACTTTAAGTAGCTTTATGTTCTTGTCGTGTCACTAAAGACTATAGCATGGGGTTCTTCAAAAAGGGCGGTTTAAAAGTTTTAAAGGGTCGGCAACTCGCTTGTGATACCTATTGTTTTGCAGGCGTCCATAGGCTACGGTAACCGCTTCCTATCAGGTGGGCCGTATACTGTTTTGTTTGTAGTTAAAAAATAAAAATAATAAAACTAGTTCTTTCCAGTTATTCAGTTCTTTCAGTGTGGTGAAAGGATTCTAAGTGCTCCCTCATATTCCGTAGAAAGTACCTATAGGAGGTACTTTCTAAATGAAACGGTCCGTTTTTATTTTTAAAGAAACTTCCAACGTTGAAAAGCTGAAACTGAAAACTGAGGCTTGAAAGCGGCACGTTGAAGGTTGTTTTCGTAATTCACCAAGATTCTGAATAATTTATCTCGTATGTGTTGAGTCACGTTTAGTTGCTGCACCTTGCGGAAATGTTTCCGACGCTTTTGTAAAACGTTTGTGGCAAGCTGAGCGATCCACTTAGCGTTTAATGACCTTACTTTTTTTTTTATGAAATGAAATGTATTTATTCGCTTGAAGTTTGGAAATCTTTTTATTCATAATATTGTTAGTATACCACATACTTCGGCGGAGACCGAAATGCGAAGAACATAAAGCATAAGGGCTAGAAATTTAAAGACAATATACCAATTAGGTATCCATTTTTTGCAACAGCTAAAAATTAGTAGGAACAGTTCAACATAAGAGTAATGTCGGCAAAAAAGGTAAGCCCCACAACATTTGCTACAAGAGAGACGGTATGGCGCCTTGTGAACACGGTCTGCTTGTCGCTCCGCTCATAACAACCACTTAATAACTTAGCCCTCACTAGGAAGCTATACGCTTACAAAGCAATCACGATGTTAACGGATAGAGTAATTTCTTTGCCTTCCGCCAACGATAGCTATTAAGTTATATATACTTAGTAAGTAAATGACTTTATTCAATGGAAGTGATAAGGTTTAAAAAAAATGATAATAAACATTTTACGAGCCTTCAGGACAAAACCTTTTAAGGCCTGCGCACACCTAGGTCGCTGGCGTCGGCGATCAGTGAAACGCTGTCAAATTTGACAGCGTTATTTGACAGCGTTTCACTGATCGCTATCGCCAGCGTGTGCGCAGGCCTTTATGCCGCGCGCTTTGGTGTCGCCCGCGTATATTGACGGAATTTATCTGTCAGTAATTAGCGAATTATGTAAGTGAAAGGTGGTTCAGATGTAAAATCACAGATGGCGTTGAACACTACCATCATCAAGAGTGTATTTTGCGATTAATGGCATATAAAAGCGATACTAAAAAACACCTTTTTGCATTATTATGTGCATTTTAAGCAGGACATAATTTCTGCAAGGTTTTTGATAGTTAAAGCACTTGCAGCCAAAGATTTTGGTTTAGATTACATTTTAAGGTTACCCAACGGCGTTGTAAATTCTAGTTTTAGCCGCTAGCTTGGCCTTTTCACCGGAACTTAATAACGTTACTTCGACACGCCCCGTTTTAACCTGATTGTGAAAAAGATCAGGAGTTTAAATAGCTTGCAACTAAGATGTAGATTACTTGAAAGTGACAGTTTATTAAACATTAAGTAAGTAGAAAACATAATTAAAAAACATTAAGTTACAGGGAAGTACTACCACCATGCCTATTTCTGCCGTGAAGCAGCATTGCTGTGTTTTGGTTTGAAGGGTGTGCGTGCCGGTGAAATTACTGGCACGTGAGGTTGAACATCTGTATGCCTCATGTTGATGGATGCAGGGAAGTGCATCGTACGGCACGTTCCTGACATACGTGATTTACGAGGTAATGTTTTTTTATAGGCGATGGTTACCAATTAACATCAGGTGGGCCATTTATGTTTGTTCCATCAGCAAGTTGTATAAAAAGTCAACAAAGTTAGCCCATACTAGGTATGTAATAAAAAAAAGTTGAATCCCGTATTTACTCCACTAGAGAATTGCCGTTTATTTACCGCTCAGAGAGCCGTACGTCGTAAACATTTATTTGTATGATGATTAATTTCTTCTATACAATATTGTCATTGTGCTCAAGCTTGAGTTACCAAGATTAAGAAGTAATATATTGTTGCAACGTTCAGAATCTATTAAACTAATGGATTTGTAATGTAACGATTGACAAAGGAAATACTTGTTGTGAAAATAAGTATTGAGTGTAAGCGTAATAAAACTTTGTTACACATACGACGCAAGCATAAGTATTTATGATTCATTTATTATACATTCTAAAGCGATTTATGCCAGGTAGGTATGTGCTAAATATAAATATGCTAGTATCTAACAACCCTCGTAAAAAAAGATCACTGGTGGTAACGGCCTCGCCTTCCGATCCTTGGCCGTGAGCTTCAATCCATTCTTGCACCAATAAGTTTTTCTACCTAAAGATGTATGTGCACTGTGCACCATGCACGTACTCTCAAAAAGAAAACCATCGTGACGAAACCGGTATGTCGTAGAACCCAAAAAGAGCCCACCAGCAGCCTAATTGCGGAAACTAGTCCGTTCTTAGTGAGAACGTATAACTATAACGTAAAACTCTTAAAATATTGTTAAAATAAATTGAGCAGAATGGCGTCTTTTTTTAATCAAACCTATTTTGTCCCACTGCTAGGCAAAGGTCTCCCGAAAGACTTCCACTTATCTCTCTCAAGCTTCCTCCGACCATCTCTTCTCAAAGGTGTCGATATCGTCCCGGCCGGCCCCGTGACTGGTCTTTATATAATGTATTTTTTTTAATTACCGTTTGATACAGAACAAGGCGAACGTGATCCCATCATTTCAAAAAAACACCTGCTCTCGTTAGTAAAACAAGCACGAATCACTCGGGGAATGGCTTTCCAATTTTCTGTCGCACGAATGAGTGACACCGAAAATCCTATGGGTGCCGTGAATGTCCCGCAAAATGACGGGGTCGTGCGTGCCTGCCTCAATCATTGGGACAAGCTGCCGGGCCTAGGTAGCATTGAGGGGTTAAATCGCTGAGTTGTACAAAACGTTTGACATTAATTCCATTTGCTTTACCGGACTTTCAGGGGCCATATTGGTTTGTGTCTGTTTGTTTTTTTTTTATTCTGTCTCTAGCTTGATGCATTTTGATAAATGAGGTGTAATTAACTTGTACAGTCAGTAGCGCTGCGCAATCTTCAAATAAGATTACGATTATACAGAGTCTGCAGGGACCCCTGGAGAGAATTTCCGTCTATAGGAACCCATTCTGTGCTGGTCTTGGCCTAGCTTTCAGGTTTCATAAGGAAAATGTAACATGTCCAGTCCCACTTCAACTTTGCAGCGTGGGCGACTTCAGCGATACCAGTTTTTGAGCGCAGCCAGGTGTTACGGATTCTGTCAATTCTCTTGACACCCAAAATTCTACGCTCCATCGTTCTCTGACAAACCCCGAGCTCGGACTTTTGTGATTCAGTTAGTAACCAAGACTGAGCACCGTAGCTTAGGTCAGGGAGAATACACGAATCTGTGAGTTGGCGCTTGAATGATGAAAGAAGGTTACCCTTCACTGGCTGCTTCATGGACCAGTAGCTCTTCCAGACATTTCAACTCAACGGTCGACTTTCTTGTCTTTTTGACTTGACTTGACTGTTTTTGAAATAATTTGCTTCGTTTTCCAATATCCAAATACTTATTTCAACCGTATAAAATTCAGCCTCCGTTAATACCTGATATACTGGCTCTTTAAAGTACTTGTCACTGTGTCTATGGGACCAATCTGGAAAAAGAGATATCTGGATAAAGAGATATAACCTTTCAGATAAAAAAAAGATGAAATGTCTAATAAATTACAAAGTACGGCTAATAAATAACAAACAAACAAACAAAATACAGCTGAATTTAGCACCTCCTATTTTATTTGAAGCCAGTTAAAATGACAGTAAACTTATCGGTCATTATATAATAATGCCACTAGACATTAAGAGCGTTTATCCCGAGCGTCGTGACTCAAGTTTGGGTAAATATACTCACCTAGCTATACAGTTACACCTAGCACGCACACAGCCGTCTGTGTTGGAGCGCGTATCATGCGCCGCATTGAATGAATCACCTTGATACTTTACCAGCTCTTAGTAGGGAATGTATTCATTTTTCGTAAGTAGGTACAACATTTTGTTGAATGAGTACCTACTTACGCAAAAACGGGCAGGTATGTTAAAATAAATCAAAATAATTTCGTGTAAAATACAATTTTAATATTTATCGTCTCTAAGTTTCATGGACTTAGCTTTTCGGGGATCAACAACTTCGGGTAATAGAAATTTATTATAAAAACTGACTAGCCGATGCTCCATGTTCTCGCTCCAAAATGTATCGTCCCTAATTATTTTTTCTGTCTTTAATTTAAAATTTTTGCCTGTCCACACAGCAAATAGACAGTAATTTCTATTCGTTACGTGCAGCTGCCCTTGTATTTGATAAAACCAGTCATGGCGTCGATTCACGGATACATCTATTTACCAGAATAAATTTTTTTTGGTTAATAGCGATATCTGCCTCTAATCCGAATGCCGGACTAGGACATTTTATTCCGGTGATACCATCATCTTCAATTAGTCCATCCGGCGAAGCACCTGTAACCATAATAAATTGAAAGAAAACAATGATAAACAAGGAATAGGTCAGAAATCGAAACCATAATGCGAACTCAGAAGAAACTACATAAAATCATTAAAAAAATAATATAATGCATGCAATAGGTCCCAATAAAATATGCAGTAGGTAGGTACTGATGTACGTATTTCGAACAATAGTACATTATGATATAAGTGCGGTAGGTTGAAAATTACAGCCGAGGCGTTATTGAAGCCCGAGCCGTAGGCGAGGGCTACAAGAAAGCAGAGGCGTTTTATAACACATTTGCGAGGAAATAAATAAAAATTAAACGAATAAATTGTTTATCACTTGTTAAAGCAGTTAGAGAATTTGAAATTAAATGAAATGACATAGCAGATTGTAAATGTCATTTCATTTAATTTCATTCCAGTTCATCCCGTTTCATTCAGTTTAATTCGGTTTCATTCATTTTAATTCAGTTTCATTCAGTTTTATTCAGTTTCATTCAGCTTCATTCAGTTTCATTCAGTTTCATTCGGTTTCATGCAGTTTCATTCGGTTTTATTCAGTTTCATTCATTTTCATTCGGTATCATTCGGTATCATTCAGTTTCATTCGGTTTCATTCGGTTTCATTCGGTTTCATTCAGTTTCATTCGGTTTCATGCAGTTTCATTCGGTTTTATTCAGTTTCATTCATTTTCATTCAGTATCATTCGGTTTCATTCAGTTTCATTCGGTTTCATGCAGTTTCATACGGTTTCATTCAGTTTCATTCGGTTTCATTCGGTTTTATTCAGTTTCATTCAGCTTCATTCAGTTTCATTCGGTTTCATTCGGTTTCATTCGGTTTCATTCGGTTTCATTCGGTTTCATTCGGTTTCATGCAGCTTCATTCGGTTTTATTCAGTTTCATTCATTTTCATTCGGTATCATTCGGTTTCATTCCGTTTCATTCGGTTTCATGCAGTTTCATTCAGTTTCATTAAGTTCATTCGGTTTCATTCGGTTTCATGCAGTTTCATTCGGTTTTATTCAGTTTCATTCGGTTCCATGCAGTTTCATTCGGTTTCATTCAGTTTCATTTCATACATTTAGCATCTGGATAAACCGTACGTTTATACCTTATTAAAAAGCAACCCGTGCGTTTTACATTACATTACCGCACTAGTGCGTAATGACATACATTACGATATTGAAATCGGTGAAATTAGAGACCTTTTACGAGCAAATGTGTTATAAAATTAATTGATTACTTTACAATCATAGATAGCTCATCAACTCGGTGCAAGTGGCTCCGTGCTTCGAACAATAGCTTTGGTATCGTGCGGACTTGCGGACTGGATGACTATTTGAAAGTACCCGCTAATTTCGACCTTTTTTTCGGCGTGTTATGTTTTATGATAAGTTAGCAATAATGATTTTCATAATGCAAATTATTACTACTTCTATCTCCGTGTACGTTTAATAAAAATGGGAATTGACTATAACATGTTACGTTGTAAAAAGTAACCCCTGGGTAACATACCTTTTAGCTTCATTAGCCTTGACCAAATTTTCGCAATTGGTGACGTACTCGTTACTTTTTTTACGTGATGTAGCCTGTAAGCGGCTTTTTTATGCCATATCTGAAATAAAAGTAAAGAATAAAACCTGAATTAAAAATAAATACAAATTAAAAATAATTAACTATTTTTTGCGTACCAGAAACCGGGGGTAATTAAAGTTAATAAGTTAATGCAACACCATTACTTTAAAATACAAAAAAAAACTCACCAAAGTTTTGTTAAACAATAAAAAGTATCAAAACGTCCCAGTAGCGCTATAAACTCGTGAAGCTACAATACATTTTTTTGAGGCTTGCTGCTTGCTTGCAGCGACCGGGAGCGACGCACGTCCTACCTCTGAAAGGCCTCGGCTGGCACTGAGCGTTGACTTGATTCCGCGCCGATTATATAGTAATACGAAATAATTCATAGTAAAATAAATATTCATGTTATAAAAAAAAAAATCAAACATGTTTTAAAACGAACACTTCTTCATTTACTAGGCAAAAAAAATAACAAAAATACCTCGGATTTCATCATAAACTAACACGTCTAATATCTCCAAAAGTGGCTAAAAATTACTCCTTTGATTATTTTTTTCATGAATGAAAACTTACAGGAATCGTGTTTATTCTGCCACTAAGAACTAATAAAATGTTATTAGCTTTTTTATACGAAAATTATATAAGTTTGTCGTTTATAGTTTTATCATTGAATCGCATCTGCGTAGACCATCAACCGAAAGTTTAGGAAAAACAGATGAATCTTATGAAAAAACTATACAACCATTTGAAAATGTTTTTCCCATATGATTAAGTTTTGGTCATTCCCAATAATATGAGGTCAAATTATCTTCTGTGCAAGTTACACATATTGTTTTATTGGCCGTCTGAAATCATCAATTTACGGATGAACGTTCTTAAGACCATCTAGTTGCAAATCTTATGGTGCCGATTTGTAGTAACGCAAAAAATACCGTTTCCATATAGAGTTCTAATTCACATAAAGGGTAAGTAGGTGATTTCTGACGTGCCGACGAGATCGTACAGTCAACAAGAAGGAATGTACCAAACTGAGTCTTAGGACGTGGAGAGAACTACAAAAAATATGAAGCTTTTCGCGACATTGTACAAAAGGGTCGCCGCAGATTCGTGTGCTGAATGTATAACGACGACCTACATTTTGTTTGGACTGTGAACGGAAACACAATCAAAACTCAATTCGAAAACACTTCAAACTCATCGCCGCATCACGCAACTCGCTTGACAAATCGAAACTACGCGACGATAATAAAACTCGATTCTGAACCCGACAATCGATTTCAATCTGTATTTATATCCCTGCAGAGTATGAAATGCGATGTGGTTGGATGTTTGTAGTGTTGAGTCTATTGGGTAGATGCAAAGTGCACCTACGCCTGAATGCCAGTACGTGGAATGCTTGCTGATTAATTATATATGATAGATAAATGCTGTGCATCTGCCGTATGAAGAGATCCTGAATCGCAGACTGCAAATTTTACTACGTTTTCAGACTGCAAAGCTTAGCTCCTGACACTGATAAGTGTAGAAAAGTTTCAAGAAAAATACGGGTTTATACGTCCACTCAAAGATTTGTGAGTTCACTTGCGTTTTGGACAAGAATTTTCTATTGAGGTACTAGTATATAGTATTTTTTTTATCTTGATTAAAAACAATACCCACTTATAGGCATTGTTTTGATAAATGTTTTGATTCAATTAATAAAGTAATAAAAAAATGTTTAAAACCTATACTTGAGTTTCAATTCGTGTCTGAGCTACTACTAATACTGGAAAGTACCAACTATAAGGTAATCTATAAGTATACTTAGTTTATACCTTACTCACTGCACTTAAGGAACTACTACTTTACTAGATAGGTATTAGGATATTTACTAGATTATTAAAGCTTAATATAAGACCTAACAGACAGTTGTAATCCATTACAGCCTTAAATTTTAATCCATTCCGAGTAATTTAAGTTCGGGTTAATCAAGCGTTTACGTAGCAAACCCACATAACATAAATTCGTTTTATACAAGTTTATCCATGAAAAAAGCGTATAAAATTGTTATTTTTTGTTTTTCGAAGAACGACGAAGTTATGCAACAACAAAACAATTAAAGTTTCAAAAATACACATTATTCTAATGAAACCGTTGATTAATTCTTCTTCTTCTTCCTGCCCTTATCCCACTAGGTGGGGATTCTTCCATAGCACTCGCCATCTCTGTTACAGAGAAATCCAAGAAAGAAGTGAGTACAGAGTCTGTACTCACTTCCTTCTTGGATCATCTCTCACACAATCCGTCCATCTTTCCGTTCTTCTTCATAACGTGTCACTGATTCCTGCGAACCAAGTGTGGTGAAAGGATTTTAAGTGCGCCTTAAAGAGGCTCCTTTCGTACACTTCACGCACATGTTTTCGAACTTTTTAGGTTCTACGATATGCCGGTTTCTTTACGATGTTTTGTTTCACTGTTTGAGAGCACTGGCATTGTGTACATAAATTTTAATTTCATCTTTCCGTTGATTTCGTGGCTCATCTATTGAGTGACGTGAAGCGAGGGCGCAACGTGCCACAGAATAATGCAACCTAATGAAGCGCGTCTGACGTATGTAAGTACCCACATCCCGATTCTAAACATACTTCTAGAAATACCAATTCACCAACTGATTGAATACTTATCTTCGACTCGCTAACTCAATATTTCATCAATTTACGAAGATTAATGTGAATCCTCTGAGCCAACATGAGAGTAATATACTTATATATTTTCTAAAATTGTTGAACATTGTCTAAAAGCCGTAGTAGGGCGTAAATCATTTTCTATATTTACGGCACGAATCTTACGCCCTTATTTTGAAACTTTGACTACTCTTCTTTCTGAATCGAGAATCAGGCATAATTTATTTACTCATACAATACCGTATTTTTAGGGTTCCGTAGCCAAATGGCAAAAACGGAACCCTTATAGATTCGTCATGTCTGTCTGTCTGTCTGTCTGTCTGTCTGTCCGACCGTGTCACAGCCATTTTTCTCCGAAACCATAAGAGCTACACTAATGAAACTTGGCGAGTAGGTGTATTCTGTAAACCGCATTAAGATTTTTACACAAAAATAGAAAAAAAACTATAAATTTTGGGGGTCCCCATACTTCAAACTGCAACTCAAAAAATTTTTTTTCGTCGAACCCATATGTGTGGGGTATATATGAATAGGTCTTTAAAAATGATGTTGAGGTTTCTAATATCGTTTTTTTCTAAACTGAATAGTTTGCGCGAGAGACACTTCCAAAGTTGAAAAAAGTTGGTCCCCCCCCTCTAACTTCTAAAATAAGGGAATGATAAAACTAAAAAAAATATATGTTGTACATTACTATGCAAACTTTCAACGATATTTGGTTTGAACGAGATCTAGTCAGTAGTTTTTTTTTTATACGTCATAAATCGTAAACCGCAATTTACCTTTCGACGAACTACAAGAACCTGTTTCCTGTTTATTTTCTGTATATTATGTTACTTGATGCTACGGAACCCTTCATGGGCGAGTCCGACTCGCACTTGGCTGCTTTTTTTGTATTGTTTAAACAAATTATAGGTACCTAGATAAGTAGTATACCCCTCTATTGTGTAACTACTAGAAAAAAAATAAGGACTGTTTCAGGAGTGGCTATTTATATAAGGAAGTTTTTAATCTATATTTAGCTCAAAGTTATCGAAATTTGATTTTGACCAAAAACACGACAAATTTTACGAAAAGGGTACCAAAATACTAAATAAAATAAACCTCGCAAGCACTGCGTAGATACAAGGTTGGCTTATGAAGGATTTTCTAGTACTCTGCTCTTAAAATAGGTCCCGTTTTTGGCTAAAACCTAAAAAAAACTAAGAAATATATGTCAAACATTTTTTTTTCACCTTGTTATTATTATCAATAACCTCTGCTAAAACTGTCCTTATTTTTTTTCTGGCGGTAACAAATTATGCGTGTATCTTTGGTACATCGTAAAACCCTAGCATTGTGTACTAATCATTATGCAACAAAACTATTTACAACAAAGAAACATAACATGTTTTTGTCTGAATATATTTTACGATAATTTTACAGCCACCATTCATGTTTCACAATACGAGCTTTTATAACTCAAACAGAAAGCTTCTAGTGCAGAATCTGAAAGAAAATGTTGAAAGAAAAAATCCGTCTTATTCTTGTCACTGCCACTTTCATTGTTGTTGTTTTCACCACACAAATATTTGCTCACAGATGTTTTTTCTCTGTCTGGGTGTTATATAATTATAAGTATAAAAAAAAAATATATATTGTGGACAATTCACACAACACTATCTAGCCCCAAAATAAGCAGAGCTTGTACTATGGGAACGAGATAGCAGATATAATACATACATACATTTTTTTTTGTAAATACATACTTAGAATACAATACCAGACAAAGAACAAACATCTGCGTTCACCACACAAATATTTGTTCTCGGTGGGGATCGAACCCACGACCTGCGTCGCAGAAGGCAGTGCTACTACCAACTGAGCTGAGAGGCCAGTCAAAAGTATGTATTAACAAAAAACTATGTGAGCATTATATCAGCTATTTGATTCCGAATGCTCTACTTAATTTTGGGTCAGATAGTTTTGCGTGGATTGTCCATAATATTTATTTTATTTATTCAAATTTGTATTTATTCATGTGAACAAAAGAGATGATAGCAAACTTAGAAGCTATCTATCTCTATATATATAAATCTTTCGTGTCACAATTTGGAACGCGATAAACTCTGAAACTACAGAACGGATTTCGATAAAATTTTGCAACTGCCTTTAATATGGTCGGACTTAAAAGATAGGATAGTTTATATTCAATATTTAGGTGTTATTAATTTATAAGGGGCAAAAGTTTCGAAATCTATGTCTATCCCTTTCTATCACGTAGGGACTTATATATGTCTATCCCTTTCTATCGCTTAGGGATTTTTCAAAAAATTCTCGACTTTGACGAGAATAGAATGCACATAGACGCTCTAGAAAGATCTGGAATAATCAAATTTAAAGTCGGTTAGCATCCGGAATACCCATGCAAACGGTTCTGAATTCTAGATTTGGACAAAATGTTCTAGAAAATAGTGCTCCTAAACGTTATAGAATGTTCTTTCATCATCATCATCAATTGATATCAGTCCCCTGCTGGACGTAGGTTCACCTTAAGTAACATAGGCTATATTTATGTGTTTAAAAAATAAATGTCCACCCGTGCGAAGCCGGGACAGGCAGCTAGTATACATATAAGTTAGTTGAGTATTATACGACCAATATGAACAAGGGACAATGTCTTCACTCGAAGCTTGAGGTCAACAAACGTACGGTCAACGCTCTGCTAGTGTGGAATGCAAGCTATGCAGAGCTACCATGAAACTTCATGAAATGGGAATGAAAATAGAAATGCCCGAAAACTACAGGAGTACACCACAGTTATTAAGGGGCCGGCGGAGGGCGAATTTTCATACAAACGTAATACCAAAATGATTACTAATTTAAGCAGATTTTTACTATATTATTGTAATTATTGTATGTGTTTACTATTTATCTAGGTTCCTGAACAGTTTTTATTTTAAATTACTTACCTCAAATGAAATTAACGCCAATCACATTTTGCAATGAAAAAAATGTGTAAAATGCGATTAGTGTTTATTTCATTTGAGGTAAGAAATTTAAAATAAAAACTGTCCAGGAACCTAGATAAATACTATAAGAATACAGTTATTACAATAATATAGTGAAAATCTGCCTAAACTAGTAATAATTTTGGTATTACGTTTGTATGAAAATTCGCCCTCCGCCGGCCCCTTAACCTGGAGAATCTGACGGTGTGCGGCTTGCTAAAAGTCACTGGCACTTTCATGCCAACCAATAGAGATGGCAACAAACAACCTATAACCAAACTCTGGTTCTAGTAGAACTAGCGATTCAGCCCGGCTTGCTTTTTTTTTTAATTATGCCTATGCGAAACCGGGGCGCGTCACGAGCAATAAATATAGCCTATCTTACCCAAAGATAATGTACTTAACTTTCTAATGGTAATTGTTTTTAAAATGAGTCTAGTAGTTTCTGATTATAGGTTACAAACATACAAATAATTATCCTCCATAAAATATTTGTATGATAACATACTTCTGTCTTGTTATCTAAAAAATAACAAATCTTCACAAGAGAAGTGTCATCATTAACTCGGCAACCATGTTAAAGCAAAAGGGGCTGTTTCGGTACTTATTTCTTTGTTAGGGGATGTTCACTAGGGGGTGAAACAGGTCGTTAAATTCCCACACTAACTGAACTTAGAAAAGAATTATCGCGAACGTATGGGAGGAGCGTACTAGCACACCATTACAGATTGCATAACAGTACTATGCTTAGATGTACTACTACGGTGACAACTTCTTCTTCTTGTCGGGTCACTATTATACCCATGAATCTACATATATTATACCATTACCGTTATAAAAAGCTAGGACTCTATTATCTGTGCTCAAGGTTTGTCATCTGTCATCTGTCATATCATGGATTGTCAAAGTATTTGGCGCGCTGTCAGGTGATTCAAGAGGTAGAATGATAGTCTACTCTCTGCTGTCTGCACTAAAAAGGTTGTAGCAAAGCGCTTTTAATTTTTGTCTTTTTTTTCGCAATAAGCGTGTTTCGGAGTGACGTAGGGTAAGTAAAGCTGTGAGCACACCATAAACTCGCAATATGCCAGCTGCCAGCGTAAATGCGAGGCTACAAGAACCCTTGCAGCCCTTCAGCGCCGTCTATCTGTGTGGTATGTGCAATGCACTTGGAACAAATAGAACAGCCATACACTCCTATTCCTGTCTAACATGTACACAGTTCTGTTGCGACATAGAAGTATGCAACTACTCAACTGTTTTTAATACGTTTCTGTCATCATGATCATTAGCCTGAAAATATCACTGTTGGATATAATAGGTCTCCCTTATTATAAGTTTGAACCTAGAAAATCCGAAATCATATGTCAAGTGCGCGAAAAGAGCCTCTTTGAAGCGCACTTAAAATCCTTTCGCCACACTGGTTTGAAAGAACCAGTTTCACGATCAAAAAATTAAGTTTCTAGTAAGAACGATTTTGAGCTTTCATCTATAATCGAACGCTTGCTTTCGCGATGGTGATGTACAGTTAAAATAAAATAAATATTAGAATACAACCTCATTACAGCTCATAATTTAGAGCAGCCAGAATAGTAACATTTTTCTCTACGTTTGTCATGCAAGGTCCATTCTATAACTCCAAATTCTGTGGTATAAACCCTCTCTTGAAACATGCATGCCAGGGAATAATGACGCAGCGTTGATATACACGTGACGGTGAATAAACGCCTAGATTACGCTTGTGAGCCCTAGCCCTTAGGCTCAATGTAACTCTCTTAGCCCGGGAATGGAGCAACTATTATTGTATTAAATTCTAAATAAATTGTATAACTAAAATACAATTTATTTTGAAAATATTTTTGTTATTATAGCTAATTATTACCAATAAATAAATAATTATTATCCAGTCAGCCCAGTGTTTGTGATCCCTAAAATCCTTGATCTGTTCTATAAAAAAGTAACTAACTTGCCTATTTTTTTCCGGTAAATACATTGTTAAAATTTTATCTAAATTGATTCAACCGTTACGGCGTGACTGAGTACCTGGCATCAAAAACCCCAAGATGGAAACTTTGAAGGCCTGCGCACACCTAGGTCGCTGGCAATGGAGATCCATTAAACGCTGTCAAATTTGACAGCGTTTCACTGATCGCCTTGTATTTATAAGAGCTGGACTCCTGTAAAAAGGTTAAAAAGGTAAACCGTACGTCATTCCTCTACTTCCACGTAGATTTGTTTTTTTAGTTTTCCTCGTCACAATCCTCGCTTTATAGCAATATCTATCTACACTGATTACTTTATTTCCAAATGTTCACACGAGCCTCGAACGATGATTTCTAGAATCTAGACATGATATTAAAATCTAGGTAGCTATGGAGTATCATTATTCATAATGAGTATCTAGTACCAGTAGAACTGACCCCGATATATTCGCACCAATCATGACACATTTCGTAAATCTGACTCCATAATCTGTAAGCTATCATGAACATGAGGTTGATAGATAAATGCATGACTATTAGGTATACCTTCCGATGAAATCATAATAGCCTCAAATTGATATAACATCAAGAATCTATAAGCTTTTAATATTTGAATGGGTAATTAAATCAAATAGCAAACAATTTATGTAACATCCACTTTACTGGATCGCTCAATGTCGAGATGTTTCAATGGCTTTGTATCATTGAGTCAAGTAGGTTCGTCGTAAACACAATTCGTCGATAGGAAGTCGAAAAAATCCTTCGTCGGTGAGAGGTTTCGACCGAATACACGCTTCATAATGCTGAAAAAACCAACCTTTGATATTAGGCTAGATTGTGGGGATTGTGGCCTCCATTGACATTGACAGTTAACTATTTTCTGAAAGAACGAAAAGAAAAAGCTTAAGTCCGTGAGTCATTCAACTTGCGCTTTTTCCTTGTCATTCCGAAATATTGAGTTAACAACCAACAAACAAAACACAGAGATCTCGCAATAAAGTCCCGGAATATTTACAAAGGGTCCTACGACTCTCCTTAAAATAGTTCATACTGTGAGGGCCCTAAACACGTAGTATTGAGCTATCGCGCGCTAAGGGTAGGGGCGTAAACCCAGGGGATCCTTTCATTTGCATTTTCTACGCAACGATATCAAATAACGGGCTATGATCACGTCACAGAAAAAAAACATAACAAGCAGTAGAACATCTGGGGCGTGGGGTACTTTATTTATTTTTACTTTGACATCCACTACCTACTAGGTAGTTACATATGTAACTGACGTTTGGCAAAAATAAATTTAATTTCACTTTTTGATTGAAGTTATTAAATCAATTTAAGGCTCGAACACACCTAGTTCGCTGGCGGTAGCGATCAGTGAAACGCTGTCAAATATCGCTGTCAGATTTGAGATTTGACAGTGATATTTGACAGCGTTTCACTGTTCGCTACCGCCAGCGAACTAGGTGTGCGCAGGCCATTAGCACTTGCTCGATTTCTTTAGCTTAATCTAACTTGCAGTTTGTTGTTCCCATAATACAAGCTAGATATTAAAGCTCAAAGAGTACTAGCTCCCATAGATCAAGCTACAAATACCGAGCAAGATGAAGCTACTCAATAAACAAGTAATAATTTATTCATCATCACATTACTTATTTCAAACTTAGTTATTATTTTAATTACTCCCATGGTTTCTGTTCGTAGCTTCATCGTTACCTTTTCTATCTAGTCAAAGAAAATGGCGGCCTTTATCTACTGCTTTTAATAAATTATTCTGTAACAGTATCTTTCCATAAGCTTATACTCAAGCCTCTTTAATTACACAATAGCTATAGACGTTCACAAAATCACGCCATTTACCTACCCAATACTCGATAAACCTACACATTATTCATGAGGGAATCACGATAAAAGTAAATATTACGATACCCTTTCAAGCCTATTTTGTTATTGTTCGTTGAGTTAGTTAAAATATTTATCGAAAAACCCGAAACAGATTGCACGAATAAAACTTTTGTTTGCAAAACTGTTTATCTACCCTGACGCCTTATTAAAAAAAATATTCCCTCAATTTGTGCCTTTAGTGCCCGAATTGCGTAAATAAATTAACCCAAAAAGTAGTTAAAGGAACCATCTTTTCTTTATTTGGTCCGAAATGTGTAGTTTGAATCCATTGGGTTCCCAAGGCTCGACATGAAAATTAGGGTAAAATAAACCGGAAGAGTAACGGTCGACAGTTGGTTGGGACGGCTGTATGCAATAAACCGCAAGTTCTGTAATTCTTCCTACGTGTGCAGTAATTCTTCCGGGTGTAATTCTTCCCTCATGTAACGAGTAATCATGAAACACTAGCTTTCACCTTTGACTTCACACGCTCGATGAACCGTTCAAGTCATCATGGTGATGGAGCGATATCACTTCAAGTCCTTTCACCACACTTGTTTCAAAGGAACCAGTGACACTATAGACTTCTGACTACTTGCATACATTCTCGATGGTCATGAGTGTATGAAAAAAAATCTTATAGTGTCCATCGCTCGGAGACAAAATAGGCATATAGGTGTTGAGACTTCTTCAAAATTAAATCGTAACACAAGAACACTCGTATTACTAACTTTCGGTCGGTTTCAGTAATGATAGGCATGGGACGGTGAGAGATCCTTCTCGAACAGCTCTTTCACAATCCATGTGCCGTCTTGTTTACAAACTAAACAAACTTCGTCTCATAAAACTTGTACTCAAACATTGCAACATCTCAAACTTACCTGCATTTATATATTTTGCTGGGTCTCTGCAAACAAGGAATATTTAATAGAACTTGCATGAAATTTCACTCAACGATGACCCAAAAACTGAAAAACCGGGAACCGGTAGCCCAAAAGAGGCACATTATAAATAAGTATTAGGTACTTTTAATTACTAAAAATATGCATCTTGGTTGAATAAGTGAATTTAGAAACTAATGTACTTGATGAGTTTTACTGTAAAAAGTATAGGTGCCAGTTTAATTACTGGCACGTGAAGCTGAACATCTGTTTGCCTCAAGCTGATGGACGCAGGGCAGTGTATCATAGGGCACGTTTCTGACGTGCGTGACCTACGAGACAAAGCTTTGTTATGGGCGTTATAACTTTGCTGCGCTGAACCATCTTGAATTAAAAAAGAGTAATAAATAAAGCTTATTTTGCATTGCCGCTGATTTAGAGTGACACGCGCGGAACGACTCCATTTTCGTAGAAATACTGAAAACTCGGCTTAGCTCGTTAGTGCTCGCATATAATGTACATATTATACACACATTATATTATGTACACACTCTGTTCATAGAGTGAATCTGCATTCGCAAACATTAAAACTGAGCCAGAGTTCAAGTATCGTCATTATTTTTGTTTTGTTCCCTGTTTTAATTTATATTTTCTTCTTTCAGGTAAGCCTGGTTTTTCATCTTCTCTGCAATCTACAAATAGTATGTATATTGATTAATTTTAGAACAAACCAGCAAGGTTTTTGAAAATAGCGGTGTAGCGTAGCTTTCTCTGATTACACATTCATCAAAATTATTCTCTTAAAATATTTGATGGTTTTTATGTGTGGAAGTTTTCTGGTGACCTAAGAACTCCATCACTAGAAACTACTAGCTCATGATCCGATCTTTTTAAAGTCTTCTTCTTGGTGAAAGGATTTGAGGTGCGCCTCAAAGAGGCTCCTTTCGTACTACACACACGTTTTTCGAACTTTTTAGGTTCGACGACATGCCGGTTTTCTCACGATGGTTTCCTTCACATTTTGAGAGTACTGGCATTGTGCACATAATTTAGACAGAAAAACTTATCGGTGCACGACTTGATTCGAACCCAATACCTTAGAATCGGAAAACAAGGCCGCTACAGTGCTCTTGCTTCAGTGCAGTGCTTGTGAGTCTTACACCATTGCTCTTTTCAAAGTATTTGATAATTAATTTGAAGTCTGACCTCAAATACTTTAAACCATGTATTTTAAGAATGCCTCGTTATTTTACAGTACTGTAATATCATGAAACCCGGACAAAAGCATAATAAGTGCATGCAGCAAAAAAGATCTCCCTCCCTAGAGTACAGTTGGGAGTTAATCCTCATCTTAATGGGCATTTCTTTATGCAAATTTTAATTTGAAAAATCTCGTATTCATTTCTAGTGCAGAAGCACCGATAGAAAAATCTATTAGCGATGATCGTTAAAAAACCTTTCAAGTACAGTTTCTGAGAAGTGGCTACTTTTATTAATACCGCTGCAAAAAGCTACAGATTACTTAGAACTTCAGAACTTCTGTGAAAACAAAGAGTTTTTTGTATGCTCTGATAAAATGTAGACTGGCCTCTCAGCTCAGTTGGTAGTAGCTCTATCTTCTGCGTCGTAGGTCGTGGATTCGATCTCCATTGTGAATATTGTCGCGTGGAACTGGTACCTAGCTAGAAGACGTTTCAAAGTGATCCTTGTGATTATACAACTGAATAATTAAATTTTGAATTTGTCTTGTGGAGCTTCAACCTACACTTTTTGTGTCTGGGTGTCCGGTGCCACAAGCATCAATAAAAATAAATGGATTTTAAAATAATATACATAAATAATAGTACGAAAGCGGCTGCCGTATAATCGTGAACCGACCCTTAATCGCGTCCGTTGCAAAAATAATTTAACTTCCTATTTTTCTTGTTTCGATGAGAATCAATTTTCATTAATATTGTATCGGATGATTCAGCTATTTGGAACTTAAAAGTCACTATGTAGATAATAATATAAGTTAAAAAAACTTGAGAAACCGACTTCATGACCGAACGACGTTCCAGGCTCAGATGCTGATTCTGGAATGTCTTGTTTGTTTAGAAATAAACGTTATTCTTATTGTTATTCTCTTATTCTTAAACGGCTGTAGGTACCGATTTTATGGAATTACTATCAATCTGAAAGTATTACCCATTAGATACAAAAATGATTATTCAAATTAGCACTTATACGACGTATGCTACAACAAACATAAAAAAACCGATTTGAAAACCTTTTTTATTTGAAGTCGGTTAAAAATAAATAACTTAAGATCACGATTATATAGGCACGGTAGGCCTTTAGATCTCAAGCTGCCAAAGATCAAGGATGCGTAAGAGAGTAGTCAGGTCCACCTCAAAATATTACCGTAAACAAACAATAGGGAAATGTTTATAATTGTAGAGGAAGTGTTTTATTCTTATAGTTTTGTCATTGACGAAATCAACGGACAATTAAATCAATTAGTACGAACCTACCAATTACTTAATGATTGAATGATGATAGTAACGTCAAAATGATGACCATAACGAATAATATGACAACAATGAAGGCTCTGCTTCTAATTCTGTGGTCGACCATGGCAGAGTTTTGATAGCTGTTTTACTGCTTTCAACATAATACTGTCTTTTCTAACTAAATAGAGACATTGATATCAAACACTTTGTATTTGCCATGAATAAAAAAACTAATAGCAAGGCACATTACGATATATTTTCTAAACAAATGTTCAAGTGACCGCACACGCAGCTACAATAATATGATGTATATTTCTATGACTTCTTCTTATCATGTCACTGATTCTTACGAACCAAGTGTGGAGAAAGGGTTTTAAGTGCGCGACAAAGAGGCTCCTTTCTTGCACTTGACACCTATTTTCGAACTATTTCTATGACGTCACCAACTTATACTGTAATTTATATTATCGCATGGAATAGTGTGTGACGGGCTTCATTAGATTTTTTTATTAGAAAAAGACAGATCGGAAATTAAAAAAGCTGACACTGTAAAAAAAATCTATAACATAATTTTATTGCCAAGAATATTTTAATGTAATTTTCATTTTGCTTATAAACCGTCATTGTAAAAAATGGCTGTGACATACGGGCGGACAGACAGACATGACGAATATAAGGGTTCCGTTTTTGCCATTTGGCTACGGAACCCTAAAAATAGTACCTATGATAATCTATACAACAACAACAACATTACAGTAACAATTTTTTTTTGTGGTGACCCTTGGGTCACCACCAAAAAAAGAAAAAAACAACGCCAGTGATCAAAGTTACATGACATCATTACATTAACTAATACGTACGTATCAAGTCTTATACCTCACGTTCTTACTCATATTTTGACCTCGAATGTTCCCTGAGCGACCTACGTAGCAGGCTTACGCATCACTTATAGCCATGTGAAAATACCAATTAAAACCTTTCAAAATGTACAACATCCATCTGTCTTCACATTTGATACGCCTGCATTTAGAAAACAATAACCCCACCCTTGAACTTTAACAAATATCCGAGGCTGGTAGAATAATAGATTTATTATGTGCACCGCTAAACGAGTATTAAGGAAGACCCATTGAATGGTTTGTTCAATCAAACCTGCATTTGTGGCTTTATCTTGAAGGGTCATCAATCAATCGTACTATAGAATATTTCAATTACATCGTGTTAAGTCGAATAACAATAGCCTTTGATAACTCTTTTTGAATCATACGCAGAACAAGATCATTTCTGAAGCTTTGCGTCATCATTGTGTCTTTGATAATACTTGACCTCAGGGTGTCAACTCTACAAAACGATACATGATCGGGTTGGCTTTTTGAGTTACACTGCATGGTATGCATCTTACGACAACTTAACAAATAAAAGTGTTTTCGCTTTGACGCGCAGTGTAACTCTAAATACCAGTCATATTTTTATAGCCTAATTTAAATAGGTAATTACAAATATGTGTTTGTCGTTTGCAAAGTAGGCCCTCTGACCTCAGACCGTGAACTGACAGTTGAGAGGTCAATTTACAAATCAAAGTAATTATAAATGAACGTTACAATTACATTTTGTTTTAACACGACGATGACCTTTGCTAAATTGGCTGTCTGCTCTCGTACTACGAGGAATATGAAATAGGACCGCGTGTTTTAAATTCATGTTATGCTGAAATATCACAGCAGTTCCAGTAATGCAATTCACTCAAGTTAAAGTAAACAGTGCAAGTGGCTCGGTGGAACGACATCAAACGCGAGTCCCATACTTTGATTCGCTCAGCTGTGACCACAAATCACAGAATAGCCAAAAAACAGTAACAGTAGCAATAGCTTCAAAATGAGACTTTGTTTAGGTACTGTATATTATAAATAAAATAAATATTGTGGACAATTCACACAACACTACCCAGTCCCAAACAAAGCAGAGCTTGTAATATGGGAACCAGATAGCTGATATAATACTTGAATACATTTTTTTTTTGTAAATACATACTTAGAATACAATATAACACCCAGACAGAGAACAAACATTTATGTTCACCACACAAATATTTGTTCTCGGTGGGGATCGAACCCACGACCTACGGCGCAGAAGGCAGAGCTACTACCAACTGAGCTAGAGGCCAGTCAATCAAATTAAACTCATAGTTGTTACTTTCTTTCTTTTACCACAGGCTAGGTAGGTACCTACTTTTATTTCTGAGCACTGATGGTATTGTGGTGACAACCCTACGTACTGATCCCTAAGTCGTGAGGTAGACTGTGACCTACTACTTATACTGGCAATATCAGTGTTCTCAAACAATGAAGGAAAAACATCGTGAGTACGTCTACGGTTTAGTCAGCCAGTGCATTGTGACCATGCATTTCCTAATATGAATAAGGCTGATTAGGTTGAAAGGACGATAGATGGTAAGTAATCTTCGAGCACTATTGATTTCCCGTAATATAATAACGGGCATGTGTATCTCTAGAACAAATGCAAAAAGCCGTTCAGTTCTCAGTAAATCACATCAGAATTGCAATGCTGCATGAGAGAAATTGGAACTCAAATCTCGTGACAGTCGAGATAAAACCGCAGTGCTGACAAATTCTGACAGTCACGAATCCAGCTATTGGCTTGATTTTAGCATGGCTTTGAAGATCACACTCTACCGAGCATAACTGTACTCAAACCCGGGCCCATTCTCTGTAATACTAGGCTTTCAGAATTTCATAAATAATTTATTTTGTTTCCTTGATATTGTAATTCGCGCTATGATAAGTCATCTGTGGCCGCAAGGGTGGATTCAATTTCTGAAGACCCTCTTATCAGCAAAAACAACATTGAAACAAATGACTTTGTAATTTGCCTTTACTTTGTGTAGGTACCTAAAATATGTTTTGCATAAATCTGTCCCAAATCTGTTCCTATTGGAATTCATTGTTGTACTAAGAACCATCGATTAGGAAAGTGCCCTTGCTTCTGATCCAATGGTTGGGATCAAATATTCAGCGGGACATGCAACATAATGTCCAATTCGCAAATACTCGAGCAATAAAAATCTCGTTGGAAAACACGACTCTGATTTTATTTTGCATACTGTAGCTCAAGTTCGAAAGTTTTTCATGATTTCCTAAATGACGAGCCAGCGTTTTGTATCAAGACTATATTAGTAGTATTTAGATCATCGGTACAAAACCAACTAATACCAAAAACGGTGAATAAGGTATGTGAAATTTTCTTATTACTCTTATTTCCAAACTTTTTATTGTTTAGCTTTAATAATACGCTCGGCTCTATTTCAAAGTTCGATCTATTTTAAGCTGAATAGGATCGCGAAGTTTCCGTTCACAATGGCCCACAATAAAAGCGGCCTTGGTGTTAGCGGTTCAATCAAAATATTGGGCCAAAGGTTATCTGTATAGAACAAAGTAAAACTTTCATGAAGTAATCCAACTATTCTGGCACTGTAAAACTGGAAATAAAAAATGTCACTCATGACAAGAAAAACATTATTTGACAGGCGCCAATGATAAGACACCATAGACACCATATTATAATTTAAATTACTTTTTATTTTTAACGATACACTGCCTGCGTTATAATAATAATTTAATTGACTTCACAATAGAACACTAGCAACTAGCTTTTAATTTATCTATTTTTTCAGACTTCGGCCTGCTAACACTCCAAATATTGCTATGCCCTGTACATAAAGGCCTATTATGTATTCACAATTTTTTACTTTAAAACCTGACCATGTAACATAATAATTGCAATAAATAATATGAGTATGAGTATGACTATTTATGTAGTTTCACAACTTGAATCCTCAGACACGATAGATCTCGTATTATCGAGAACGTTTTTTGAAAAGAACGAAGTAATTCGACTGAACAGTTCTTAAAAACGAATGGTGACATGACAAGAAGAAGAACTGAATAAATGCATTAGACGTTGATTATTACGGTTAGTGCTAGAGGTTACCTAATGTTTGGCATCTATATCAAAGTTTTTAAATTTGGTACCAGAAGAGAGATGTCCTCATGGATGAACTTAAATTACTGTAAGTTTCAGTTACTATGCTTGGAAGGGTATAATCGAACGGACCCATTGTGATAGAATACTTGCCGCCGTCAAAAGTACCCCAACCACTTATGTCAGCTCGAATACCGCTCAAGTCACGGCGGATTGAATATTAATAATGTAATCCAGCTGTAGGTTTGTACAGCTGGGGGCTGCCAAGTTAGCTTTCTACAGTCGCTAGCACTGAAAAACAAAAAAGTTTCTGAAATTTAATTAAATATTTTAGACAATCCAGACAACACTATCTAGCCCATGAGTAGATCTGTGAAGATCTACACCAAGAGCCCACATGCATTGTGGTGCTTCTGGTTCGCTATGTAAAAACCTTTTCTGACGACAACGATTTTTAACAAATCACATCTTGCCGTAAGTAATACCAGCCCTCGTAGTGACGTCACGTGGGGGTCACATTCACCATTTTAAAACGGCCCAACGATGTCATTATCATCATCAACATATTTCTGTAATTCCAATGCTGAAGGTATCTCTTTTGTAGAATTGTTTGCTAGACACAATAAAAAGATGGATTAGCATAAACTTGCTCTAACGTTACTACTATTGCTGAAACGCACAGTAGTTTGCTTGAGATCTCACACATTCATAAAATGAAGTACCTTTTAACTTGGCCAATGTTTCCGCGAACTGCCAATAAAATTAAGGGGGAGTCTAGCCAGTCCGGTTATAAAGCTCCCTCTACACAGCGCCATCAACTGTTTATTCACGTCGCTGGAACGATTCATCAAAAATCTAATTAAGTTGGTTCACTCGCGAACGGTGACAGGAGATTAACTTCAGCTTAATTACGTTGCACTATTCCAGTCGACTCGCTGGTTTAGTACCCCTACTTGCCAACTTAAGCCCTGGTTTTACTGAAAAGCAGCGTGCGTTTTTTTATTATTTCGTATGCGGCATACATCACTCTGGTCATATTATAGCATCGTAAAATTCTCATTACCATAGTTCACTCAAACGTCAATGCAAAATTACCTACAAAAAGATGAAGAGAAAAAACGGGATGGGTCCAAATTTACACCATTTGAAATAAGTGTGTAAATAGTTTGTCACAATGTAAGTTTACTACCGCTTTTTATATGACGGACTTTTCTTGACAAACTTAGCTTTTATGTCTGCATCTGAAGTATGCCAGCATAATGATACGTTACAGACACGTACTACTAAAATGCGGGGAAACGGGTTAGCAAGAAAACCCTTTTAAAAAATAAATCTTTCCCGATACTATTTTACCGTTTCAACATATTATTCAGTTCGCTGACTCCGTCGGACTTCAACTGAAAGGATTCAACTTCAATAATTAATCCAAGCGAATCAAAAAAACTCAGTTTAGTGTATTTATGAACGAGGAAAAAATTTAATCGGCGACCGCCTGAGGGCCCATTAAAGAAAATTGTGCTGTAGCATCATAATACTCTTGGCTCATTAAGACGAAGCGGGCAAAGAGAATATCGTTATAACTTCAGAAGCTAATAAGAAGATGCAAGACGCTCCGAACGCAGGGCAAGTGACATCATAAACCACGACTTTGTAATAGACACTAGGTAAATGCTTGGTCTTGCGAGAACATATCTTTTTAAAGAAATAAATATAAAAATTGGCTTAAAATTCATAGTTTAAAGGCACTTTCGATTTCTCTTTACAGTAAATAATTAATGGTCCAGTCGTCGGCCCCTCGTCACTTTATAATTACCCACCTGTCATAGGACACGTCACAATTGGCAGTCAGCAGACGAACATCAACCACCAAGGCTACGTCATTTGTGTTCCTACCAGAAGTATGTAGATTCATGGTTCCTACAGGTTCCTACTAAAGGCCTACACACATCAACTTCAACTGAAACGCTGTGTCAAATATCGCAGTTACATTTGACAGCGTTTTAGCTTCGCCTTCTGCGCCGTCGGTCGTCGATTCGATCCCCACCAGGAACAAATCCCCATAGTACAAGCTCTGCTTAATTTGGGGACAGAAGGTATTATGTGGATTGTCCACAATAAAACAAAAACCTGAAAAAAGTTTGAGGCATACCTTCGACAGTGAACTTTTCGAGGGTTTTCAGGTTTTTGTGTAACTTAGATTAATAGAATATAAAAGAGTCTGTTTTTGAGCCGTTTTTCGACAATACTATCCGTTTGTCTAGTGCGGCAAGTTAGGTCATCTTCCATTAATGAAGTGATACTCGTGGTGTCAAAGCTCGGGCCCACTACAGCGTTAAAAGGTCCACCCCTTTAATTAAAATTTTGATTTATGAAAGCAATATAAAACAGTCTGTTAATAAAGAGGATTTTGTGTGCGTAGTTAATAATATCAAAGAGAAGTTAATGAAATTTCAGTGGAACTGGAGCTATGGCTTTGTTTAAGTACCAGCGAATAGAATTGAAAATTGGAGAGAATGCCACTGAAAAATGCTTTGTGATTCAAACGAATAACAATCGTTGAAAGGGGTGAAACAATGGTCAAGTGCTTTTAAATAGACACTGGAACAATAGCACATTCCAAAAGCGTATACAAGATACTAGACTCATAATAGCAGAGTATGGAAACGGCCCAACTTGATTAGGCGTTTTTATTGCAGAGCGAACATTTTTTTCATGTTTCAAATAAAGTTGTCTGCCTATCTGTAAATTAATGACGAAATCCATTTTTATTCCAACTGTTGCTTACCTCCAGTACCACTCAACATAAAAACTGAAGATTAATATGAATTAAAATGTTGCTCCAAAAATAACTTCACAGTAATTTCCAGAGAAAACCGTGCCAACTGTCAAGTAAGTTTTCAATAGATTGGACATGAGCCAGTTACCAGACACTCTGAAATGGGTACGATCAGATCGGTCGGGCTGTTTTACAATAGGATAGGATTTGTACTCGAAAATTACACACACGCGATAGATTTATTGATTCAAGTAGCAAACTCTATCTGAAGATAGTTTTTACAATCTGATTAAGAAGACTGAAAGAAGTTCCTTCATAGGCTCAACGACATGGTGTCTGATGGGCGGTGGTGACTGTTGACCGCTTACCATGAATTAGTTTCATCTGCCGCCACTTTTCGCCCCCGACCATCAGGTGGGCCGTAAGCATATGCAAATGATACACAAACGGTCTATCATTTGCCTAAAAAACCTCGCATAATTGTATATCGATACCGAGTGAAACACAAAGGGCGTTCTACCATAAAATAAAATGTTTTCAGCAACAAACTGAAGGGCTCCACTAAGGTACAGGCCTCGGCTTTCGCTGTTGCCAGGGAGAGGTCGAAGAGACTCCTTGCCCTGAAAATAGGGAGGCATCGCCAAACCTGCGGGGTCAGATAAATAATGTGTCTGGAGTTGATGAGATGGAACACGATACAACTCACATGACGAGTTCACCTTACGATGGGGTAATCTTGTCATTTGGGACTCTAAAACCTAGTAGGTAGTAGTCTAAGTAGTATTAGAGCTCTTTGTGTAGGGCTCGTCCGGGGAAGTACTCGTACTACCACCACGCCTATTTCTGCCGTGAAGCAACATTGCTGTGTTTCGGTTTGAAGAGTGTAGGTGCTGGTGAAATTACTGGCACTTGAAGCTGAACATCTATATGCCTCAAATTGATGGATGCGGGGAAGTGCATCGTAGGGCACGTTCCGTGCGTGATCTAAAAGGCAATGCTTTGTTATAGGCGATAGTTACCACTTAACATCAGGTGGGCCATATGCTTGTTCCAGCAGCTAGTTGTATAAAAAAAATTGTCTAAGTATGCGGAGGATAACGGAGAAGTAGACGGCAGTTTGTCAGAAACCATACCTCTAAACACATCTCCAGTAAGCACGGCAAAGTTTGGTCATACAGCCACTCGATAAAAGAGGCCGCAAATGTTAATTTTCCCCGATTAGTATTCAAGGCGAAACAACAACTAATAAAAAGGAGCTGCCGCTGGGAAAATTGAAAATATCCGCAACCGTCAGGAAAATGAGACTCTTCGTCACGCCGTGAAATTAGAATGGGATTCAAATGCGTGTCACGTGTCAGGAAATTTGTTTACTTTTGCATTTATTTGATTAGACGAGCTTTCACAAGAAATCAAATAGGTTCATATCAGTTAGTCTAGCTGGCAAAAGATTTGCTGAATAAATCTGAAATAACCTAAAACATTTAAAGATAAAAAAAGCTCCTTCAACATTAAATATCCTCGTAATTTGTATGGGTCTTATTAATAATCCTGGCGTAGCGTTGGACTAGTTAATCCGTGTTTTGTCTCTAGCATTGACATGCAATTGTTAACTCTAACAAATGTGACAAAACACGGATTAACTAGTCCAACGCTACGCCAGGGTTATTAATAAGGGCCTATGAGTATAACCATCAAAGAGTTATTGGTTAAGTGACTTGTTATCTGCGTGGCAATTTGGCTTCACCGCTAATGCATTATATTACCTTGCAGATGTAACCAAAGTATACTAGCGAATGGGCTCACTGCCAATAAAAATTAAATTAAGCTTGCAACTTGTTTCCAGCTAGTTCATGAACTGTTAATATGTTTAACCACCTACATAACACGGAAAATCATTATTTACGTTGAAAATTTGAAATACTTTCAGCTAAAATTTTACGGAACAGAAGGTGCTCATTTGTTGCTCATTTTGTGGTAAATGAAATTGAAGTAGAACAGACATTTATTATTCTGCCTGGACTGGATCATAAGACAAATGTGCCTACTTGTGGAAGGCTGTCACCATTGCCTATTGTAACCCAGCAACACGAGAATCGATTATAAAGCGCTGCCAGTAATTTTAGGGAGAAGATAAATTCTCTTTTAAAAAGGCCCTTTGTTTCGACGACAAAAAATACACTGCCTAAAATATGGACTTCAAAACTAGGTGAGTTTTAAGCAAAATCCCTTTTTGTCTTGCCCGGATTCGTTCTTTTGTAAAACAAAATGAGGCTTGTATAAAGAAATTAACTTTAGTTAAAACCTTTTTTTGCTTCATCAAGAAAGTATGCTGCTTTATTAATTCGTAAAGCTAATAATCTTTAGCTGAAATTGAATCCATTTGTTAATCACGAAATTTGCAACCAATAATGCATTCGCAATGACATCGACCGTTACTTTTCATATCCATACAATAGGGTTGTCAGAAACAAAAGTAACAAAGGAAAAGGTGTTTTGAGAATATAATATGGTCCCTTGTTAAACCAGAGAGACCAGAATAATCTAAAAATACAACGCTACTACCAAAGCCCAAAACATTGATTAATCTTATTATAAATACAATAATTTAATAAATATAAGTAGTTCTTCTTATCGTGTCACAGACTCACAGTATTATAGTAGGTACATAGGTACAGTTAAAAGTACGTACCTATGTGTGTATAATTAAAACTACTAAAAAAATATGGAGGCCATGTCCAGCAGTAACGCTAATTTATTTTGATAATCATTTACAATAATCAATGTAATATTTTTTATTGTTGAGCATGTAGGTATTTCTTTTCTGTATGATATCTCGGAGTTTAATCTCGATTACCCGTTCCATCATCTCAAACAGTCTGAATCGAGGCTCTTGATCAGAATAACTGTAATACCATGGCCAATGCTATTATCCCAATAATTGTATGCAATTCGTATCAATTTACAGCCTCCGATCCTGTAATATAGGGTCATAGGCTAATGTACATTAGACTAAACAATCTGAATTTACAAACAAAGCGCATTGTCTTTCATACCAGCTAGCTTATTCAATTATTTGTAATGGAGGTTAAATAATCACACTTGCCTCACATAATTATGAAGCAGGTATAAAATAAACAATCTCTACGAACATTTACTTCTATTTATTATGAATATCTTGTGTTGTGGGAAGTCGCTCCGTCGCTTTTTGAAGTAAAAGCTTGTAGGCTTGACCATTTTTTGAAGTGGGAAAAAACCAATGAACTCGCGTTATCGTAACCGCGTCACTGTTCCGTCATCTCTTCGGCAAAGATCGATATACTTCGCCATTCTTCGGAAAGGATTGCCGCGTTTTTTTTTTACTGCGCATAGATCGTTCTTCGACTAAAACCTCACTTGATGGTAAGTGTGATGTTATAACTTTGGCATTTATGGTAAGAGCTTTCATTCATCATTCATCATCAATTTAGGATAATCCACTGCTGAACGTAGGTCTCCCAAGACGTGCTAATGATCCCGGTCTTGGCTTTTGACACCCAATGCTTCCCAGCATTTTACTGTTCGTTGCCACAAATTGCTGTAAAATAATATAAAAAAATTCTCATTTAAAACCTCATTTAAAAATACCTATCATCATCATATATATATCATCATATCACATATTTCAACCGGTAAGCGTAGACGACGCTGGAAACCTGGTTTCTTAGTAAATGTTGCTCAGCAACGAGCGGCAAAATAATCTCCTATGCTAATGTGCACATAAACACCGACGTGATATGCCAGGGTATTCCTTTGTTAGAAAATTTGTATAAAAATACACACATTATAAACGCGCGAGTACAAAAATATAAGTCCAAATTATGCTTATCATAATATTTCAATGCCAATAAACAGATAATATCAGATGCAATAAGGTGTAAAATATTCAAAGTAATTTATGTTCCGTTTTGAAGGAAATGTACGTCAATTTAGATTTATCCTCAATTTTTTTTCACGAAAAAATAAAAATAAGTACCTACTTATCGCTGAACAACTTTGAATATAAACTGACTCACTATTCCGGTTCACTTTATCCAAGGACTTTTTATAGATCACTCGGTACCGCCATCGCAGTGACCTATAAGTTCATTATTCCAAAAAGGTCAACTAGAACAAAGCTCTCATGAAAAAACGCCGGGTTTTCCATTTCAAATTCACCGCACTACAAAGGCATTCTAGAATGACAGAGGTTACGAGTATTTTCAACAAGATAAACGATTGTTTAGTTTAGACGCATGGAAACACGGTCTACAAAAGCCCCGAAACAACGCTGGTTTTAATTTAAGCTCGGACGGCTTTTAGGCGCTATCAAGCCGACGCCAACGACGCGCCAATACTAACGTCAGCGCATGCATTTGTTTTACTTTTTTTGTCTAGATTTCCTGTGTAAAATATAAAACGAATAGATCATTTCCAATAGCAACTATCCCGAGTTATTTACGATAAAAGCTTGAGATACGAGGGCGAAGATACTTGCAAACTAAAGGTTCTATTTCAGTGCCTAAGTAACTGGTTATTTAAATACTTCACCCCGCATAATCAAGATTCTGTATACTCCCTCGGTAAGCAGTGAGTACCTATTATTCTTCTATTATGGCAAATAGCTCAGCAGCGTCTCAAGATTTGAAATTTAAATTTTTATTCAATAGTTTTCACATTTATAACGTTGTAGTTACCATTTCTCGGGAGTATTCTTTTAGATACGCTGAAAAATATTGTTTCTATGTTTTTATGCTTTGTATCAGCGGCAATTTTTCTCCTCAGCTATACATACATGCTATTATAATTATACATGAATACGTTCAAGAAAAATCACCTAGCACCTTTGGTTTCGTTGGTGTCTATGGGTGACGGTGACCCCGTACATTTTGACGGTGACCCCGGCAGCATTCGACACTACACCAGAACTTTTCATATTGTGTAGACGTGACACATTTACGCTGTCACTTTTACTGTTTTTTTTCTATGTTCTCTTTTTTTTCAGGTTGTATATACATAGGTAGGTATCATTTATAGTCGTGTACAGTTTGTATGAAGAAAGGCTTTTCTTTCTTTTCTACCATCGAGTACCAACGGGTTGTCTATATTTTGCCTTAAAAAAGAAATTTGCAATTTATTTGATTGCAACAACCAATGCACTTTTAGATTTTTCCAATTCAAATGTTTGGGGCTTGGCGTATTTTTTTACCACAATTCAAATGTTATTACAACGGAGATGAAATGCGTGATCCAATTTTGAAAAAGCTTTCAATTGATAAAAAAGCTAGAATTGATGTTATGAAAGAGGGTAATTTCATTCCACTGAAAAAGAATACACAACACAATATAAGCCCACGCCAACTACAAGGACATATAATTATTGGTCCATTGGATTACAACGCTGTTACGCTATCTATATAATAAATACCTACTATTTACTAAAAACCTCGGCCTACTTCCATATTGGAGTACCTAAATGAAACACCTTATACAGGGTTCAAGTGAAACTAACTTACACTTAAGAACAATGTATGTACTTAAGCAAAACCATGTGTATGCAATAAATATATTGAGTATTGAGAAATATTTTTCCTGGTTTTCCTATTGATAGCTTATTTGAATAGGACATCACTACTGAGACTGGGCAACGAAACACATCACTCGTCGGGGGATATAAAGATGGCGTCAGAATGCATAGATTTCTATCTATCTATCTGTTTTCGGTAATAAAATGATAAACCGAGTTCTTACTAACACATCGCTGTAACTATTTTGTACATAAGAGGATGAAATAACTCACCACTCACATTATCAAGTCGTGCGATACAATATTAAGTCGTGCCTATCCCGCTGCTTTAAATATATCTGCTTATTATATTAAAAAGCAATCTGAATGCAAGCATTCAAATTCTATGATAATATATACTAGTGGTCGCCCGCAGCTTCACTCGCCTCGTTCCCGTTACTTTTTCGGTTACTAATTTTTTCGAATCAAGCGTGGTGAAAGTATTTTAAGTGCGACTCAAAGAGGCTCCTTTCGTGCACTTGACACGAAAGGAGCCTCTTTAGGTTCTACGATATGTCAGTTTCCTCACGATGTTTACCTTTATTTTTTCGAGATAAAAATTTTGTGTCCATCTCCTGGTTCTAAGCAACCTCCCCACTAATTTTGAGCCGAATCGGTTTAGCTGTTTTAAAGTTATAAATTGTGTAACTAGTTTTCGGCAAGTTTTATCATGCAGGTTTTTCCGCAAGTAGGCCGCTGGCGGGCCCTTTTTGCGTGACCCTTGACACGTGTTGCTCGAACTTTTTTAGGTTCTACAACACGCCGGTTTCCTCACGATGTTTTCCTTCACCGTTTTGAGAGTACTGGCATAGTGCACATAAATTTTTCGACAGAAAAACTCATTGGTACACGAGTGGTTTTGAACCCACGACCTTCGGATCGGAAGGCGGTGCCACTACCACTAGACCACCAGTGCTCAATTGTGTAACTAACTCGACTTTCTTTTATACAAGTAGATATGTATATTTTATAAAACTAGCTGATGGATCAAGAACAATGGCCCCCTGATGTTAAGTGGTAACCATCGCCTATAACAAATCAAATTCTAGAGAGTGACTTCGACTAAAAGTGACCAACGGTGAAAGTAATTAATTAAACGAAATCTCCAAGGGAGGTTCGCGTTGTTCCATTAACATGCTTTATTGAATAATTCATATGAATTCAATTGAATTACATTTAAATTTATTAGTCTTGACTCTGTCCTCCACTAGAAGTACTTTCAGCAATAACGTTTTGGAAGCTTTCTGGTACTCACCTAAAAACCATACCTTTTACTAAAGCAAAATCCTACTAATATTACTCGTATAAACGCGAAAGTTTGTAAGTATGAATGGATGGATGGATGTTTGTTTGTACTCTTTCACGTAAAACTAATGAATGGATTTTAATGAAACTTTACAATAATACCGCTTATACATCAGAATAACACATATAGGCTCCAATTTATTTTGTAACTTTCTGGGTAATGTCGCAGCATTGCAATGGATATTTAGGTACAGGGCAAATGCTGAAAAAATAAGTGAACTTATCAGCTGATTTCATGGTTTTTTAAGTTGTTCTATTAAATGTCGTTATAGCGATGCCACCACACTACGTCGAAAGTTACGAAATTATTACATTCTAGTGCAGCTGACTGCACCTATAGGGTGTTATTAATAATCCTGGTGTAGCGTTGGACTAGTTAATCCGTGTTTTGTCTCTTGCATTGACATGCAATTGTCAACTTGAGCAAATGTAAATTAATAACACCCTAGAGGTGTTATTAATAATCCTGGCGTAGCGTTGGACTAGATAATCCGTGCTTTGTCACATTTGCTCGAGTTGACAATTGCATGTCAATGCAAGAGACAAAACACGGATTAACTAGACCAACGCTACGACAGGATTATTAATAAGACCCATAATGTATAATTTTTATTTCAGACATGTATACCACATGTCTGAAATAAAAATTATACAATATTTGAAAGTTTAACTAATAAATTAATAGGATTGTCTTCGTCCATCTTACAGTGTCACGCAGGCGTCCAGGAAGCGTCTATAAGATTCTATTAGGTATAAAAACGAGCAGTTGGCACTCTCACCAAAGACTTGAAGCTTACATTTCGATGAGATGTCAACTACACAACCCTAATGGTGAGCTGGGTCTTCCACTTCAGGTACTCCACGACCCACATATTATGCCATGTTATTGACAGCTTATACCAACATACCAACTTTTCTATTATATGACTTGATGCATAACACAAGCCCCAGACATTATGGTTAATTATTTAACAAAATCGCTCCTAATTCTGGCCTGTCAGCTCAGTTGGCAGTAGCTCTGCCTTCTGCGACGTAGGTACTGGGTTCTATCCCCACCGAGAATTTGTGTGGTGAACACAGATATTTGTTCCCTGTCTGGGTGTTTTATTATATTCTATGTACGTATTTAAATATTATATCAGCTATCTGGTTCCCATAGTACAAGCTCTGCTTAGTTTGGGGCTAGATAGATACAGACTTATGGCAGCTCATAGATTTAAGTTTAAGCAATAAATAAAGTTCAACCTACTCCTTCGTAGCTGATTACGAAACAAGCACTATAGGTCTTTTTTATTTTTTATTCAATTGTCATGCTCAATCTTTAAAGTTTCCAGTCCGAAGGCACCCGGCACCTTCTGGATAGAAAACGCCAAACTAAGTTGTAGACTCAACAATGTAGATTGTAGAGGTTTGCGAGGTATTGTTAGTTCGGATCGATGCGGCCGGCAGACAAAGGACTGGGGAATATTGTTTGTCGCAAAATTTATTATGGCCGTAGACAGAGCGCCAGTGAGTAACATCCACAATATATCAGTGAGTGCGGAGCACAAATATTTTACTCGTGCCATTCCGATTGTCGAGTAGCAAATACTTTCATAACAAATAATGTGAGGAAATATTGTGATTTCGGCGCCTGTCGGAGCACTCTTTCTTGCAGCTGAAACATTTTTGAATTAGCAACTCAGCGTATAATCTAACTAGCTGATGAAACAAGCATAGGGCACATCTGAGATAAAGCGGTAACCATCACCTATAACAAAGCATCCCATTTCATTGCCTCGTAGGTCACGCACGTTGGCAACGTACCCTACCATGCACTGGCTGCGTTCATTAGCTTGATCCATGCAGATGTTTAACCTCACGTGCCAGTAGGTCTAGAATATCCTTGCCGAAAACATGACGTCACAAACTCTTACCAATCGACAGAATTTTATTGACCATTCGACGCAAATAACTTTCCCAAGTGTACCATGTTATCTTACTGGAATAAAATAAATGAATCTGAATCTGTTATTGAAATGTCCAAGTGTGTTTGGGTCCAGAACTGGAGAAGTTCTTCAAGATTCCTTGACAAATATACAGGGTTATTCATTATTAGCTGCAAATACTCAGGAATTAGGTTCAACAAATAAAATAAAAAATATTTATGAAATGATTTTTTTTAAGTTTTGTTATGAAAATCCCGAGAAAATCGCTAAAGGAATCATTGGCGCCTGACCTATTTTGACCTTTGATCCGCGCCCGCGCGCCGTGAGTGACACTCTGCGTTCAGTCACCGCCTGGGTGGGTCATCGTCCTGTTCTTCATGGCAATCATTATGCAATAGCCGTAAAGAAATTAATAAAAATAAAATTTTGATACAAAAACTTGAAAAAATTTTTGATCAAATTTTAAAAAAATAATTTCATAAATATTTTTTATTCTATTTGTTGAACCTAATTCCTGAGTATTTGCAGTTAATAATGAATAACCCTGTATATCCCCACAATCGAATAACACATAAATTAAAAGGGAAACAAACAAGGGTATGTTGCTTTGGTAAACACCATTCCATCGATATAAGCCTAAGCCGTCTGTGTACTCCTTATTCCATACTAGTGATCTTCCTTTTTTTCGCACGGGTGGAAAAATTCAAAAGTTCTTAAACTTAAGAATTTTCACTTTTTCTTTCTAATTACACCCGTGTGGTCTTTTGTTAAAAATATAGCCTTATTATTATGCGTTAATCAAGGATTACGTCGCTTCCTATGAAATAATTTTTAAAATCGTTTTAGAAGTTTTTGAGTTTATTCGAAACATACAAATATCTATATATTATTAGTATAGACAGACAAGCTGCACCCTGTGGTTTCACTCGCGGTTATGTAGAATTTATGATGTGCTTGTTTTTGTAATTGAATAAAAAGTGGCCTATGGTCTATTCAAACTAAAAGATCAAAGTTATCCTCTGCCAAAAGGGTGTCAAATGTATATTGTTGTGTTGAAATGGTTACCAACGCTTGGACCTTTAAGCAATTCGTTTTAAGCTTTGAAATTATGATTTTAGAAACTCACGCATTTGAGCTTAAGCCCGCTGAGCCGAGAGCTATTTCTTAACGAATAATCTACAAGAAAGCGCTTAAACATTTTCATAGCTGCTTTGTGTTTTAAATTATTTTCTTTTACTGTGCCCACAGATTTATTTTTGGTCAGTTTATTTGCTAGCAAAAGTAATAACCAACGTTTGTAGAGAAATCATTAAAAAGATCTTACCAACCAGCGACTACCATCAGACGCATAAGATTGCCACAGCATGTTATTGTACCTTTACGAAGCAAATACTCCAAAAAAGGCATATTATATTTTTTTTAAATTAATCTTTTGGCACTCCTAGAGATGGGCAGAGGGTTTAAACCCAGTTGGGCGAAAAGGCCATAAACTGGACAAATAGGGCAAAAACGAATAAGCGTCCTTTTAAATGTCCAAAATCAGGGCGGAAACTCTAATTAGTCAAAATCAGACTTTTTCATTGAGTATTCGTAAGATGTACCTGTTTAAACCATTTTAATATTAGAACAAATAGTAATTGACCAAAAAGGAGGATCTCACTGAAAATAAAAAATATCGTTGTTGCCAAATTACAGAATTATCAGCAGAATCACAGTCGGTCGGTATTATTTAAACCAACATTTTACTGCACATGGTATTCGTGATTCGTGCTTGCTAATCGCTGTCACTAACGTAATCATCATCAACCTTTTATAGTCCACTGCTGGACATGGTCACTCCCATGGCGCGCCACTTCGCTCAGGGTTCGGTTTGGCTCTTTCTATCAATTTGCTGCCCGCCACTCTGCATAAGTCGTCGTTTCATCTAATCTGAGGCATCCTACACTACGTTTGCCTAAACGTGGTCTTCACATTATCGGTTCTTCGAATCATGACCGGCCCACTGCCACTTGAGCTTGCTAGTTCTTTGGGCTATGTTGACAACTTTGGTCCTCTATCGAATGACCTCGTTCCAGATCCTGTCTCTGAGAGAGTCTCCGAGCATAGCCTTAACCATAGCAAATATTCTGGATGTGGAAGTTGTTGCTTGACCATTGCTATTAGGTTCATATTTGGTTTACGCAAATATGACCATGTTTCCGATTTTTGTAATAAGCTTAAGTTGTTGCCTATTTGTTTTTGCAGGAATACTCGTCTCCTTTCCCTCTTGTACAGTGTCATGTTTAACCCCTCCACCCCCCTTATCTAAAAGCTAAACTAATCTCAACGCTTTGAATACCTAAATCTTTCTAACTCTCTTACCTTACGGTCTTCTGAAACTCTACAACTTCCTGTCCACTCTTATTCTTTCTGTAAGCACTTATTCACTGTACAAGCTATCCGTATTTGGAATTCTCTTCCTATTGATATCAGAAAAGTGATATCTCTTCCGATCTTCAAAAAGCTTTTGCACAGCCGCTATTCAGTTGAATTAGGAAGTCGCTACTTTCGTCAGCCTATACGAGATCCGAACGACTCTCAAGCAGCTTAAGAGTAACAAGGCACCGGGGGAAGACGGAATAACGACAGATCTTCTGAAAGCGGGTGGAACGCCGATACTTGAGGTTCTTCAGAAGCTTTTTAATTCTGTCATCCTCGAGGGTACGACGCCTGAAGCGTGGGGCAGGAGCGTAGTGGTGCTCTTCTCCAAGAAGGGTAATAACACCCTCTTAAAGAACTATAGGCCCATCTCTCTGCTTAGCCACGTCTTTATGCTGTTTTCGAGAATAGTTAGAGTTATAGTTATAGTATGGCATTAACATCAACGGCGAATTCATCACTCAGCTTCGATTTGCCGACGTCTTCCAGTCTTCCAGTGACTCTGCCATTATGACTAAGTAGTCATAATGGCGGAGTTGCTGGAAGATTTAGGCACAATGCTCAGAGACCTCAATATTGTCTTCCAACAGGTGGGTCTAAAAATGAACATGAGCAAGACAAATATCATGCCTAATGCTCATGTTAATTTGGGTCAGACGATGCCATTAGGTAGAGCCAACTTCGACAAAGAGGTCAGCCGACGAATCCAACTCAGATGGGCAGCGTCCGTAAATTGCGCCACATCTTCTCGTCGCAGGTACCGCAAAGCCTCAAGACAAAAGTCTTTAATCAGTGCGTGTTGCCAGTGATGACTTACGGAACTGAGACGTGGTCGCTAACTATTGGCCTCGTACACAAGCTCAAAGTCGCGCAACGAGCTATAGAGAGAGCTATGCTGGGAGTTTCACAACGTGATAGGATCAGAAATGAGGATATCCGTAGAAACCAAGGTCACCTACATAGCTCTTAGAATTAGTAAATTGAAGTGGCAATGGGCAGTTCATATAGCTCGAAGAACCGACAACCGTTGGGGAATAAAGGTTCTCGAATGGCGACCACGAACTGGAAGACCAAAAGTATGGCGCCCGCCTACCAGATGGCCTGACGACATTGTTAAGATCGCAGGAAGTCGGTGGATGGAAAGGGCTCAGAATCGTTCTTCCTGTGGAAAAGTGTAGGGGAGGCCCATGTCCAGTAGTGGACTTCTTCAGTCTGATATTGATTATAGATTAACTTAAAAAAACCTTTTTAGTCATTTGAACTTAGCATTGTGTAATAATTTGTGAATTTTGCGATATTTTACAATAAAAATATATCCGCCCTGTTTTGGGACGTTTACTGGGCGTAAATGGACGTTTACTCGGCATTTACTCAATACGTCCATAAATGCCCAGGCAAAAACCCATCTCTAGGCACTCCCATTATAAGGTAACTGTATACATCCTAGTGAACCGACTGTACAATACATTAAAGTTGACGCGTGACTAATTTCTTTTAGTCTAAGCAAACCTTGGGAATCGTTTTCTTAAATTTCACGGCTATCTCATTTATTTAGAGGTCACAAATGGTTCAGTAAAGGTACGTACACAACATAATCTTCTTCTTCTTCTTGCCCTTATCCCACTTTATGTTGGGTCGGCACAACATGTCTTCCTCTTCCATTCCCTTCTGTCAGCCGTCATCTCTTGACATAATAACATCATATTCCTAATAATATATCTAAGTGCCTATACCGTATAAATGATGCCTATGTTTACTGTTTTCTCAAATATTTTCAAAGAAAATTACCTACGAATAAGCAATGTGAATCATATTCTCCGCCAAACAAACTTGGAATAGAAGTTATTACTTCTTACGCTATGAAATTAAAGATACCCGTAGTTCCATAACTATCTATAATTCCAGCGATAAACTAGGTCGAGCTGAGCTAGTAAATCCACGATGAAGTTCTAGCTTTGTTGTTAGCGGAAAATTGTGTTAATGCACTGCAGCTCCTGGCATATTCAGCGCTGATGGGTTCATGCCGGGAACTGTTCAGTTTCAGGACATTTGATTGACCTCGTAGAGGCCAAAACTAGAATAGTTTGATAATAGCACTCAAAGAAGAAAATTGCCAAATTCTAACGTTCTGTTCGGTACTTTTTATCAAATTAAGAGTCCAGTCAGGACAAGATCAAGATTACAAATTATCGAACTTACACTACGCTATAAATTAAAGAAACAATAAACAATTCGTATTTAAAATACATTAAGCGTTGAATTAAGAAGGTTTTTTAATTGAATCAAGTTGGATCCCGCTTAGTAATTTCGCATCCAGGTTGTTAATTTACAGTTCCTTGGTTTGCAACGCGATCCGCTACAGTTCGTTGCGCCAATGTGTTCTTGGCTTAACCATAGTTAGATCTATCGTCTTATCTTTGGTTGTACCATAGTGACCTAGAAACAGTAACTCAACTTTGTAAATATCACAAAATACAAAAAAAATCCGTCTTGCGTACATCTGAGCGTTCTGCAGTAGTGATCAGTGAAACGTTATCAAATATTTTTGTCATATTTGACAGCGTTTCACTGATCGCCACCGCAGAACGCTTAGATGTGTGCTAGACTTTAATGATCACGATATCTTCAAAGTTTATTTAACTTTGAAGATATCGTGATTTTAGTTCTAGGTAAGCGTGCTACACCGTCGACCGCATCATATCACTTAACAGCAAGTGAGATTGCGGTCAAACGCATTGTATAAAAAAAAGATTTGATTTGGAACAAAGTTTGGACAGCACCGACCAGTAAAGAAAATAGTTGAGTTACTATTTTCAATGTATACTATAACTAAGCTCTGTGCGCGCCACCATGCCTCGCCTCATGACTCATTCCCGCTGAGCATCATCAAATGCCTCGCGAGGCGCAGGTTGCCTTACGAAACGGAGCATTTCAACAACAATCGTGTAGAGGAAGGTTTGTTGAGAAATTTCATAGGTTCTATAGAATAGTACATCACAGTTTTGTATAAAGAGCAGGCTAGTGGAATTCCACGCGACTTGATATTAGCGTGTAATTTTTTCCATACTTTGACATCCCGTTTCAAACCGAATCATTCGATTTTCATAAATAGTTTTTTACCGATTGCTTAGTCTCCTGAGAAAATACCTGTGCCAATTCAGATTTCTTAGTATAATACATTACTTGGTAATAATTCATTAATATTATCAACCCATATTGCAAAAAATTGGGTTGCTCATATTATTTAAATTTTAGGCTTTTAATTAAATTTATGAAAACGCCAATATCGTACACAACACACAGAATTTAATAAAGGTAACTCAATCACGGTCCATTCATTTCACGTTAAAATATCCACGTGTAGAATCTTTCGCCCTCCGCCCGCAACTTTGCATTCAAACGAGTGAAATCAAAAATAAATTTTGGACACTCGCCAACTTCGATTGTTGTATAATAATGTTACGCGGCGCTCATTCGGAATAATAAAAGGGTAACGTGAAACCCTTTTTAGGTATTGTCCTGCCATTTACAACGCATCATGTAAGCCCATGGGAGTAATTGGATACCTGTAATAAAAGCCCTTTGATGCTCTGATACAAAATTAAATGTTTTGCCTTTTGCACTCTCGTACGCGTGATTTATTTTTAGGGTAACGGATCGATTGGTTATGTAGTGTAGGTAAAAAGCCTTTAGCAAAGAGTATCAAATGATCATACTTACTTACTTTTTGACGGCATTTTCATTATTTTTTTCAGAAATAATGAAATGAGAAATGATGGCCTTTGAAGATCATTTTACAACATAATGTCAGAACCAATTTCTTTTTTTAAACCTAATAAACTAACCAACTGGTCTCTCAGATCAATTGGTTAGTAGCTCTGCCTTTTGCGCCGTAAGTTGTGGGTTTGATTCCCACCGAGAACAAATATTTGTGTGGTGAACGCAAATGTTTGTTCTCTGTCTGGGTGTTATAGGTACTGTATTTTTAGTATGAAATATACAAAAAATTGATGTATCTATTACAAAAAACTAAGATGTCTACAATCCGAGAAGTTTGCGAGCAAATAACTCAGGTGCATTCAGATCACGTCGAAGTAGTAAAATAATAAAAGTTTATCCTCCACGTCAACGTTTTGAATGAAATGCAAAACGTGTCTGGGGTGCAGCCAAAACAGTCTGCGCCGCGGGAAAAAGGTCAATTTCTACTGGCAAGTAAAAACATAGTTGGGCGTTTCACACGTCACTATCTAGCCCCAAACTGAGCAGACTGACCTTAGTCCATTTGATAGTCATTGTCTTCTGTGCTGTTGGTTGTGGGCTCAAATCTCAAAAGAAAAAAGACAGAGAACAAAAATTTTGATGCGACGTCATTATTCTTATTACCTAAAACCAGTAAGTATCCAAGCCGAAATTTTACAGCCCAAATGCGGTCTATACAGACTTTTGTTGAACAAATAAGTAGAACACTAACTGACCCTGTGACTGCTGTCAGAAAACTTGTGTACTTAAAAATAATATTCGTGGTCAACTCAACAATAAAGCGTGTAAAAACTAGCATGTTGCAGTCGGAGTATCAAAGTACGGTCTGCATAGACCCTAAGCGATCCCAGCAGAAGACTGCTCGCACAACTTATTTACTTAACATAATATTCCACCCGCTCTCCGCATTTGTATCCATGCAACCATTGAATCAAAAACCTTCGCAACGCAACCTAATTCGGAAACACTGCCCAACTTTTATTACTAAACAAACAAAGAAGCGTCTAAGTTTGTGTTATTTGTAGTTTGCTTAATAAGTTTTGCCAATAGACAAGGCTTGGGCGCATTTATACATGAAAGCTGGCTGTCAGCAACATTTTGGCACCGTAATAGTAGATGTGTACTCTCAACTTTTCACTACGATTGCAATAAAATAAAATAATTCTATACATTATGAAATAGTTGAGAAACTAAAGATTTGGCGCCAGTCTTTTTTGTTTTTTCTTCTGTAACCGCAACGCATTGCATACATTCTACCAAAAAGATTCGACATATTAAGTTCCATTTTCAAAAATAACATGTTGTTTTTTTTTTTTAAACAGTAATAAGTCGAGTATTTATTCATGATTATTCAACTTATAATTTCCTTTTTGTAAGCTCATTGTCATTTGACAGACAAAATATAAATTAAAACTTTTCCAGCTTTTTCCCTTACAGGAAGAAGTTTTCTTCGCTCTGATACGCCACAATGACGGTCTTTTTGAGCAAAAGGAGTGAAAAGTATTTGCTCCTGACAACCTTAAATCTTGATCAAGCATTTGCAATGGGCTAGCTAAAAATTGAGTTTTGTTTGTTTTGATTGACCTTTAAAAAACAGAGCATGATTTGTTATTCTTCCCGGCTCACAATAGAGCTATAGTGCTTACCGTGTGTGATTTTTGAAACCCCTTTTCAAAGGTCACTCATTTTGCTGGGAAAATGTTTTTGTTTTTTTTTTCATGTCGTAGTGCTTCGTAGTATAAGGGCAGGAAGAAGAAGTGCTTCACAACATCTGGACTAGAGCTAAAACAACTAACTACTACACTAATAAGGGTGACACAAAACTACCGGTAAGCCGGTATTGGACCAACCTGTTTTATGATTAAATGTGATCTTAGCCATGCTCTACCAAACATAGAACATTTTGGCCGTGGTTTCCGTTGCTTGTCCTAATTGACACTTGGAACGTAATTACTAAACCATACTGGTCTCTACTGGTGCTAAATTATTTAGTATTGTACTAGTGCATAATTTATGAAATAAACGAAGGTATGTAATCCGGGAAGAAGGTGAATGGTGAAGGCGTAAATGTGCATCAGTGGACTTCCTTACGCTTATGATGTGTATGTAAAATCCTCAGTTCTAGTCCTTTGGGTAGGTACTAAAACGAGTTGAGATTATTAATAAAGGCAGAGACAAGCGTTCAATAACAGGTGCGCTGAATAAAAAAAAAAAGACTATCAAAAATAATATGCTAGGAGCCGCGCGCGGAACAAAAAAAACTGCGTTCTGAGCTAGAAACCCTTTAAAACGGCAAGGAGTTTCAAAGTCAATTTAATTAAAACTCCTTCTACTAGATCTCATGTAGAACTTAATATTCAAATATGGAACAATATTTGGATAAGAGACAAAAATAAAACAAAAAATAGTTTACATTTTGATCGCTCCATGTAAGATATAGGATAGAAATAAAACAACTAATTAGGAATAATTGAATCGTCACAACTACTGTAAAATTTCTCATAACATATATACAATATTCGAACTCAGAGATTTAAAAAAAACTATGTTACATCATATTATTATCTATTTCCATTTTTTTTTCTTATACATGCCCAAGTATAGCATTGAAAAAATTGCATGCCTCATTAAATTTTGTTTGAATAGAGGGAAGAGCTACACGGTCAGATAAATGAGGTACAGTCAGCAGCAGAAGTTGATTCATAGTAGCAATAATTATTATATTTTCCTTATTGATGTACAGAAAGTGGAATAAAAATAAAATCACCCAAAACAAATTTTAGAATATTAGCCAAAATTTTAGCCATGAGGTGACCGATTCTGGAGTAACCTATTTATAGTCAGAATGCTCATGAAATTCGTTTACTGATAAAGTAGTATAAATAATAGTGTTAATTTCTAGTACATTAAAATATACAGAATAAATAAACATAAGGACCGTAACTTAAAATAAAATGATACACGAAATTCACTATTATTTTCTGCGTTTTGTTCAAACATTCTGTTTCAATCCAATCTAGCTTGTTGCTAAATCGTGGCCCACACGAACAAATATTGAACACCTTACGTATTTTAAATAGTCGTATTATTTTTGTTTTTTTACTGACCGTCCACCACGAAGGGATGGAAAGAGTGAATGGCTTCAGACAGACAGGAGCCACAAGCATCACCGCCTCATCACCGCGCCTACGCCGCGAGTAAACACTCACACCCTTTCTATACCCAGGGTTGCCAGTGTAAGCTTCTAGCTTTGCCAAATAAATAAAAAAAAGCTTTTATTTCACTGGCCTTAAAAAATAGTGTTTAAGTCGGTGATAAAAAATCTTAACTTAAGTATACTAATCTTACTAAATATAACTTAGCAAAAGTTTGCTATAATAATATGACACTGTGGTGTGGCGGTCGGGTTGTCTTTGGACAAAGGCCTTTTCCAGGGCTGTAAGGCAGACTTTACCAGCTTTAAGACATTTCAACGTGATCCTTGTAATACACTTGAGCCAAACACAAGCAGCCAATGGTAGCCATGCTCTTCTATTTTCAAATTAAAATGTACAAAATTACCTACACAATTGCAATTGGTCAGTTAAAACCTGCTGATGAGTAATTATTTTGAAATTAGAACTCCACCTCCACATCCAACTCCACACAAGATACCTACACATACACAATACAAGTGCTGTACCGTCAGCCGTCAGAGTTCTTTTTTATTCACTTTTAAAAGCCTGCGCACCTCTAGTCGACGGCGATGGCGATCAATAAAACGCTGTCATAATATATCGCTGTCATATTTGACAGCGTTTCTTATCGCCATTGTAGATCACTTGGATGTGTGCAAGGCTTAATAATTCTTGACATCGTCATGCAAAACGCCTATATTCGTAATCAACCCCTAAAATTCTAAGCATGACCTAAATGTTAGGGAAGAATAACCTGAAGACTACGATTAGTCTCAACATTTTACAGCTCTTGAAAGTATGCCAGCTCGACAACCCTGTTTTTGCCTATCAAATCCTTCAAAAGCGGGCACAAAGGGCGCGCGGCCTTTCACTCCCTTCTTAGTGATTGAGCTGCACTCTACAGCTCAGAGCTTATAGCTCTTTTCTATCAACTACTAGTCATACCTTCTCTCTATAAGTATAATCACGTAGAAACTAAATTCCTATAAAAAAACAAAAAAGTGACAACGGTGCGGTAAACCATTTCACCATTTTTACCTAACCTACTATTAAAAATTTTAAAACTAAAAACACGCCAAGCACTGTAGAGTTATTGGATACATCCGCACATCATTGAAATATCTATTTTATTTACTCTGAGTGACCGTTATACGCTCACTTGGACTTTCAGAAACCCTTTAGAATTTGCTGTAATTATCCGAACACCGATAGGATAGCACGCACCCTTCCTACCAATGATTACAGTTGATTATAAGCTCATCTCACAAAGGTATCGCAATAGAGACTTGGTAGTTGAATGGGCAACAGTTTCTACTCATTCATCTATCCATCGGTACTCTCAGCACGCTAGACTGCACTTTCTATGGGCACTGTAGATGACTCCACAGTTACACTGCTGAGGACTGCTTTGTATATGCACAGTAAAGATTATTATAAACAGTAAATACACGGAGGGCGATGTAAATCGCTTCAAACTTCAAAGCTTTCCTAAAAAACACTATTCGTTGAAACATTAGTCGATGTTAACCCTGTCACTGTTTGTCATTGCCCATCAGTAAGAGATGGCGATAGTTTAAACACTGAAACCCAATATTGACAGTGCAAGCTGATGTTTACTGTGTCGCCCGTGAGTGAGAATTCCACATCAACAAAATGTATTTACTGTTTAACTTTGTGGTGCAGTAGTGTAGGGCACAGATTACGTAGAAGTCAGTACACATAATGCCAGGCACAATGGATGCCAACGTGTAGGGGAATTTGGCTTCGACTGCGAATCAGTACTCTGGAATACCTTGCGGACCTATAATGGGAAGTCTGAGGGAAGCTCAGTGTAGTTGAATGGATTTCGAAGTAAATATACAAAACGGTCGTATATTCTGAGAAGCTAGACAATCATATCACGTTTTGATATATGATTTCTCAGTAAAACTCTGTTGTGTTCCTTTGTACCTATTCTCATAGCAGACTGGAGAGATGCTCCATTTACCGTAGATTATAAATACTACGGCGTAGAGCACGGTCTGCGTTGCGTAGCACGACGAGCATTGGATTTGTCAATTTGATAGGACTGAATGTAGATTATTATTTGATTCCTTTCTATTTTACATTTTCTTGTAATCCTTTCATGACGTCAAAAGCTATTCAAATGCCGTTATAGACCTTTGCTGCCCGCTGATGTATTTGCAGAGTATTTTCATAGACATTATTCTTTTTCCTACATTAAAGGCTCCCGTCTCGGTTAAAGATTAATGTATGCGGCCTCAGGATTCCTTCCTCCGTCTTCGAATGCCTTGAGACCACAAAAGATGCCAATCGTGAATTTCTCCACGATTGCGGTGAATATCGGAAATTTCAGTTCGATGCGAAATAATCATTAGTTATAGTGCTATTTACGTATCTGTTTTGCCAAGTGTTTGTTTTCGAAGGTTTCTTCATTCGCCCCATTTTGGGGTTATTGACTTGATTTAAGATTTAGATGCAAGTTGTTTGGCAAGTTAGCCGTCATAGGCCCTCTTGATCGAGGGTTTATGCAGGGAGGAAAAATCGAAACGGCTCTAGGGAAAAGCACTCCAAATATTGAAAATATTAAAGAACATTTACGCACCATACCATCAATGTTTTCAAAATGTTATTTTGACTAATTAACCAATTTGTAGAAACAAACTATAAACGAATGAAAGCAAATAATTGACACACTTAATTGAATAACACACAACTATTTATTGACCAAAATTAAATTACGCTCAAAACCAACGCAACCGACCGTAAAGTCCCAAAATGACACCAAATAATTTAATATTGGGTTACAATAGCGTCGGCATAAGCCAGTGAACAAACATATTTATTTTAAAAGCTCTATTGGTTCAACGAATTGGGTGACCGCTGAAATGAGGAGTTTTGGCGCCGTGCCGTCTGGGGCAAATTAACATCGAGATATGCCCTGTTCCTTTTACAATGCCATCGCTTGTTAGCCGATATACCTATCCCAAATAAGATACTGAACAATTATACGAATACTCATCAATAATAGGATAGTTCTATTCAATATTACGTCATCGTGTGGGGGTAAATTGCATGATAAGCGATATATCAAAATGAGTTACTTATTCCTTTATGGTCCCACGAGCTAATGGACCAAATATTAGTTGAACTTTAGTTTTACTTAGGTATATTATGCTCTTAGCTATGTACCTATATTTAATTATAAAGGCTGTATCACATCGAATGCATAATAATAAGTCGAGCAAAATGGGATTGAAAAGTCATGTTGCTCAGCTATGCATGCTCACCTGAATTAGTTTATCGTCCTTTAGGTTTAGGGTCTATGGTCACCGCAGACCGACCATCGCTTTGCATATATCGAGTGATTATTTTGTGCTCTCATGCGTTGCCGAACATGCGCCGGTTTCATATTCATTCCCATCGGAATTAACATAACAAATGTGACCAACCAACCCTTGTAACCTGCGCACGTTTCAAATTGATATACGAGTGCTTTCTATTAAACAAATAGCGATATTCGCGGTTAGGATTAGTGGGGTACCTACATTCCAACTTTTCTGAAACTGAAAAATCTCTTAAAAATTTAATAATTAAAAAGTTCTACTACCAACAGAGCTGAGAGGCTAGTCAAAACCTACAAAGTTAAGACCCATTTGTACATCCAACTAGTAACAGAAAGTACCTGCTAATTTTTCCTGTGAATTAGACCGTCTAAGCTGTGAGGATGGTATAGGTGTAGCTACGGCCTGTTTACTTTTTTACTTTACAATAGCTGCTGCTAAATGATTCAATTTTATTCCACCCAATCGGTTCGGTCACGAGGGTTTGGTCAAAGTTATATCGTCGTAGCCATTAAACATCCTTTGCACTGGCACTCTTAAAAAAGAAGGTTTATAAGGGTCAGATCTCAGGAACCCAATGCAAAGTACGCTTTAAACTTTTGTGGGTGCTCTTAAAATCTTATGCGGCTCACAATTGTCAACACATAAATAAAGTTTATAGTCAGTGCTCTCAAACGTTCAAAGAAAACACAGTGGGAAACCAGGCTTACTTACAACTTATCATGTACATTTGTTTTATAAGCACATAAATATAGCTTATGTTACTCAAGGTGAATATAGCTTTCTAATTATGAAAAAAAAATTGAAATCGGACAAGTATTAGTTTTTGTATAGCATATATAGTATGTATAGTATAGTTTTTCACAAAAATACAAATCTTTCTTTTTTATAATATTAGTGCAGTTATAGAAGTATATAGATATAGATAGTTTAGATGAAATACCTGGATGCTAAATAAATAATAATAATAATATAATCCTTGTCAGGCAGCAAAAACCAGCTATTTGGTTGGCTTAGCTATGTTCTAATGTCAAATAAATGTATTTTATTTCTTTCTTTTCTAAATACACAGTCAAATGATCGAATATTTGGATGTCTCTCAACTACTTTTAGACATTCTCAAAGATTTCTATGAGCTCTATCTCTATGTAAACGGTGCCTTACTTTTTTTTTACAAATTGACTATTTTAATCTGCGATTGGATGGTTACAGCCTAAGCATACTTTTTTAAATACAAGTCTAATTTATCGTTTCCTTGTTTCAGGTTCATAATGCTGCCTCCCAGGATATGAGTACAAGCATTGTCTTTCTGGTGTAACCTCGTGCAACTGGACATATCACCATGGAGCTCAGAGTCATCTTGCTTTTGGCGGCCACCGCTCACCTTTGTAAGTACTACAGTAATATTAGTATTTTAAGCAAAGTAGCTATCTGGTTAGTGTTGTGTAACTCCAAACTCGCAACCCTTCCATAAGAAAGAACCAAAACTACATCATACTCTATTTATTTAACTCACTCAGCTTAGCATAAATATTATAGAACTAGCAGCCGCCCGCTTCGCTCGCCCCGTTCCCGTCTCTTCAATTTTCTTTCATAAGAACCTTTTCCTGACAAACAAACACAACAAAAAAAGAATTAGCAAAATCGGTCTAGCCTTTCACGTGTGATGGCGTCACAAAAGGAAATAGGGATTAATTTATAAATAAGTATAAAGATTATAGAGTACCTACCAAATAAAGTTTCGCTGTATAGTTTCTCTAGCTTGCTTCCGCGATGTAAAACGAGTATGTCCTGTTTTTATTTTACTTTACCTTTTTGTAGAGTGGAATGTAATTATTTTAAATACTATTTGGCCCCTAATATAGGTCCCTAAAAGTGACCCTCGTGGGCTTACCGTAATGTTTCGTCAAAAATGTACCGTAACCATTTACATTTTTTACTTTAGTGCGTATATATATTTGTTTCAATTGGATACGGTATTTTAGTATGACCCAACAAACTTCACTGCTATCATTATTATTATTTTTGTTTTGTAAAAGGATCATACAAAAAACGGTAAGAATCAAGCCGTAGTTTATTGCCTGTTCTTATAGGATTGGTCGTATGGAACTAGACTAGACTCATCTAGCTTTAGGAGGTTTCAAAGTGATTCATTGAATAAATACATAATATTTGAATTTGAATCAAAGCGTTTTAGTAGGTTTTTTTTTTAACAGTAATTGGGAAAGCGCATTCATCCATAAAAATCCATATAATAGTTTAAATGGGCACGTAAATAAAAAAAGTCCCAACAAAACTTAATAAAAGACCGTCGAAGAATGTGAAATAGCAGCCCACCTTCCAATATTGAAGAGCAAAATACCCAAAAGGGTTTCGTAAGTAATTGAAAATACATAGATTGGAATAGTGGGGGCGAGGAGTCCCCGATGCGTATCTAAGGAGGACTATCTCAGACCACTTGATGGCAAATGGTGCGGAAGTAAGCAGGATATACCGACGAGATATCTTCTGAATATGTTATTCAATGCCACTTTCAAACTTGGATTTTATGTATTTTTCACCGACATAAACCTCTGAAGGGTCGGTGTTTAGGACAAACATTTGTATTTTCGAGTCATTAAATAAGCAGTTGGTACCTGAAATACTCCGTAAACGACTCCCTTTTAAGCCATATAAATGTATTATCACAGATCATTTGCCATCCAATGATACTGAAGTAACGCATCTCCACTTTTCGTTTTTATCAGCACATTTTCCCGAAAGCTTTTTTGCATAAAGCCCCGTAAGTAGTCTTGATATAATGTGTAAAGTATATCCGATATTGAAAATGGATGACTTATTGCTTTCGTACAAGGATTTGCTGATATTTTGTGTGTTCAGCTAGTAAGCACGTAAACAGGATATATTTTGATATTCGTTCCAATACTCCGTGACGAAGATACGGCGCGTCTTATCGGCACAATGGTGTAATACGGCATTTTGTATGGTTAACTCAGGAATGCTTATATGTTTTCATATTTCGTATTTTAGCTTTGTTAAATAACTAGATATTTTTCTTTATTTCAGGCTGCACTACCTCAGCAGATGGAAACTTCCTCACGCAGACTGTTTATGGATTCTTGGACTTTACCACTACAATAGGAAACACTGTCATGGTGTTCTCTCCGCATTCAGCACCACCACCAGGTTGTACTATTATTTAACTAATAATGTAATAAAAATAGCTTGAAGTTATTTATAAAAATACTAAGGTAATAATAGTGCAATTTACGAGCTAACGAATTCTTTTTTATAATTACAGAACAAATAACAACTGAAAAATCTGTGCAAGATAACATCATAGAAACGAAACCTCCCCCAGCAGTAGCCAGCCCCAGCCCAGACACTATTAAGCCTAGCAAAATTTCTGATAAGAAAGCAAACAAATCTCCAGTCTCCAGTGCTATATCAGTCGTCTCATCTCCACCCAAAAGCGAAAAAAAAGAACCTAGCCCACCCAAAGCAGTAGCAAAAGAACCGAAACCAATTGTATCAAAAGTTGAAATAGTAGCTGGCCCTTCTAAAATTGTTAACTCACCTAAACCTTCTCAAAAATCAAAGCAAAGCCCTCAAACAAGCAAAAAAAAGAGTGAAATAAAAAGTGCCGTGAACATCGTGAGTAGCAAAGTAGAAGTCAAGCAAGCGCCGCTTAGTTCAAAAATCAACAGCGTTGTCAATGTCAAAGCAAGTGGAGTCGAAGATGAACCAGCTATATTGGTGTCTAACAACCACATCGGTGAGCCTGAGTACGACTTCCTCTCGAGACAGCCGTCTGAGTTCGTTGAAGAAACGTACAAAGTTATAAATATACGACCTTCTAAAACGCACGGACCTAAACCGAAGCACGCTCACAAGCACAGACAACAAGCTCCAACGCCACCTCCAGATGATGAAGAGCACCCCATTGGTCTTGTGACAACTCTCGGAGGCACCATAGTAAAAGATGGTCTCACTACTGTTCATGAAACGAGCGTAATCGGCACCTACATTTCGGGCAAATACGCGCAAGTTTTGAATAGCAACACTAAAATCTTCGGAGCTGGATCTGGTCCTGGCCATAGAGGAAAACTTGCACCAACACCACCTCATAGGATATTGAAAACTGTAGCTCCGGCTATTACTAAAAATCATAGGTATAATTTAGAACCAACACCATCGATCAGTGATGAGGATACTAGTTTTAGTAAAACGACTCGTAGACAACCGAGTGGCAGTGGCTCCTTCAAGAATCGTCACAGAGCTCAGGTTCCTGACAATGAAGGCCATGACAACGCCCCTTCGAGCCAAACTAAAAAATTCAAAAACAGGAACTCTGCACATGTTCAAAGAGCACAGCAAAGGTAAGTAGAGTGTAAAATCACAAGAATCGTTTGTGTGGGAGTTTGTGCTACGAAAATGCATGTAACAATTTGTAAAGTGATTCATATTTTTAATTTCAATATACGTATTTGGGGATATTCAAATAAACCTCAACTTTCAATCATCTCTGTTTTCAGTGAAACCCCTTCACCACCACCCTCATACTCCAACAGAAGAAAGAGCAGCCGGATATCTGGGGCAAAATCAGCGGTGACTCCAGCAAGCAGCAACGAGCAAAGACGTGGCTTCAAACCCCGCGTCCAGGCGTCTCCAGTCGAGCAAGTGACACCGGCGCCATCGACCAGTATCTATAAGTTTAAGCTAAACCGAGCCCCGGGTTCTGGGCGTTGGCAGTACAAAACCAGCCCGAAACCTAAAGTCACCATCCGTAAAATGAACGGCGACGATGAGCCACAGACGACCCCAAACCCGAATCCACTTCTTGAAGACCCTCAATCGAATGACTTGTCACTACAGTCAAGATCTGATAATGATTTAGAGCTATCCGGCTCCCAGAGTGGTCCTGGTACTCTGCTTGAAAACGATACTGATGACAACTCCATTGAGAAACCACCACCCGTGGAAACGTTGAAAGTAGAGATTTCTACGCCTGCTGACTTCAAAGATATTTACTACGAAATTGCTACTATCAAGTCACCTTATACCTTCCAGGTAATCTTATGTCTATATTTTATGTAAATATTTTCAAAAATATTATCTATATTGAATCATTTAAATAATATTTAATTGTTACTTTCAGGTTGGGCGCGTTAAGAACACTCGAATCATTACAGTGACTACAACCATAGAAAAACGCATAGAACCAACAGCAATTCCAAGCCCGCAAAATTCTCTCAACGAACCGTTGACAGAAAACATATTAGCGACCGCTTCTCCTTACGGAAAGGACCACAACTTGGATTCTAGCATCGCTACGTTGCCCGCAATCACATTATCATCTGACATGGAAACACCCCCGCTTGAAACGGTGACTGAAACCTTCAGCACCACTGAGCACATGCTGAAAACTCACATTCTGCCTGTTATTAGGCCTGATGTAAACCTGACAAGCAGTCTAACCTTTATTCAAACATACGAGGTGACCAGATTTGTCACTGCAACTAAAACTCTCCCGCCGATGGATTACTTCCAGTTCATCCCCAGTAAAACTCTAAAGGAGTTCAACAGCCGTCTGGACGAAGCTGGATCCGAGCTGCACTTAGAGCTTGACTTTGGAGACAGCGGCGAAGACGAAGATGGAGTTCCCCGAAGAGTCTTCCCTCCAGACTTGGACCTGGCTAACGTTGGCTCCGATTTTGACCTAGCTGAAGTTGACAAATACAAGGAAAACCACTTGCGACTTAAAAAGGCTCATGGACAAAACAAACAAAACCAAGTGACTGAAGTGCCCTCTGCGCTCACACCGGAACAAGCACAACAACTTGCTCTACTGAGACTATTAAATCCAGCAGCAGCGGCCCAGATCCCCAACGTGGTGACCACTTCGAAACCCGTCCTAAAATTCGAGACTATCTTCGAGACGCACGTGATCCCAGTTTTTGACGGGAAGAGCACTATTCAGACCACTATCTCAAGGGCGGTCGCCACGGTGACGAAAACTGAATACGAATTAGGCACAAGTAGCTTACCCGCCCTACCAATGCAGCAAATCAATCCACTTTACCCACAACAACAGTATTCTTTAATTTCAACGCCGGTTGTCGTAAACACTGAAGTTGTAGCGACCGAAAGCAAAGTCTTGAAACTGACATTCGGCGCAAAAGCGGTACACACAACTCTGTACACGACTAGACTTGTGCCGTCAGCGGTAACCTCTTGGGTGACGTCATCTGTTCTAGTACAACCCTCAGCTGCCCAAGGTTTCCCGGGATACTACCCAGGGCCCTTTGCTCCCTTCCCTTACGTAGGGTAGTTCTCAAAAATATGTGTAAATTTGTGAACATTCTTGATTCGAACACTGTGCTTTTTAGTGTATGTGACGGATAGCCATAGTGCGCGTGATTTAGGACAGAAAGCGAGCGTGAACAGCAGCGTTGCTAAAACTCGTATAAAACTACATCGCGAGTGGGTGAACAGTAAACTGCAAGAGCGGCAACGCTAGGATTTATGGCCTTTGTGAAAACACGAAAACTGTAAAGTTGTGTTTCTTACTATTTTCTTCGCTCGCGCAGCGTTCAGGGATACCTATAGCTTTTCTTTATGTCTGCCAAGAGATTATGTGCGAGCAAACAAAACCTTATACGATTTGTACCTATTTTATAATTGTATTGTAAATAATTAATTTATACATAGCCTACCTTATTTTGTATATAAAACATTTATCTTTTACTCTAACGCTATAAAAATTAGACTCTAGATTTGTAGATAGGTAGATGAAGGTTAACTGTATTGTGATAATTGTACTTTTCTTGTGTTTACCATTTTATATTTTTGTACATTTATTGCGTTGTGAAAATGGGTTTAATGATAAGTACTTACATAATAAAATTGATTAAAAGCTTTTGTATCATTTTCCTTTCACATACGTTAGTGCTGATTTAAAAAAGCAGTGCTTGCGTTTCAGGACCATTTTTAATGATCATGCAAATAACTTTGCAGGATGAATAAATCAGTAGTAAACATAATTATCAGTCGTGTAATTTAAAAATAGAACGATCAATTACTCCGAAATATACATACCAAGGAGTTGACTTATCATAGGCCAGTTCGATATTTATTTAAATATCGAACTGGGTTGCTAAATGCTGTTTACTGAAAAAAAAAACAAATTAACAAATCTGGGCTCAAATTCTAGACCAGTGACTTTTTTGTCACGGTAGATATATATCACAAGAACTGTCAGTTTCCTTAGTGAATTTGACAGTTCTTGTGATATACATATCTACCGTGACAAAAAGTCACCGGTCTAGAATTGAGCCCCAGAACCTATAAAGCGCATAGAAATGGGTTCGATAGTCATTACTCGATTTTGACTATGACCCTTGCGCTATAGCGTCTGGTAAATAGTTGAACTAAAGCTAGTGGATGTACAATTACATAACTCACCAGAGGTGTTCAGTTCTACAAGATACGACTATATTTAAAGAAAACATACAAACACAGGTAGTTTTTATAACAGGGCAAAACACAAAGTAATTTCTAAACTGGAAAGTATATTTCCCATGATATCATAATTAAAGCCGTTTTATACAGCGCCTGAAAGAAACAATGAGCCGAGTTCTGGAACTAAGATTAATGGAGGCTGCTCTTTAAACTTCATAAACGAACCTGATTATAATTTTTCACTTTGAAAACTGACTTCCCAAGTGATTTTTTCTTTAATAAGTCACAGATTTTTATACCTACAGAGGTATCAGTATCGTAACAGCGGAGAAACTTCTGAACTACTTCTAGTCTAAGATCCCGCTATAGAAGGACCTTCACCGAGCTGGTTATTTAATGAAACGTATTTTATATTTAATAAAACATGCCAATAAATATATTCTATATGGGTTGCCTATCAAATTTCAGTCCAGGATAATTATGATTAATTAATAATTAAAAAAAAAAAAACTTTCCACTGGTTTGTTTATTAAACAAATTCTATACCAATCGAAAGTATTTACCTACGTAGTTAAGCGCATTCTGATATTATTCTGTAATGTTAAGCTAATGATTCTAATAAACAGAATTTGAATTTGTTTTTTTTTTTAATTTGGTGCTGAAATATCTTAAAGAATATCTACAGTGCTTAGGGAACAAAGTCGTACCCCCGCCAATTTCTTTTTTACTACCAAATTGAGTTTTGGGTCTAGCTTGTCAACATTAAACCATGGCAATATTTTTAGTGAAAGTAATATTTCAAAAAAAGTGCAAAATGCACACACAGATTTTCTTTGTTTCTTTAAAAATAAAAATAAGCATAGCAGTGAAGCTCCAGTGTGGTGCAAATCAAAATTAGTCAGACGTAGGCAATACAAAATCTCTCATATCTGTTCAAAGCGTATACAAAAGCGAATAATCACAGCAACTACAAACGACATGGTACAGATTGCGGGAGGTTGGTGGATGGAAGGCAGAATCTTCCTTCCTTGAAAAAAATAAAAAGATTGCATTTCATTTACAAATCCTTTTTCGATACGCCAATTTCTATTCACGAGTATTGGCATTTGCATGATGCCTCACGGATGCGGGGACCGTATCGTTATTTAATTATACTCGCTCGCCACAGCGGGCTTTTACCAATAGGAAACCTAACAATAAACAGCTACGTTCCTATTTAATCCGAGTAAGAGTAGATTCGACCAAACTAAATAACGGCATCCGTCATTCACGAATCCTCCCGACCTAATCGAACCGTGTTGCAAAATCACGGATACAGTGTGAATGAGCCGTTAGACTAAAATAACCCTGTAAATAAAGCCAAATATTTTAATCTGAAGACGTTACTATGGTGAGGTGAAACTAACCAGAAGTTGCGTTTTAGTATTAAGTAGGTAACACAAATTATACAGGAGTGGAAGCACCACACACAAACTTCCGATTTCCAGAAAATTCCAGATTGTTCGGGTAACGAGGACAGGCATTGTCTGCTGATTTGCATGCAAGGCGCTGTCTCGTATCGAATACCTGTCCTAGCAACTTCGGATACCTATCCAGTTATCAGCCATGCGGAGGATTTGACAGCCTTTCAAATCGACGAAAATCGACGAAGTAGGAAAAGTAGGTACTCATAATTGTTAAAGAAGGTATTGAGGAAGTATTTCCTGTGGATTAGGCCAACAAAACTGAGGATGGTAGGTATAGGTTAGGTGTTACAAGACGACATCATCAAGAAAAACCTTCATCAGATAACTAGGAAGAAAATAAAAGCCTTTGAAATAATCATCAGTTTTCCCTGAGTTTTATTTTTCCTAAGCAGATAACCATCAGTTATCTACGAAGAAAAAAAAATCCTTTGAAATAACCAGTTATCTCCGAGGACACCAAATATTTTGCAGACTGTGGTTTTTTTTATACAACTATAGCTGATGGAACAAGCATGTGGCCCCCCTGATGTTAAGTGGTAACCATCGCCTATAACAAAGCATTGCCTCGTAGGTCACGCATGTCAGGAACGTGCCCTACAATGCACTGCCCTGCGTCCATCTGCTTGAGGCTTACAGGTAATCAGCCTCACGTAGTACCAGTAATTTTACCGGTACCCACCCTTTTCAAACCAAACAACAATGCTGCTTTACGACAGAAATAGGCATGTAGGTACAAGTACACAATAATATAATGAAAACGCATATTTTTATTTAGGTACCTACCTATGCTTCTAATGAATTTAAACACGCTAGTTAATCTTATCTTCAAAATCACTAATCAGTTCCCATTGCAACGATGATAGTGAAGAATTTATTGATACTGATAAAATGAAATCGCAATTTACCTATATCAGTGATTGAGCGAACACAAAGATATTAAAGGAATCTTCATTATTTGTTTATTTTTTGTGAAATATACGGTGGTCAATAATACGTGAAGATGTGTCAGTTTACTTTTTCGGTTTTATTGGGATTACTGATATCGGGTAAGTAGATACCAGACTCTTTGTTTACATTAACATGGACGCAGGACTAGATATAATGTTATAGTTACGTGTGCAATAGCTATGGCGATCAGCTGAAACGCAAATATCGCTGTCTTATTTGACAGCGTTTCAGCTGATCGCCATCGCCTAGTTGTACGCAGGTCTGTTCTCTCTCTTTCTCTCTCTCTCTTGTCGAAAGGAAAGCAAGGTGGTGAAATGATTTAAAGTAAGCCTCGAAGAGGCTCTTTTCGTGCGCTAGACTCATTTTCCAAAGCTTTTATAAATAGTAGCGTACAAGATAGATTGTGCAAATCGTATTAATGTTGTCTTGATTAAAGTTATAAAATCTCGCAATCGTCCTTACGAAAAATAATGCGCTCTGCAACGAGAAGTCCACTATTTACAGGATGTCGTCAAAATTCAGCCAAAGTGTCATCCTGAGGGGATAATAGACTGACTCACTGAGTCTAACGGCTAGGCTATTTTTCTAAGAACAAGCTGTAGCGATAGCAGGAGCAGAAGTAAAATAAATGAAAACGTCGCTTGTTGAATTAAAAAAAACCAGGCAATTCACTTTGCTACTGCTTAGATTATCAATCCGGCGAAGTCCAATATACAGGGTAACATGGTCTTCTAGCTAGTTCCAGCTAGTAAAACTAAAGTAACAACCTATATAATTCTATATTATACCTAATGCTTGGAAATTCTCAATCTATAATATACACGTACCTACTACTGTCTATAAACCTCGGCCTACCTCCATGTTGCTTTACCCTATACACAGGGTCCATGTGATACTGACTTAGGTACACCTATAAGAACTATGAACGCACCTTAACTAAACCATGTGTGTGCAATAAATATATTGAGAATTGAGTATTCAAGTTTGAATCATTTATCATTTCCCTGAAAGGTGTATTGGTAGGAGTTACCAGCCAAGCAGTAGGGCCAGTGGCGCGATGCTTCCAATTCACCTGGCTGGGGCCTCGCTGGAACAACGAGAGCGTATTCCTGAACGCCACCTGTGCAGATGCCACCCGTCTAGCCTCGGGAGTTCCATGCTTTCTGCCGCTTGTAGTTTCTTGTAAGTATCTTAGCCGTATGAAAGTGTGTAAGTATTACATCAGCTACCTGGTTTACATCGTAAAAGCTCTGCTTAGTTCGAGGCTAGATAGTGTTGTGTGGAATTTCTTAAGGGCTTATATATATAAATATATTGGACCTAAGAAAATTCCTAAATGTTGAACTATAAAATCGTTGAAATAAGAGTAGATGAGACTCACAAGGGACTGGAGTGATGTAGTAATAGTATACTCAGTAGTACGTGCAAGCCACGTACAAACCAAAGACTTACGAAAGTCCTTGCTGCACAGTGGTTTTCAAACTCCTGGGTGCAAACGGGCTGAAATTATGAACTTAGCATTCGATAGCGTACGAGAGTACCTAATAAAAAAAAGCACTTATGACCAAGTGGTCAACGACAAACAGATTTTTATACTTTTTGAAGGAGCTCTCAAATAGCCGGTAGCGACCACTCGCTACGTTTCGAGCACGTGGGCTGCTCAACCTACGCACTTGTTAGGTGAAGAACTTGGTAGAGGTCAATCGATGAAGAGAAACAGTGCTCAGAACACGTGGCGTAGGTATTTGTTCAAAAACAAATAATGCGGTATAGAACACGTGAATGGATGGGGAAGGTTCGAACCCTGACGTAACAATTACCGGCGCAACCTTCCCCTTGTCATTAATTTATTCCAGAAATTGCAAAACAATTTTATTTTGTATCAATGTGAGAATTTCATCGTAAATCCCAACTGGCTATGTCACGTCGTAGCATGCTACGGCGTAGAAGCACGTAGAAGTCCTCTCTATTCGAACCCAGAGAGAAATTCATTTTCTAAAATGTTGGTTTACTGAATATTTTGTTGCAAGTTTTGTCTTATTTCAGATGATGGATCATGGCCAGATGTAAATTATATATGGACTAATCACGGACAGAACGCTTCATGCATTTTGGCAAACAACGACGTGTGCGCAACTTACACATACTATTTCGATGGACATGGTAAGCAAAGCAAAATACCTATATTTTAGTAGGTCTAAGAACGTTTTACGAACCATTAACCATTCCGTTCCAATTATGAATGTGGTTAGTGGATACAAACTTGCTCACACAAAATTAGCTTCACTTTTTTTTTTTCAGTGGAAAACTCAACAAACATGTGCACACGGGTCGTAGACGGTGACGGACAGGCCATCACGAGTGGATGCTACACGCAAATAAATGGCAGTTTCAGCACCAGAGCCTGCTTCTGCCGGTCTATCCCTGGCGGGATACCATGTAACGGCAGTGGTGCGAATGCTATCATTGCATCGTCTTTTGCAGTGGTTATAGCTATGCTAACCACTGTGTTGTACAAAGATTTGACTAAATAGCTATTTAAGTTTCAAAATAAATCGTTTTCAAAATAATAAAATATTTCTAAGTACTTCTGTCTTCCATGCCTTATTATGTAAGTATACCTACCTTTAAACTATATGGCCTCATTTTATAAATAAATACAAGAACGCGTCTTTAGCGGCCGTATTGAGAACTCTTGTACAAAACCCAACAAACCCACGGTTAATGAGCCCGTATCGCACTAACTACATAAACAAAAAACCACAAAAATACAGTGAGCACAACTCAGGCTCTCAGGCTAGTAAATTCCATGGATTATTACGACGGCTCAGTCGGTTTCAAATTCAAACAAGTTTCAAAAGACTCGTATCCAGCAAAATGTCTTTGACAGCACCAGCCGTGACGTGTCATCTAATGTCATTCTTTTGTTTGTCAAATTCTTGCTCGGCGCAACGTCAACACCGCTGCGCTGTTCGCTCGATCGCCTCGGCAATATTTTCAGAGTTTTCGAGTGAATGTAGCTTTTCATTGCTTCGTTTTTACCTAAATCTAAACCAAAAATCGAGTCACAATGTATTCCATGTTAACTAGGGGCAATGCGATACTAACGTATACACTCAGTGTCCTAGCATGTCTCACGTTTTTGTGTTTTCTGTCGACGCTGACTGTGGATTACAGGACTGCCGCACAAATGAAGACGGTGAAGGTAGTCGTGTAAGTATACATGAATATCCACCTTTTCTCATCGCTACATTAAACAAAGCTAGGTTACTGTAAGTCTCCAATATACTGAAGCGCCTAGTCACTAGCCAACCAGATGAAAAGAGTTGCTCTCATTTCAATGCTGAACGTGGTCTAACTGCTGAGCATAGGTTTGATATGAACCCGTTCGTGTCTCCAGCTTGTTACAATCCTCATACCTTAAAGCCAATATTGGACCCAATTGTTGCCAATATTTGACCAAGTTGGACCAATATTTATCTGAACATATTTACTTTTCCAGAAAAAACGTACCTGATTATGGGGCTTCTCGCGAACGGAACGATCTCGGCTTCCTCACCTTTGATCTCAAGACTGACCTCTCTCATCTCTTCAACTGGAATGTCAAGCAGTTGTTCTTATACCTAACCGCTGAGTATGTTACTCCCAACAATGAACTCAACCAGGTGGTGCTTTGGGACAAAATTATACTGCGCGGGGAAAATGCTCTTCTAGATTTTAAGAATATGAACACTAAGTACTACTTCTGGGATGATGGCAACGGTCTTAAGTGAGTATAATTAGCTAGACTTTCTCTCCTGGTTTATTAAGCTATCCAACATACAGTATTTCTCACTTTATGTTGACTTGCATTACATACACCAAAACTGCTGCTGGACTGTGCTGTCAACTGGGCACTTGGTGTTTCGATAAGTAACCTATTAGGCTCTTTTATTGTATTCTCGTTTATTCCACTTGACACCACTAGATAAAATTGCCATTGGTGGTGTTTAAAATAGATGTGTATTGTGTAATATTCTCATCCTTGTGATACTAACCTGTTATCCAGAGCTTGTAGTTCTAAGGAACTATGCCTCAAATGCAAAGTTATTTGAATTCTTCTTCTTATCGTGTCACTGATTCTTTGGAACCAAGTGTCGTAAAAGAATTTTAAGTATGCACCTCAAAGTGAGGCTCCTTTCGTGCACTCAACACTTATTTTCGACTTTTTTGGTTCTACGATATGCCAGTTTCCTCACGAGTTATTTGAATGATTACTGATCTTGCTTGTTTGTTCACAGGGCCCACAGCAATGTTACGCTAACCCTTTCATGGAACATCATTCCCAATGCTGGCCTCCTGCCCAACATTATGGCACTCGGTGCGCACTCCTTCAAGTTCCCCACAGATTACACGCAGACGCGTGTATGATCCAGGGATATCCCTCCTCCACGAGTGATATTTTTTTCCATCTAAACACTTGTGGATGGTACAGTTGAGTCGGAAATAAATTTTTTTTTTAGTGTTTGTTTTTACTCCGAGGACTCAAGTGTATTCTGTTGGAACTATTGCATTATGCATTTTCTCAATATTAGATGGTGAAATATGAAATGGTAGAAATAGAATAATGTACTTTGTAATAAGTATATTCATTAATTATTATGATAATACATTATTATTTTGTTCTACAGTGTTCTAAAGCAGAAAACAAACTGCCATCTTTGTTTTTATCTACATTTTGATCATCATATTGTGTATTACAGTATTTTTTACCAATTACATTGGCTAAAACTACAAAAGGTTCCAATAAAGTAAAAGATTTTTCAATTTCATAGGTGAGGATTTCAAAAAATGCAGCCTTTACTATTTGTAGTCAGATTTTATTAACAAATCTATGAATAAAATTCAAAATAAATTGATGATTAAATAATTCAATGCATTAACATAAACTGCATCCACTTTCGTAATCTCATTAGACACTACCTTTAACTATGCATGATACAATATTATAATTATCTAAATAACATTATCATAGTTTTGGACAAACACTACAACAAGTCTATGTTCAACAATATCTATCTATGTATTAATTTGTAAAAATAGTATATTTTTAACAAAGGTCTAATGTTACAATATACTGCTTTTAGTTTTGCTACGTGGTAAATACTGTTAACAAACTACTGTTCAATGAAAACATTTTTTATAACTGTGAACGTTTAATTTATTTGTGCTGCCTTAGTGCCAATTTAACATGTTTCTATTATGCAATCCAATCATTAAATAGAGATACTCACTAACTCAAACTTTTACTTAACAAAAACTTGCCACACACTTCATAAAGGTTTTTAAAACTCCCAATTTGCACAAGAGGTAATTCACCTCTGTCTTCAGAGGTTTGACATAAAGGTGAAATATTAAACCAACAACTGAAATGTTAACTGGGCATGGTTACTTTTGGCTAACAATAAAAAACTATACGCATTAAACTAAGTAAAAAAGTAAACAGGCTTTTGCATCTATTGTGGATTTATATAGCGTCAGGGGCAGCTGGTGATTAGTCATGCCCCTACTTACGGGACGCTATAGTGCCTGGGACAGGATTTGAAATGAAATAGGCTTGCCCAGCACCTATACCATCCTGACAGATTAGTCAGCCTAATCCACAGGAAAGACATGGTCAATACGTGCAGAGCTGACTAAGCCGCGGGTTTCCTCACGATGTTTTCCTTCACCGTTTGAGAGCACTAGCATTGTGTTCATACATTTCTCGATAGAAAAACTCATTGGTACACGACTGGATTCGAACCCACGACCTTCGGATCGGAACTATTACAGAAACTATTGCTGAACAAAACATGTATTGTGCTCTCATAAAAGCACTGATCGTTCACCACACCAGTCCTTTTTAGGGGCAAATTAATAGACGATAGTATTTCCAGTATAACTTTGGTAAAATATAGCAAGACTTAGGTAAATGAGGTGTAAAATACCCAATATTATTATTTTTTGCTGTCTGGTTTAATTCATTTTGTCAAAATAAATAGTTCTAAAAGACAAACCTCAGACTAAAATTTTGATACTTTTACAGATAACAATATTTTTGTAGGTAGTTATTATTCTAGATTATTTTAAATTGTCACTATTATAACATCACAACTAAACTGAGTAAAGGCCAGTACAGACCAGCTAGTTTATTATGAACGCGGTTTGCGGTAGACTGCAAACTCTGATTCCCGTCATCCAGGGAGCAACCAAGATATCGCCGATATATTATTGGCGCTGCTAATAAATGGTATGTATAGGTAGCGGCACATAACTTTAGCGCTGAGCGTTATTGCGCAGAAGTCAAAAATAAGGTACCTGAGGGGGGCTAGCGGAATGAAGAGCGGGCGTGCGTAGCGCTGATTGGCTCTCCAGTCGCACTCCGCTCTCTGAACCAATAAGACACATCCAGTGTGTGCGACATGCGCACACTACGACGCATGCGCAGCTATCCCCTCCGCGTATCGCTCAACGCTAAAGTTATACCGCGGCCTTATGCTCAGATACTGGTAGGTATCAGCCCTTGCAGTCTTGTTTGTGTGAAAAGGAGGTGTTACATAATCGATTTACGAATAACCAGATTTCAATATTCGAGCACAGGTACAGACTACTGAAATATAACCAGAGAACATTACTACTTCACTAATGAATCACCTATTCGTAATGCTTATTATTGCTTGAGATATTCGTACGCTTCTGGTTAGAAATCATAATTTTAACTAGTGAGACTACGTTTCCCTAGGTACATTACGTCACTAACATTCAAAGCTAACTCTCTTAAATTGCATGAAAAAATATCGCATATTCTAGTATTTTATACACAACTACTCGTCACTACGCCACTGCACAATGATCTAATAACCAGATGACGTATTATTTTATCTAATATAAATTTAAACCGTCTTTCTTACGACGAAGATAAACAAGACAGTTAAATTTTATACATATTTTTTTGCTCAAACCACAATACCTCACTCTCTTCAATAAAAGCATTTTTCAAATTGCTAATTTTGTAACAGTTTATCTTGTAGTAAGTAAGAAGGCCTACATTGTAGTAGCTACTGAAAGGACCTACGACCTACTTCAATAATGTAAAACAGAAGGTAAAACTAAATACAGTACCAGGGTTGACTAGTACTTTGTGATCAGGTATCAAGTAGATAAAACGTGGTCATTTATAAATTCTATTGTTTGATTCGATAGTGGGTCCCAAAATGTACTGCACTTACAAAATAACAGAGAATAGTTCACAAGCATCTACTATTTAGGTACCTATTGTTGACCAACAAAAAAGTGCAAATTATAATTAGTATTTCCGATCAAAACAATTAAAAGGAGTATTTTATTTAACCACTAATTAAATCTAATTACGTTATTAAAAATAATACAAGGTCCAAACCCCTAATTCAAAATATAAGCCGTAACTAACGTAATATTCGAAACTACATATAGAATTTATTTAATTAGATGACAATTTAGTTCATATGCAACACGGTTAGCATCATGAATCAATCTTAAACTTAACAGCAAAATACTAAAGATCACAGTTTCTGCCATGACAAATGATTTGGCTTTACAAACACATCATTGAATTGATTCACGATATAGACGCCTCACTCATAGGTTTTAAACACCCAGAAGATTCACTCAAAAAGATTAAACACCAAAATACAACCAAAAAGTAGAATTGATTTAAATTCAAACTATTCGCTGCATATTTATTTGTAATTCATATTATTTGCTAGTAAAATGAGGACTATGAAAGGTACATTTACGTCAAAAGACTTTAGTTCCAAAATCTGCAAGTAACAAATTTTAATATAGTACAAGTTGTATAATGGACCGTGAACGTTAGACAAATGGCGCTCCCCTTATTTATAATTCAAGATAAGACTTACAAAAAATGAGATGTGTACTAGCTCTACTACAAAAGAACGATGAACGCCAAACAAATAATGATACAGACGCTAAAGATGAATTGCACAAGGCACAAAGTTTGTACATTTTTACACACTCTCATAGGACTTTAGGTAAGGTATACATTCTAGAGGTGTTACAAACAATCGGGCCAGTTAGATGTAGTTCATGGTGGGATCACATTATAGGAGTCTAGCGAATACTCGCACAGAATTTCTTTGTACCGCGTGAATAGTTCGCCATACCCCGATAATGTTACCCCAGCACTACAGAAGTGTCGCGATCTTGACAAGTTCCATGGTTAACAAAACAGCAGGAATTTATGCAATGACAACATGCCAACGGCGGTTTAAGGTTTTTAGTAAAACCGAACCGAAATAATTTTATAAATTTAGATTGCAGTAGTGTTTCGTGTAAAAATGACATTCCACACTAACCACCCTCAACGTATAGGATAAAACTGAAGAGGGCAATGAGGAGGAAAACTGCCTTTTGCTCGATTTAGGCACCATAGCTTGATCTAAAGAACAACCGCGCATGTATGCAACTGACAGCTATTCAAAGCAGTTTCCACAGTTTCCAAACTCCTTGCTGCACAATTTCCAGACTCCTTGAAACAAACCTATATAGCTGTCAAATTGGCACGCATGCGCCAAGCTAGCTGTGTTTCACGCGATTCTGCTGCCATCTACAAAAACCTTTGCGTGTTCCACCCCATTGCTCTTGCAATGATAATCTAAAATGTACAGCGGATTGGTAGCACGCTGGTTCGTTTGACCGACAAATGCTTCAGTAGGCAAACGGAACGATTCAAGATCGTGCCTTTAATAGAAACTAGGTGCACATAACTCGGGGGCGCAAGGGAGAGTCATTCCGTCTAAAGCGAGTCTGCGCTTAGGGCCGTGCACAGCGTCACGCGTCTGTCTGCACATCCTTGTCGGCCATGGGCGGCGCGCACGGACGATCCGACCCGTATCGCCGAGACAGATCCAGCATTTCTCTCAATCCCTGCAAATTACATTTATTTATTAGTACGTTCAAAAAATCGGTTGTCTGTAAAGTCGGTTTACTGACGATAGTTGAACGCGACAACGTCATACAGCTGTCCACTCGGACGCATCGCTCACTCAAGTAGGAGAGAGACAGATGTCGAACGCTGACGAACGCGGAGGCCAATTGTGCCTCTTTGTCGCTCGTTCCGCGCTCTTGCTTGCACTTCAAGCCTTAAATGGAACGCTTCAGAGCGAGGTAACGCCGCATTTGTCACGTCAAAAGACGTGACATGAGTAGAATTAGAAATAAGGATATCCGTAGGAGAACCAAGGTCACCGACATAGCTCTTAGAATTAGTTAGTTGAAGTGGGCAGGTCATATAGCTCGAAGTACCGACAACCGTTGGGGAATAAATAGGTTCTTGAATGGCGACCACGAACCGGCAGACGAAAAGTAGGGCGCCCACCCACCAGTGGACCGACGACATTGTTAAGATCGTGGCAAGTCGGTAGATGGAAAGAGCTCAGAATCGTTCTTCCTGGAAATGGCCTATGTCCAGCAGTGGACTTCTTCAGGCTGATGATGATAAGTATGTTACGGTACATAACAATACAGATAGTAGGAAAATAATGGCGAGCAAGGGTATTATTGAGGCGCACGATTTTTTTTTTTTTTTTTTTATGTAACTAGCTGATGGAACAAGCATATGGCCCACCTGATGTTAAGTGGTTACCATCGCCTATAACAAAGCAATGCCTCGTGGGTCACGCACGTCAGGTAACAACGATAATTATATTTTGTAAAAGGATTGTTGCAATAAAACAGTAGGAACCAAGCCATAGTTGGTTGCTTGTTCTTCTAGGCTTGGTCGCGTGGTTCTGGCACCTAGACTATAAATAAATAAATAAATATAAAAAGATGTTTCTAATTTTATTGATCTTTGTGATACAACTGAATAAACGATATTTGAATATATCGCATCCTTTCGCTTGATTCACATTCAACTTACAATAATTCAAAGCCCAAGTAGAGTATCTACTCTGATGCCTAGCGTGTATACTAGCTTTCCCAGTGGCTTTGCTCGCGTACAGTAAGTAGCCATCTATAATACATACCTAATATTCTTAAACAGTTAAAATTTACTTGAATAAAAACAACTGTTTAACACCATGATAAATTCTACAAAATAAGGAAGTTTACAAACTGCATAATTGTTATTTAGGACTCGATATCAAATTTATTATTCAACCTGCTCGCTTGTATATATTATGTTAAATATCCTCAATGTTTGCCCTTAAACCACTAACAATATCCTCCTTTGCTCCATATGGAGTCAGGAAACATAACATTTTACTTTTATGGAATCCTTGGGTTCTAGGAGTTAATTTGATCCCAAACTTCACTCATAAACAATACATTGTATGCAGTTAGAGCCTGTCCAGATGGAGCGTTTTACGCGCGAGTGCGCTCGCACGTTTCAATTTATAATGCGTCCAGATGCCGCGTTTTACGCGCGCTCCTACCAAATAGTTGCTCGCGTTTTACGCGCGATTGAGGAATCGCGCGTAAAACGCCCCATCTGGACAGGCTCTTAGGATGCACAGATTCACCACCTAATTTCAAATACACAAAAAGTCATTGTGATTTATGTCAAAATCAAAAAAGATTTTTTAATTTTTTGATGAGGATCAATTTGAAAAGTCTAAAGTGGGTGATAGACGTACGAGCAAGTACGCGTACTTATGGCTCGCCAACCTTTTTCGCTTGTGTGTCACCGTAAGTACGCGTACTTTCAATACATTACTTTCGATACATTAGGTCGGCGAGCCATAAGTACGCGTACTTGCTCGTACGTCTATCACCCACTTTAAAGCTAGGTTAGTCTAGGTGCCAGTTCCATGCGCCAAAGCCTAGAAGAACAGGCAACACGCTGCTTGGCTCAGACCGTTTTTTTTATGATGCATATAATTCGTCTCCACTCACCTTATTCTCTGTAATAAGCCTTTGGTATAATTCCTCCTCTTTCCTAGCATCACCGTTCTCATCCATATTGACTGCCTTAGACATGACTGTTGTCATATCATTGATCCTCTCCGCTTGTTGTCTGATCAACTTGAATAAAAAAAACATGTAAACAATTAACATACATAAATATAAAAAAAGTCGTGTTAGTTACACTATTTATAACTCAAGAACGCCGTCACGCAAAAAGGGCCCGTCTGCGGCCTACTTGCGGAAACCAGTCCGCTCACCAAGTAACTCAAGAACGGCTGAGAATTGGGGGGGTGGCGAGGCAGTTTAGAACCAAGAGACAGACATAGGATACTTTTAATCCCAAAAAAGTAACGGGCACAGGGTGAGCCGAGCCGCGGGCGGTCGCTAGTATCTTAATAAATAAAACAAACATCTTTTATAACTCAAGAACGGCTGCTATTTGGATGAAACTTGGAACAATTTATAAAAAAAATGGTTTTTAGTTAAAATTTAGTAAAAAAATCACTGTCCATGATGAGTATGAATATGGATGGATATGTTAATAGAGGTAGGCCAAAGAAAAGATGGATGAATTGTGTGAAAAAGGACATGGACAAGAAAGGAGTGAATTGACGGCTGATAGAGGGGAATGGAAGAAAAGAAGATAAAGAGAAAGAAAGAAAGAAAATATTAAAATGCTAGCTGCCGACTGATAATAGAAATGTTTTACAGTTATTCTCCCATTTCCTATAGACATTATCAATTCTAACATTCAAAGTCAGTTTTTGATGACTGTGCATTAACATACCAACTTTCACATTTTATAAGTAGGCTGATGAGAGGTCAATATCCAACACATTGAACACCATTTTAATAGCATACTATTTTTAACAGACCTCTAACTGGTTTGATTGGTACAGTCAGTATCAAAAGTAGATGGCAATTTCAGTTATTAAATTCCTCTTTTCTCTGGATTAGGCAAAGTTATGGCAACTTTTGTTTACAAATAATTATGACTCAAAGCCAATCTTCGAATGAAGTTCAAAACTTCAATCTTAATGAGCTGGGTTAAGAAATATTCGAGCTATCATTATCATCAGCCTGAAGAAGTCTACTGCTGGACATGGCCTCCTCTACATCTTTCCAGGAAGACCGATTCTGAGCCCTTTCCTTCCATCGACTTCCCGCGATCTTATGTCGTCGGTCCATCTGGTGGGTGAGCGCCCTACGTTTCGTCTTCCGGTTCGTGGTCGCCTTGCGAGAGCTTTTATTCCCCAACGGTTGTCGGCTATACAAACCAGAAATGCAAATAATTTTTGATGCTGACTGTACAACTGTATTTTGAACTCATTGCGCCCACATGCTTGGCCCAGTGTCATCCCAATTATAAGCTTTGTATTGAATGACAATCACAAAAGGAGAAAGCTTGCCGATATTTGGAATCCAAACTTGTATGTAGGAATCATAAATAAAATAATACACATATCAAATAAAGTTCTATTGTGCATGGAAGAAGAAACTTAGCTGGAACTAGTTTTAGAGATTTTGAGTAAAAATGGATAATGAGATAGGAAGGTAAATAAAGAAGTTTAAGATGCAGATATACCACTGACAGATGATGACAAATAAGCTGTTTTAAGACAGACCACTTCACTTCAGCTTCTTAACCTGCGCACATCTAGGCGATCAGATGAAATGCTGTCAAATATTGCTAAATGAATATAATATGTGCGCAGGCCTTTATAACACATTCCTTAATGATGTATTCTACAGAACTCACATAGTTCATCATTTAATAAACATGAACTTATTTGAAGTTAACTAATTATCATCAACATTAGCCTATAGAAGTCCACTGCTGGACATAGACCTGTCCTGTATATTTCCAGGAATAACTATCTTAAGCCTACTACATTCACTGACTTTTCCCGATCTTAAAATGTCAACATTGAGTGGTCTAACTATAGCAAAGATTATTGAATTACCTCTTGTTGTTTTTCATTTACAGCAGCCGTGAAATCTATTCTGGTCTCCCACACTCGTTTCTCCGTGTGCTGGCGGTACTTTGACATGATGAGATCTAAAGCTCTTCTGTGGTCATCTAACGCAGCTCTGAGCTCTCCATTCTCACGCTGTACATCCCGCATCAGCCGAGATTCCCTCTCTATGCTGGCTATGAGAGCACCCCGAGGCCGTTCCCTGGATGCTTCATTGAGGGTATCAACCTCTTCTTTATACTGAAAAATAATTGGAACAATAATACTGCTAACCTAGATTACAACAGTAGGTGCTACTGAATTATCTATTTGGAAATTCAACACTAAACACAATCATGCTAAAGTGTGAGAAATTCTTATGTGGTATTTTATAATTCAAGCTGTTCATAACATTTTCTAAGTGAGGAGGGTACATATTTCAAGGTCACGCGAGTTTTTCAGAGGCATTCTACAACAATAAGACTTGAAGGTGGCTGGCAACGAATTATATTTCAATGCCAACGTGGAAGGGCTGACTACAGGTTTCTCCAAACGTTGCTGCATGAGATAGACCATTTTCCGTAGTTTCAATTACCTGTTTCATCGTATGTATTTGTCTGTAAGCTGTCTGGGTTTCGGTTAGCAAAGCATCTGCCTCGGTCTCCCGTTCTTTCAGGCGACCTGCTAGTCTTTTTGCGTCCAGTATTATTTGCTGTATGGTCAGTGACATCTGAAAACGGCAGAAGCCAGAAGGCACAATAGAATACCAAGTCTTGAAGTTCAATAACAAACGTACGACTTTTGAGACACACACCCTGATATCCACACAGAATAGAAGCACGAATAACGTTTCATCTAACTAGACGTATACAATTTATTGAATTAGAATAACATTACGATCACTAGGAACCAAACGATGCACATCAGCTGTTTCGTAGTTTTGATAGGGCAGCCATTAGAATTAGATGAGAAGCTTTCAAATCAAATTGTCTTGAAAATGTCACTTTACACCAATACATGGCCACCCGCCACACTACTGCCTCCTAGATAAAGCATGAGTAAAAGAAACAAAGTATACCAAAAATGCCATGAGCAAAAGAGACCAACTCTGTAATCATGACATCCAAAATTGGAATGAATGAACAAGGAAGTATACAAAATCTTTGTGAATGAATGATAAAATATTTGGGCCGGCTACTGTACAACCATGGAAAACACAGGCAAAAACCACAGCCAGGATTATTTGGCCAAAATGTTTTTTACATGAAATCCATATTCTAACAATCATCAAATTACCATACTACTACACAGACACCACCATGGAAGGCTACTACAATACAATACCTAACAAAGATTATAAAGCTTCGGACTATAAACCTACCTACCTAATCTCTACGCATTTGAGTCCTCACTGACTCACCTCGCCTAAAAGTTGGTGACTTACCCCCGAATACTGAAACGCAACTCAGATTTAAGCACGTCTCAAGCGACGATTATTTGACAGTTTTCAATGAAAATCTGTCAAATATTCGTCGCTTGAGACGTGCTTAAATCTGAGTTGCGTTTCAGTATTCGGGGGTTAGAAGAATAAGGTCTCTCGGGAGAAGTTCCGGAAGCTTATTCTTCTACTTTCATCATTTCAATGTTCCGATTTTGTCATGTCAGGGTGTTAATAATCCTGGCGTAGCGTTGGACTAGTTAATCCGTGTTTTGTCTCTTGCATTGACATGCAATTGTCAACTAGAACAAATGTGACAAAACACGGATTAACTAGTCCAACGCTACGCCAGGATTATTAATAAGACCCTAGTATTTTGATGAGGTAGACTAGGTGCAGATACATAACTTCATAAAGGCTATCTTAAAAAATATAGCTACCTATCTATGGTAGATAGATAGATCGATAGATACCTATCTAAGTAAGTAAACAGACCTTTGCATCTATTCTAGATGATTTAGTATATCGTCAGGGGCAACTGGTGATTACTCATGCCCCTACTTCTTCTTCTTCTTATCGTATCACTGATTCTTTTGAACCAAGAGTGGTGAAAGGATTTTAAGTGCGCCTCAAAGAGGCTAATTTCATGCACGTGACAAAATTACCTATGTTTATTCGAACTTTTTCGGCCTTATTATAAAACAGAGACTAAAGATAAACCAAAGATGATACCTTAGTTAGACCATGGTTTAGACAAAACCTTATTACAAATCATAGCCTATCTTTGAGAGCACTGGCATAGTGTACATACATTTTTGAGCAGAAAAACTCATTGGTACACGATACACTATATACACGACTGGATTTTAACCCAAGAGAGCGGGGGAGAGGGGAAGAGCGCTGGTGGCCAACCGCTCTCCCCCTACTTACGGGACGCTACGGAGCCTGGGACAGGATTTTTAGATGAAATAGGCTTGCCCAGCGCCTGTACCATCCTGACAACTTAGTCGGCCTGATCCACAGAATAGACATGGTCAATAGGTGATACGGCTAACCTGCCTAAAATTAAAATTATTGGAAACTAGCACATATAATAAAATACAGATACAAAGGCCTCAAATTATTTTATTTTTCTTAAATATTATCAATGGGTCTTATTATTTAAACCTAATGAAATGAATATCAAAATAAAAACATTAATTCAGAAGGGTACTTTACTTACCTACTTTCATATTTGGTTACAGTATTGGCGCTTTGGTATAAAAAGTACCTATTCTACTACTGATTTACCATTTACACTTATTTTTTAAGAGAACAATTTTTTTTTAGCCTATATCGTCCCACTGCTGGGCAAAGGCTTCCTCCAAAAACTTCCAGAAGAGAAGTTTATGAGAACTATTATAATAACAAAAAAATACTTGATTTAGGTCATAAGGTGAATACCTAGGTTGATTAAGATCAATCATTATAATTAGAACCATTCACTAGTCCTCATTACCCTTCCCTGTCTACCTTAGCACGGTGACAGTTCTCAAAATATTTTCTTATAGATAATACGTAATGAATGTCCACGTTCTAAAAAACTACTAGGTAACTTTTCAAAGATTGTGTTTAGCAAGAAAGCCCTTGATGAGCTCGTTGATCCTCCTAGGCACTTCCTGCTGCATGAAGTGGCCTACATTATCTAGCACGACAGTTTCTATTGTAGTGTATTGTTCCTTCATGACGTCTTGCAGACTGAGGGTCAGATAGACGTCTTTTTCACCATTTACCACGAGGAGGGGGACCGGTTCGTTGTGGACCCTAGCCGGGAGAGTGTAGGAGAAGTTGGCCCGGTAGTAGTTTATGGGAGGAGTCAATGCATCTGTAAAGAAGGTTTAATAAGTAAGGTTTTTGTAGTTTCAACCGCCTCTTTGGTGAAATTCACCGAGCATAGACAACTCTTGGTTCTACACCAAGCAATCGGTTGCAAGCTTGCAAATAGTTTGCAAACCTTGCCGCTGTTATTTGAATGAAGCTGATTGGTTGGAATCATGAGTAATTGTCTATGCTCGGCCAACTTTACCAAACTTGACGGTAGGGCTGCAGATGTGTTTGGGATATAATATTGTATGTATCTACTACGAGGGTGCCTGGATTTATGGAAATAAAACTGATTACGTTGTTGTCGTGTGTGCATTTGTTGATTCGATTCAATGATATTACGTAGTTGTAAAGGTACTTAAACTGTGCGGGCCCATCCCACTGACGACATGGTAAAGATTGCGGGAAGTTGGTGGATGGCAAAGGCTCAGAATCATTGTACCTGGTACCTATGGGGGAGACTCATGTCCAGCAGCCGACTTCTAAACTGATAATGTTACCTTCATAAACTTACATGGCTTGCCGAACCAGAACTTGTAGCACTCGATGTCATGTTCGTCGGTGAAGTCATTCCCAGGATGCAGCATGACGGTGTTGTAAGCCTTCATGTCGTTCATGAGGAACATCAGCTCACCTAGGCATGGCATTCGGAACATGAACACGTACCTGGAAATAATGTCAAAAATAATATTGAATAACAATGTTTATGAAAATAAAGCAAATCCAGCAGGGCGAATGGCGAAAACTTTGATCAAAAGTGAGGAATATTTTGAAAGCAAACCAGCAAACCAGAAATGTACCTAGTCTACTTTTTTACGAATCACATAAACTTCTAAAATGGTTTGGAGGCGTTGTTTCGATCACAGAAAAGCAAAAACGCTTTTGCTTGGTGCATAAGTCGTTTCGAAATTCTTCAAAGTGCCAAAAGTCTAGAATTCAGACAGTTAGGCTGCCGATGTCGATCAGTGAAGCGCTGTCAAATTTGACAGCGTTTCATTGATCGCCATCGCCAGTGACCTAGGTGTGCGTAGGCCTTTACTTCCTAGTCGTCCTAGTGATTGAGGTAGGTAATTATTTTATTATTCTTTATTACCCAGGCGAAAGGTATCATAAAATGAACAGCATACAATCACACAATGTATGCTGGTAATCCACACAGGTACTAAACTACACACCCATCTTACGTAAGTGTGAATGAATAAATTCCAATGTTGCTTGCGATCCAGTAAAGTGGGACAGAAGTCAGCTAAAAAGGTTGACGAGAAATCAATGACGTATAGTGACGTAATAAAAGTACTGTTGGCCTTACTGATAGCGACTGACCTTTGCACAGTAAAATTCTTGTCTGCGGTCACAATCTTATCAATGAAACCATCAGACCTAAGAGGACACTGTCAGTATTTTGTTTGTATACTGGGAGGCCAATGACCTGAATAAGAGATGATGTGCCTACAAGTATGTAAACTAACATTGAACATAGCTGTTTTAAAAACTGTGTTTCAATGTAAACGTACCGTCAACCATTTCAACAGTTGGGGTCACCAATGAGAATTATTTTCAATGCCGCGAATGGAGATGAAAATGAATTAATTTAATATGGCAAATCACCTACAATATGTATACATTTCAGTAATATTCTACAGGAAACAGACGCTTAAACTAAGATAGGTAGTTATAGTTAATTATTAATCGAACCAGCGGAGCGAATACCTACCGGCCAGCGACGCGGCAGCATTTATCAAAAACTGTATAATTAGCCGGATTTATTGACTTTAAGTATAGTTTTTGAGATAGGTACGACTGAAATCCTTTATAACGAGTGACCTTAGTTCCACAGCTGGAATCGTCATGCATAATAAATTGTTATGGTGCTGACACCGTAAAACAACTCGATTATCCATAAATTGTAATTATAGTAGCTCCAGTGAGGAGTCAATCCAACCTAGTAAGTTTAAGAGAGCAACGAGTGATCAATAAGGGAGTGTAAGAGTTATAAGACGAGTAGCTATAGTAAGGGATAAATCCAACCTTGCAAGTATAAGAGATCAACAGTGGGGTGATCACGTAACTTTGTTGCAATCAAATGCTTGTTGCAATCCTCAGTTTTTACATGATTGTGAGCTTCGATTGCAATAAAAACGAATACAAACAAAGCCTTGTGTCTGACAAGCAAGGATTGCAATTCATATTCGTTTTCTAATGCAATCGAAACTCAAAAACATGCAAAAACTGACGATTGAAACAAGGATTTCATTGCAACAGAAGATACGTGATCACCCCGCAGATCAACAACGGAATGTAAGAGTGGTAAAAGTGATGTGTTAAACCAACCTAGTGAGTTATGAGAGCGAGAGATCAACACGGGAGTGTATGAGTTGTAAGTATAGTAGCTCCAGTAACGTGTCAATCCAACAAAGTGAGTGTATAAGAGAACGAGAGATCAACACGGTCAGTGTAAGAGAACAACTAGTGGTGTAAGAGTTGTAAGTGAACTTACCAAGACTTCAGCATCTGATTCCTGTCTCCCCAGACCTGCTGCAGCCATGCCTCTCTAGAAGTGCTGCCCAGCATCACGCACGCGCTCAGGACCTCTGGATACTGGTCACGGAACCTGCAGGCGATAAGGCCGCCCCAGTCGTGAGATATAAGGATGCATTTTTTTGCACCTGTAATAGAAAAGTGGGAAATAGTAGGAAGTTTTCTAACAATGCCACAGGCCTAGTGATTTTCGGCTCCTAATTTGTTAAACTAAAACCCAGTTTTATGTAACCGCTGAATGTAAGATTGTTCTTCCATTACTTGTTCCAAAAAAATGTTTTATCTACCTATAGCTTGCAGATATTGGAAAAGGTCAGTGCACATATCGACCTTAATACGGTGACAAGAGAAGAAGATAAACTAATAGGTAGGTACCTACTTACAGTAAGTAGTACCTACCTACTTAGGCATATGTGCGATAATCCGCCTTACAAGTTTACTTTAATTATATAGATAACCTAATCAATCCCTTGACATTAGTTCATTACTTTAGTAGTACCTAGTGTACCTAACCTACGTAGTATAGAGCACTTTGTGAAGGGCTCGTCCGGGGAAGTACTACCACCATGTCTATTTCTGCCGTGAAGCAGCACTGTTGTGTTTCGGTTTGAAGCGTGTGCGTGCCGGTGAAATTACTGGCATGTGAGGATGAGCATAAAAAGTAGGACTCTTATTTATCTTACCTAATTCGCGTATTAGATCTCGAATATCCTCGACAAGGAGTTCTATTTTATAGGAGCTTACGCCTTCTGGCTTTTCAGAGTCACCATACCCCCTCTGATCCACAGCGACACACCTGTGAAAAAGAAAAAAAACTTTTTTCGAAGTCAAGAATGAACAAGTGGATTAACAAGGCGTGCTCCTTGGAACCTTTTCACTTTCCATCAGGTGCGATGGCAGTCAAAAAGTTTAGTTAGGTATAAGCAATTAAAATAAAAAGTTGAACTATAGGATCGGCCAGCGGCGAACGACTGCGGAATACGACGGCGAAGTGATCGTACGAACTATGTGCGAACTATACCGTAAACACCGCCGAGATCAGGCCTGCAGGTCTGTTTGCCATCCCAGTTCGCAGCTGTTCGCGCTGGCTGTGCTGAAATTTTTGTGATGCCTAACTCACCAATAATTCTTTTGAAATTCCACAATTTGGTGTCTCCAAGAGTACCAGAATTCGGGAAATCCATGCAGAAACAGCATCAGTGGCTTTGTGGTGTCTCCACTTTCTACGTAGTGAAGTTTTGTGCCATCCTGAAAAATAGAATTGCTTGTAAATATATTATGATCGATTAGTCCAAAAAGTGTGGGTAGTGCTTAGTTTTGCAAATTTAGCTACACAACTTGGCGGAAGTTTGGTGAAGTTAACCAGTAGACTAAAACAACTCCTGCTGGGCGATTGCGATTGTGTAACTCTGTTGCAATCAAAAGTTTGATACTAACAAGGAACAGCGATCACATATTTTATTGCCATCATTTTTCGACCACTATCTGTTGTCGTGCTAGTCTTAAAAAGCGAAGTTGAACTGACAAATAGGACTAGGTTTTGATTGCAACAAAAGATACTTTGTGCGCCACTGACTCCAACCATTTGGCTGCAAGCCTTGCCGTAAAGATTTGAATATGATTGATACAGTTAGATATCCATTCTAACCAATCTATCTAACTGTAGGTACCTACAGTTCTTACTAAAAGCTAATCCAGACTGTACCTGTATTCCTTCATAATTTTAAAACGATTTTGTATTCACCTCACGTAGCGACTGTCATTATTTATATCTAACGTCGCAAGACTGGACTTTGAATACATACATTTTGTTACATTATCTTCGTGTGTTGTAACATTCCTGTAATGATTTGTCTGATTTGATTACTATACCTGCTCAAAGTCCAAGCATTAGATTTTATCTTGATAACAATAATTAAGATTAGTAGGTATGTAGTTACCTTCCTGTACCTAAAATTATTTAAGTGATAAGCATAGTTTATTTAACTGTAAATTTGAAAACCTCAGTTTTTAAATATTAAAATGAAAGCATGTCACATTTGAGCTGCTCGTTAACAGTCTCTTGTCACTGTCACTTTCATGTCAAAAAATAAAGATGGAGATGGGGTAAGACTAACAGAATTTCGACAATTAGTGCCAGCACCCAAAAAAGAAAGAAGTGAAGACTATAAACCTTATGTAACTATTAATGTTTCTACCAAAAGAGTATATTTATTATGTCATAAAAGTGCATTATATCCGCATAATTCTAGCAGATAACCGGCGTCAGGTAACCAGTGATCAGATCAGCTATCTGGTTTTCATTGTACAAACTCCGCTTAGTATAGGGCTAAATAAATAAATATCATAGACAATCCACACAACACTATCTAGCCCCAAACTAAGCAGAGCTTGTACTATGGGAACCAGATAGCTGATATAATACTCAATATACTTATTTTTATTTGCAAGATAGTGTTGTGTAGATTGTTTACCATATTTTTTTATAAAATATTTTATCATTTTTGATTAAATATTCTAATAGATCTTTTCTACAACGATCTACAACGATTCTCGTAGCAGAGTCTATATTTTTTCTTTCCGTTAAGAAATTCAAACTGTTAATCTAGTTTAGCTGCTGACTGTACCCACCAGTATACCTAAGAACACGCCAGCAAGACCAGAAAGCGGTGCATTTGGTTTCCCAGTTTCATTATTCAGTAACACTCACGCGAATACAACACTGTTGTTATGTGATCGATTATGTCTATTACAATCGAGGCATGTAAGTAAATAGTAGCTTTTTACAGGCCTCGTACTTTCCTGTCATTGCAAAACAATCGATCGAAGGAAAAATAAAGTGGGGCATAAAGAACAAAAACAATGTACGTTAGGTACTTTTAAACTGAATGAAATCTATTTATATATATACTCTGTACCTACTGTGTTTGGTGCTTACTTACGTAGATAGGTAATAATAAATTACATAGGTTCTGATCCAGAGATTTTTTTTCCTTATGTGGTGAGGAAAAATCTTTAGAAACTTAAAACTTTGTTAACTAGATAAAAAATATATTTCAATTATGCAATAGTTTCCATCTAAGATGCTGAACTCTCAAATGGAATACTAAAAATGTCGCAGAAATGATGAATGAAGAATTACGCGCGTTGATGTCTTTTGTACGGGAAATCTATATTTTTTCCTAGTCGCTCGTAGCAACGATTTTCTTTTACAAGACAAGCGTTTGTTCCCTCGCCTTCTTCATCTTATCGTGTCTCTGGTTCTTTCAAACCAGTGTGGAGAAAGGATTTCAAGAGCACCTCAGAGAGGCTCCTTTCAATAAATTCTAAGTTTGTATATCCCCGCCAAAAAAATCTACACGCGTTTGAATGAAGAATTCGTTCACCATACATGCATTTAACAGTTATAACACTTCCAGTCATCGAAGGCCAACCACGCTACAAATAAATTAACATATAATTTCCTCACCAATGAGCAGATGTTAAATAACAAGCTATTATTGATCGAGTGACCGAAGCCAACCGAAGCGGCCGAAGATCTTTCAGGCAGCTTGAGAATAAAGCCTGTCACACACGTATCTATAATATTATTATCTTATAGCTACGGGCTATAATAGGTTTTCAATTATTTTATGTGTGTAGATTTGTAGGTTTGTCAGGCCCTTGTCGGGTCAGAACTTTTGAACCATCCGATCTGCATGAAATTTGATAAGTTCAGAAATTTACTGGTAGTAAGTAATAATGAGTTCAATCGTGCAAGAGGTTTTTAAGATTAAGGAAGTGGCAAATGCATAACAAGATGCGACGTCAAAACAAATAAAATTATTTACACAAACGGAAAAAAAAACTTTATCTAGGGCTATGAAAGAGGTTTGTTATTATTTGAAACTCTGTCACCAAGAAGGAAGTAGTTCGAGAAAAATCCAAATATTGTAAGATTGGAGCGGAAATCACAAGATATAAATAAAAAATACGAGATTTGCTAAACATCATCTTCCTGTCCTTATCCCAGTATAAATGGGGCCAGCAATGTATTTGTGCAAAACATCCTATAATTTTTCAATTGATGTGCTAAAAGTACCATCCGAGGAGCCTAATTCTCGGACTGACCGAGATTTTCAATGTCTCTTATATTGGCATTGCACAACTCCGCACTTTTTCTACGTTTTCCGTATATCGTAGCTGTCGAGGCTTCTACGATGAGGTCGTCGATGAATTACTCAAGAAAATCATCCATTCTCTCTTCGAAAAGAAGCAATAGAATAAAATTGCAAAATGATCTCAGTCGGCCCGAGAATTACGCTCCTGATGCCTACGTAGTTTGAAGTTCGACGAAATCAATTTATGATGGCGAGGACCAAGTTATGTTTGCCGGCTGGAGCGTACGAATTTTATTCTTGCGTTATTCGAGTTTTTGTCAGTTAGGTACATGCAGCTTACATAAACTATAGGTACTGAGCCTTTACTGAACTGATCTCTCCCTAGCAACAAGTTATTAACCGCGCACTAAAGGCCTGCGCACACCTAGGTCATTGGCGATCAGTGAAACGCTGTCAAATTTGACAGCGATATTTGTCAGCGTTTCATTGATCGCCATCGCCAGTGGCCTAGGTGTGCGCAGGCCTTTAAGAAAACCAGACATAGTAGTAGACGTCATGTGCACTGCTTATTTCATTCAATGAGAGTTTAACCTTGAAATATTATCAACAAGTGAATCGTTTTCGTTCGTTTTTTGAATGCGAGCTTTATCAGCCCAAACCACTTTCATTATTTTCATGCCGCTACAAAAAATGTATGCATTAATAAATTTATGGAGGTTTATTATTTGAATGTCTGGCCCGTATGCAGAAATCATGCTTGAGTCTGAGTCGAACATCAAGCATTTATTATATTTTTTGACACAAGCATTGTTCCTGCATACGGCCCTAAATGTAGTGATGCCAATAAAATAATAATATGTAAGGTATTAGATACACTTTATAAAACTATGGTCGGTAAAATATATAAAAGTTTTGGCATTTCCGAATTTTCCTAATGTTTAAAAAGTTTAAGAAAATTCAATTGGTACTTACATTAACTTTGGTATATTTGTGCATTCCATATTTGGGGTCCGTCAGACGAGTGGGCGGCATCAACCTCAACTTCGGCGCCCAAGGGTTACTGAAGGGATTCTTCAGATACTGCACCCCGAACAGGATCACAGTTAGACAGCTATAAAATATTGTTAAAACATTGGACACCGCAACACGGTACAGGAATTGACCCACACCCATGTCTGCGACTATTTCAATATTATTTTGTTGTATCGCACTCCGCACGTCCGTATCGCACTGCGTGCCACAAGCAACTGAATTAAACTGTACCACTTATTGGGTAACTGCGGTGAGGTATGTAATATACAAGTTTCCCGCTGGCAGATAAACCACGTGAGTAGAGCAAAACTAAAATTCATACAAGAAATACGTTTGCAATTTCATCACGAGCATACAAGTGATATGAAAAATGCCGCTACGTCAAAGTCCAGTACACATTAGGGCGAACAGGTGCAAACTGCGAAGGCAATGGGGCGCGGTATTAGCGAACAGTTTTTGTTTAACCCGCCAAAAGGCTGTATAACATCCGCACACACAATTATCTATCGCAGTTTGGTCATTCCATACAACACTGTCTAGCCCCAAATGGAAACAGAGCAAATAAGGGAACCAGATAAGATAGCTGATATAGTATGCTTAGATATTTGATTTTGTAACATACTTAATTAGAATACAATAAGTATAACACCCAGACAGAGAACAAACATATTTATTCATCAAGCAAATATTTTTGAAGTGAAAACTTCTTTAGCGGCGTTGAGCACTTTTTCTGTAATGGGTATAAAATCTTAAACTCGCGTCAGCGCGTCAAGACACGTGACCTGATCGAAAAAGCGTAAGACGGATGGAGAGTAGACAGCTATCCCCTCTCTACGGCGCGGCGAAAATGTATGCCTGGGCCTACTGTTTCGTTTAGGCAGCGCAGGGCGCTTGCGCGAATGTTCGTGTATGTTACAGCGTGCCAAATAACAAACAAGCCCCCCCTAACCATTCCAAAATATCAAACATGCTCAACGTTAATAATCAAGTTTTCACTTCTGCCGGCACTCCCGGAGTGCAACCCGTATTTTTTTTGTCGGTGGGGTTTTGTTGATCAGTTCGCTATGCCATCACAGTTCGCAACTGTTCGTCGCGATGTAGCCGATCCTTATAAGTCTTATCACCACGTAATATAATATATGTATAATATAGGTCATGACGCTATTCTGCCGGGCTCCATTCGGTTCGGACGGAGGAAACTTGATTGTTGCCAACTACACAAGGACCAGTCTGGCAATTCAGCCAGCGGAATGAGAAGAGTTCTGAGAATTGGAGCACAGAGATGTAGCACTTACCACAGAATATAAGGGTCCGTTCACACAGACCGGCTCGGAGAGAAGAACAGATTTTTATCACGTTGAAAATAGAGTTTTTAGCATTTTGTAGTAAGGTTTATTTTTGCATCTGCACTGCTTTTGTCATTAAGAATGCTTGAACGCGCTTGGTGTGAAATAATAAAGAGGAGCTGACCGGCTCCGATCGCGTCCTTTTTTCGTCGGCTGCGAGCGCATCCGCTTTCAGATCGCTTCAAACCGGTCTATGTGAAATGGTTGGCGGCTCTATTTATCTCTCTATCTACCAACTCCAAGCGTATACGATCCGGTCTGTGTGAAAAGAAAAATACGCGCCGATGCTCTCCGAGCCGGTCTGTGTGAACAGACCCTAAATAAGTATCACGTGCTATTACTACCATTTCCGCTCCAGCCGGGGCGGCGGCGTTGAAGCCGGTTTGATAAGTCTACCGACCTATGTAAATACTTACATAACTGGTTCGCCCCAAACTGAGATCGCAATGTCCGCGATCAGCTGAACTTGAATAATATAACCGTGAATTTCCTTTTTGAATGTATGAAGACAAACCGGAAGACATTGTAAAAACCGCGGGAAATCCGTTGACAAAGAGACCTCACTCGAAAATAATGAAAAACGATACACTATAAACGAAGCTCGTACCACGGAACACTATTACCCAAGAGGGTTCATCATAGGGTTGTGGGCAAAGGCAATAAATATTGCACATCGGCTTTTTTGCTTTCGTAGAGCGCTATTTCTTTCTAAAGCACGCTACGCTTTATTAAGAAGCCGAATTTAGCCGATGTGAAATATTTGTTACCTGTTGTTGTTGTCTTTATTCTGAGCTACAATTTTAATACTGACTGACGTTTTGAGATCACTTTATTTCTTCTTATTTGGCTGCTGTGACTAATTGTCACAATGCCAGTGCCCGTTTCATGCTAGTGTCATAAATGGATGGAGAAGTATCATCAGAAAATGGCCGGTATTCTTATATGATCGAAGAGACGTTTTGTGTAATACCGAAGCAGCGATAACCCATCTAAAGGCCTGCGCACACCTAGGTCGCTGGCGTTGGCGATCAATGAATCGCTGTCAAATATCGCTGTCATACTTGACAGCGTTTCACTGATCGCCATCGCCAGCGACCTATATAGGTGTGCGTAGGCTTTAACTGGCAGCAATGTAAGTCTAAACTTAAACACGAAACTTTGTCTTATCGTTTTGGCATAAGATAAACGTCATGCTAGTTAAGCAACTAACGATGTGGTTAGGTAAGATAACGATATCTTCAGTCTGTAAACCTGAATTACAAAATTATCGGTATCGTTACACGACCGAGAGAGGTAGACGGACAATCAGCATTATAAGCAGATGATTATCGGACAGCAATTAAAAAGTATAAACCTAAGCAAGAGTAAAAAAATAAAGAGAAGAAAAACAAGAAGAGTGATTGAATAATAAATATTGTGGACAATCCACACAACACTATCGAGCCCCAAACTAAGCAGAACTTGTACTATGGGAACCAGATAGCTGATATGATACTTACATATTTTTTTTAGTTACTTTCTTAGAATACAATATACTTAACACCCAGACAGAGAACAAACATCTGTGTTCACCACACAAATATCTGTACTTGGTGGGAATTACGGCGCAGAAGGCAGGGCTACTACCAACTGAGCTGAGAGGCTATTCGATATCAATACGTGTCTTCTAGACTATCCTACTACATCGTCGGCCACACCGCCATTTAACATCAAGTGAGATCGTGGCCAGAGAGATAGTCTATATTCTTTTATGGACATAAAAAAATATAAAAAATCCAGTTAGTTCAGTCTGTAAAGTCGATTTACTGACGATTGTTGAACGTGACAACGTCATACACATACTGTCCACGCGGACGCATCGCTCACTCAAGTAGGAGAGAAACAGATTATGTCGAACGCTGCCGAACGCGGAGACCGATTGTGCCTCTGTGTCGCTCGTTCCACGCTCTCGCTTGCACTTCAAGCCTTAAATGGAACGCCTCAGAGCGAGTTAACGCCGCATGAGTCATGTTTTTTTGTGCGTGCAGCCGCGCCGCGCCGGCTCCATCGAATTATTAGACGTTGTCACGTCAAAAAAGTTCGGTCAGTTATTGTGAGTCGTTAAATATCTACCAAAAGTATAACTTAAATAATCAAAAGTTCGGTCAGTTATTGTGAGTCGTTAAATATCTACCAAAAGTATAACTTAAATAATCAAAAGTTGGTTTTTGGAAATTCATCATTACAATCACTTCCAAAGTGATACCATGTCGATGACTCAACCTGGTGTATGCTAACTATTTTTTTTTATTCCTTAGCAGGCAGACGAGCTGACGGGCCACCTGATGGAAAGTAGTCACCGTCGCCCATAGACACATGCAACACCAGAAGTGGTGCTGATGTGCTGCCGGCCTTTTAAGAAGTGATAGACCCGCCTTTTGAGGGACCCTTTGAAAAAAGACCTCGTTGCGGTAAATAAGTATATTTCGAATTTCTGAAAAACTCATTAATTTCTAATGCTGTCTGTACTGTGTATAGCATGTTACTGCTTTAGATTGTTTTAGTGGATAACTGATATCTTTATGCAAAAAACAATCCATTTTCTATTTAATTATTGCTCATACATTGTAATGTATCTCATAGTTAGGTAAACTCGCGATTACATTCGCAAATAGGTACGCAAAAACTTAGTAAACCTACCAACTGATTTCAAGATCTATGTCTAATGTCCGTTGTATATATCTTATACCTTTAAACGAGAAAATCTTGTATATATATATATATATATATTTAGGATCTCGGAAACTGAGCCAACAATTTTCATGAAATTAAGTATACAGGGGTTTTCGGGGGCGATAAATCGATCTAGCTAGGATTCATTTTTAGAAAATGTCCCCTTAATCGTAAAGTAAATAATCAACTTTATCATAAAATCATAACTCCTAGCGCCAGACTCCTAGGGACAGAGAACGCCATCTATTGACGAGTAGTGGAGTTTATTATTATGTCGGTAAGATCGAAATATATTAATATTTAATCAGTATGTAAGTAATTCGTATTTAAATATAATTCACAACAACAGTTTACCAAAAAAAAAAATACCGAGCGAAGCTCGGGCACCAACTGCTAGTTATTATACCTTTAAACGAGAAAATCTTGTATATATATATATATATATATTTAGGATCTCGGAAACTGAGCCAACGATTTTCATGAAATTAAGTATACAGGGGTTTTCGGGGACGATAAAACGATCTAGCTAGGATTCATTTTTAGAAAATGTCCCATTAATCGTAAAGTAAATAATCAACTTTATCATAAAATCAGAACTCCTAGCGCCATCTGTTGATTAAGTCATGAGTTAGTGGGACATAGAACGCCATCTATTGACGAGTAGTGGAGTTTATTATTATGTCGGAAAGATCGAAAAATATTAATATTTAATCAGTATGTAAGTAATTCGTATCTAAATATAATTCACAACAACAGTTTAGGTACCCAAAAAAAAAATACCGAGTGAAGCTCGGGCACCAACTGCTAGTTGCAATAATGCGACGTGCGACACTATAGTCCGCACAATAATCAAGATAGGTACTTTGCGCGTGACAGATGGCCAAATTGAAGAAAAACTCCCAATCTGAGATATTAACTTGCATTAAACGCAATACAAGTTTGATTTCGAAATATATATTTCCGGTTCATTTTATTCATGTTTTTCGTCATTTATTTGTCACGCGCAAAATTATATTGCGCGGGCAAATACCATGAAAGTTACAATTTGTAATCATTATAGAAGCTGGCTTACTGTATTTTTTACTACTTTACACAACTTTACAAAGCAGTTTTACTTTGCAGTGCAACAATGCAGTTTGCATTTGATGCTAATTTTAGATTGTAAGATAGTTTCATCTCAGTATACAGGGTGTATAGTTCCATCTTTCATTATTATAAATATAAATATTGTGACACAACCCACACAACACTATCTAACCCCAAATTAAGTAGAGCTTGTGCTATGGGAACCAGATAGCTGATTTAATACTTACTTATTTTTTTTTGCTAATAAATACTTTTATCCTGAGTTCCTTATTATTCCTGTCATCGTGTCATTTTTTATTAGAGTTTCACTCTTAAGCATAGCGTGATGTATGCCTTAAATAGCTTCTTATAGTAATGTACTAAGTAATGCTCATAAAGTAATAGAATACATTTTTCGACAAATTTACGCGGGTGAAACCGCGGGGCACAGCTAGTACGATATAATTATTGACCAAGGATGGCCCACCTTATGTTAATTGGTAACCATCGCCTATAACAAATTACCTCGCAGGTCACGCACGGAGCTTACCCTACGATAAACTACCCTGCGTCCATCAACTTGAGGCATACAGATGTTAAGCCTGACGTGCCTTCAGAGGGGAAGACCCATTTCATTTACAACATTTCGTCTACGAAATGTTGTATACGTTTCGCCTATTGTATCGGCAAAGATGATACGGCAAAAATACGTTTCATAGAAACAGAAAGACACATGGTCACACGAAAACAACATTTGGTAGCAAAACTCCGACTTCGGGTACAGACAGGTATATTATGTTCTCTTCAGTTTCGGAACCTGTCACTAACACCCTGTATAACATAGCATAAGTAAACCGGTTTACTTAAAGTACCATTCGTGATACCTAGGTACTGGGGGCTAATTCTCGGGCCGATCTCGATCATTTTGAAATTGTATTTTATTGCTTCTTTTCACAACCCCGCACTTTTTGTACGTTTTCCGTATATCGTAGCTGTTGAGGGTTTTACGAAGAGGTCGTTTATGAATTACTCGAGGAAATTATCCATTCCCCCTTTGAAAAGAAGTAATAAAATAAAATTTCAAAATGATTGAGATCGGCCCGAGAATTAGCCCCCTGTTTGTGTGTTGAAACCGCGCTGCAGTTATCTGCATCACGAGTTTGCAATTGTGATGAAAGATGATAAAAAGTTGCACGTGTGATGGAGTCATCACACTTATAACACAGAATCAGATACGTATATCTATGTTGCCTCGCTAAATAATATAATCAATATATCTATACCAACAGATTTATATAATGTCCCGCGACCTTCCCCATGGTACTTGGTTCTTTGCTAATATTATTAATAGGAAAGATTTATATTTTTGTGTGTATGTTTGTAATGAATAAACTCAAAAACTACTGTGCCGATTTCAAATTTTTTACTAGTATATCCTAGTATTAAACAGCTATAGTGTGTGTTCTCTCACCGCCAACTAGGATCTACGTTGTGGTAGTAGATACCCCTTCTGTGACTGATGGAGTTTGAACAGAATTGATGGAAGGGGTGGTTTTGGGTGGCAAAAGTTTGGAAATCCATCTCTATTTTTTTCTATCACATGAGGGTTTTTCCAAAATTCTCTAGAATAGAGCGCTCCTAAACATTCTGGAATATGAACTACTAGAATACAAATATTTTATTCGTAGCGTCTGAACGAATGTTGGTGAAACTGGTAAATATAGGTACCTACGTGTAGGAATAATTTGTGACCTGTAAGAACATAATTACAACGACTCTTTATCCGGGTAGGTATTATGAGAGCGGATTACGTACGTGCTTTTTTATTATTTCTCTAAATACAGTTTATTTTAATCATTAGCATAAAGAAACTTATAAATAAACAAATATTTACAAAATATACAAGAAACAGTTGAGCTATCTGCAGACCGTTACAAACGATCTAGAGATAGCTCAACTGATCAAAATATAAAAAGAGTTTAACCTTGGATTTCGGAGGCGTCTAGAATTTAGTGTATGTAAATTTAAAAAAAATACTCGTATTAAGAACCTCCCATGTTTTTAAGTGGGTTTAAAACCAACAGAACCTGTAATTATTAGAGAAACAAAAACCCACCCAATGATTAATTTTTGCACGCGCGAATGCCTGACCTAGAGTCTACTTACCTAACTTTTTTAGCGAGATAATTTGCCTGCATCGTGATTTAATGAGGATTATTTAAAATTCAAATATTCAGGTTATTAAAATTAATTGCGCAACATTTATGATATCCAAATACCTTCTCAAACAAAGCTAAAGCTTTATTTTACCATTGTTATGCTATGTTATTCGAGTAACTCTATACATATAAGTAAAAAGCCAAGGTGAGGAGCTACTCAATAAAAACGGCAGCGTTTTACAAAATTACTTTTATTTATTACTAACAGTAATAAAAATAACTCTGACGACAATCTGAAGAAATAACCATAATATAAAATAATTAATATTTAGAAGAATTTATTCAAAAGTAGGTCTGAATTAAACGTACAAAAACTTTATCAAATTTTCCGATTTCGGTCTTTGAAAACTCGAGCGAGTTTTCTATTCGAATGAATTCAAATGCAATACCTAGTAGGTACCATGTCATCATGATGAAATGCCTCAGTTGAAACTAGGAATACAATAAAATGTTGAGGTATTAATTCTTCTAAGGTATAATCTAAGGAGAAAGGCAATACCCAATCTACCTATAATAGGCCGGCGCTTAGGCACTAAGTGAAAACACCAACAAACAAAACAATAGATAAACCTAGGTACAATGCCCTTCACATGCACACGGCTTCCATCTAAACCGAACGTTTGCATCCGTCGCAGAAAACCAATAGAAATATAATTTAAAAAAATACTGTTAGTTCATTGCGGGCCGGTCACATTGCCCGGCGAGAAACTCTGTCTCTAATACTTTGTCTCAGATAAAACTCGCTCAGTGACCGAACGACGCGCCTTCGAGCTTCGAACCGCCAATGGAGCACCTAAAAGACCGTGGTTTTGTAGGCGCTCCATTGGCGGTTGGCTCGCCAACGGATCGCCCACTTATACCAAACTCAAACGTCCCCAACCCCAACGTCCAACATCTACAAACGTCTCCAATAATGGTAAGTACGATAACCCTTGTCCTTTTCCATGTAAAAAGGCTATGACAGTATCGTGTTCAGTTAAAGGGAAAGCCACTTTCTTAATCCGACCGTGACTCATTATCGGAAAACTCATTCCTCTCAGTGTTCAAATCATTGAACAGCGAAAAGTCGTCAGAACGAACGTTCTCCAGTTTCCATGCCTCAAAGTTGTTCATTATGCTGGTGAAGTTAGATGAGGTGTTTGGAGTGACGACGTTGGCTTGTGTTTCTCCTTGTTTAAACCTTTCTTGGGTTTCTCTTTCTATTTGCTCGAGTCGTTCGATTGCTTTGGTGGCGTCGCATTCAAGGCGTGGTTTGAAGTCTATGTCGATGTCGATTCTGTAAGAAAAGGTGAGATTTCACACGTGAGAATAAGTCGAGCGTGCGTTATAAATCTGACCCCGTTGAAAGATGATTACGGGGAACAGAAGATATCCTATTGCCAAAAGCCTGAATCGACATTGAATACTAATTCAAGGTCTAATGGAACCTGGAAGAACTTGAATTGAGCACCTATGTATTGTGTAAAGCTGTTGCCTGTTCTTCTAGGTTTGGTCGCGTGGAACTGGCACCTAGACTAACCTAGCTTTAAGATGTTTCAAACTGATTCTTGGAATTGAAATAAATAAAATGTTATTGAGTTAAGTTGAGTGCTAGTAAGAAGTTGACGACATTTTTAGAATTTCTAAATTGTTTTATCTAAGTATACTACATCTGGATAAGAACCTATAATTTTTCAACATCAACAATTTTTTGCTTCTCAGTACAAGTTTGAAAAAAAAGCCCAAAAAAATACCAATTATCAATCACTGACTGTATTTGCATAAAAATATACACGTTTTATTTTAAGGGGGTACGATTTCCATACAATCTTAATTTACACAGTTATGGGCGAATAAAGTATTAATGTACACTGAAATAGCTGTAATAGGCTTTTACAGTGGTCCTTATTACCGGCCAGTTATATAAAGTTGGAGTGTCAGCCGTTGGTCGTGGCATTTGGGGCTTCAGAAAAAGAATGACGAAAAAATTACTTTTTTGGTTTTTTTATTAATATTTCTGTTATCCTACAGTTTTCTCCAACTTTATATAACTGGCCGGCAATAAAGACCACTGTAAAATTCTATTACAGCTATTTTAGTGTACATACTTACACTATACTTTGTTTGCCCATAGTTGTGTAAATTCAGTTTGTATCGGAATCGAACAACCTTAAAGTCCTAACCTTTGCATCAAAGTCAAGTTGTTTCGTAATCATCACACATAATTCACTGGCGGTAGCGATCAGTGAAACGCTGTCAAATATCGCTGTCAAATTTGACAGCGTTTCACTGATCGCCGACGCCAGCGGCCTAGGTGTGCGCAGGCCTTTAAGGCTCGAACACACCTAGTTCGCTACCGCCAGCGAACTAGGTGTGCGCAGGCCTTTACGTAGGTAATTTACCTGCCAAAATTCTTCATTGTCATCACATCACAAGCGGGTCACATAATAAGTTAAACCTTTAACCTGTAACCTTTTTAGTAAAAACTGTATTTAGTTACCTACCATTTATTATTCACCATTGTTTAACAACATGCCCGGTAAGTGCCAATAACTACACAGCAACCTGCATGCCTATCAAAACGAATAGTTCAGAGGGAAACATTTGTATTTTTGTATGTAACCATGGACTAATTATATTTAGTCCATGATGTAACGAATAATGTCAAAAGCTACTGGACCGATTTCAAAAACTGTTTTACCATTATAATGCTACATTATATCTGAAATAAGCTATAGCTATTAATTACTAGTATTATTAGTAGTGTTGTGTGAATTGTTCAAAATATGTATTTATTGTTATGAGTGATTAAAAGAAAAGTTACTTAATTCAGCTCCTTTATTCTAAATTATGTACTCTTGCAAAGCCGGTGCTGGTCGCTAATTAATTGATATTATAGTAGTATGTATGTAATGTAGATACTTATGTGTTTTGCTTACCCTGTCTCTTCCTTGAACTTGATCCAGTCTTCGGCTTTTGGAGCTCTTGGTATCTCTGAAGCCAGCGATCTGCTGGCGTTTTCCAATGTAGCCTCAATTATCTCTTTCTCAGCATCTACACGTAGTCAAATAGGTATAAAAATATATGCACAGCTCGTAGAGTTAGTAGGTACCTACTAACAACACATGCCCATATCCACTTCAAGATCCAGATCTTAGTCATAAGACTCTTAAAAAATCGTGGCACTCCGGGAATGCCAAAAGAAGCAAAAACCTCAACAATTCTGGCTTTCTGATTGGTCTCTCAGCTCAGTTGGTATTGGTAGAACCTAGTTCTGCCTTCTGCGCCGTGTCTTGGGTTCGATCCCCACCGAGAACAAATATTTGTGTGGTGAACGCAGATGTTTGTTCTCTGTCTGGGTGTAATATTGTATTAGAAGTACCTATGTATTTACAAAAAAAAAAATATCTAAGTATTATATCAGCTATTTAGTTCCCATAGTAAAAGCTCTGCTTAATTTGGGTCTAGTTATTTCGATCCCCACCGAGATCAAATATTTGTTCTCGGTGGGGATCGAACTCACGACCTACGGCGCAGAAGGCAGTGCTACTACCAACTGAGCTGAGAGGCCAGTCAGTAATGAACGGGCCAAAACCTCTGCGTCTTGGTAAAATACTGGCGTTGCACCTAATGTTGACGTTTCTACAGTCAACATTAGGTGCATATCAATATAGGCACTTATACACACGGGGCGTACCTACGTGGTGTAAAAAGACAGCTATCAAAAACTGAGGATGCCATAAAGATACAGTTTTATGGCTCTAGCTAGACCAAAGAATTGTAAATGTTGTACATAAAGATTTTTCATCATGCGAATACCGAAAATGATTAGTTTTTTTTCATATTTTGTAGTTTTTACATAAAATACGGCATTAGAACGGCTCGTGATCACTCCATTATAGGTTGAGGTGCCAAGAAAAATTAGGAAAGTTTCGGTACCTATTCATTTATTTGGTCCGCGAGTAACGAAAATAATTAGTTTCTTTTTCAAATTTTGACGTTTTTTTTTTCATAAAATACGGCATTAGTACCTACGGCTCTTTTTCACTCCATTATAGGTTGAGTTACCAAGAAAAAAAAGAAAAGTTTTGGTACCTATTCATTTATTTAGTCCGCGAATACCGAAAATAATTAATTTCAAATTTTGTCGTGTTTTCATAAATTACGGCATTTTTAACGACTCCTTTTCACTCTATTATAGGTTGAGGTACCCAAGAAAAGTTAGGAAAGCTTTGGTACCTATTCATTTATGCATACCAAATATTGTCTATCAAACAATCTCTCTGAACGTGCTCGCCCAGTACATAAACAGTCATGATACCAAAATGGGGAAAATGCTTTGTTTTGCCTATTAGCTTTGAAGCAAAGCCTGATTACGTGAGGTGACTTTAAAAGAGCATGTTTGCTTCCACACAAAGTGATAACCAACGCCTATTAATGGCTAAAGCAGGTCTTGCAGGTCACGCACGTCAGGAACGTGCCCTACGATGCACTGCCCTGCTTCTATCAACACTATATGGTAGGTACTGATTTTCTTCTTCTTATCGTGTCAACGGTTCTTTCAAACCAGTGTGGTCAAAGGATTTTGGCTTTTCGCGCACTCGACACATTTTTTTAAATTCTTAGATTCTGCAACATGCCGGTTTCCTCACGATGTTTTCCTTCACCGTTTGAGAGTACTGGCATAGTGCATTGTGAATTTTGGGACAGAAAAACTCATTGGTGCGCAACTGAATTATATCCCACGACCGCGACTTTAGGATCGGAAAGCGGGGTCGCCACCACTAACCCATAATGCTCGATAGGTAGGTAATAGTAGGAGGAAACAAAAATATATTGCACGTCGGCTAATTTCGGCTTCATAGAGCGTAGTGTGCGTCAGAAAGAGTAAGCGCTCTACAAAGCTGAATAGCCGATGTGCCTACAACCTTAGAACTTAGGTAGGTACTGCGCCATCGTTTATTGCAATATTTGTAATCTTCTTGCGGCTATGATATGATTACACACACCTTTCCGTCATGTGGGTGGGTTTATTACCATCTCACAAAACCCATGCTCGTAACCGTGACTCACCAGGAACTAGGCAACTTTCTAAATTATAACTCTAGACTAGACTAGCACTGCGCAATTTCCTAACACGTGTACCTAGGATTAAAAATAATTGAGCTGCCATCATAAATATCTTGAAAATTAATACAAAGTTAATGTTATCTAAGCAATCTTAATTTTAAATTCGAAGAAACATTTTGTGTAAAACATAATCCCACAAGTTTTTTTTCATCCCACCAGCTCTGAAAGTGTGTTTTTGCTGTTTAATTTCTGACTGGAAAAGCCGTTTTAATCCGCTAGAGGATAAAGTAAATTTGAATTTAGAATATCGTGTTCAATAAGTTTGTAAATACACAACCTATTTACTTCTACGTCCATGGTGCCGAACTAATCATACAACCTTTTTTATTTCGTTAAAAACTCGCACTCGTACCTTCTTGGTGTATTTGTGAATTCAAAACACCATTAAACCTATTTACTTCTAATACCTGCATGGTGCCGAATTTATCATACAACCTTTTTAAATTTGTTAATAACTCATACTCGGAACCTTCTTGGTGTGTTACTTTTAGTCGCGCCGTCGCGCCATGTTTTTTTTTTGCATTAGTCATTTCCTCGCTGAGGTGGGATGAAAAGTTACGTGTTGCACTCGAGTGCAATAAACTTTAGAATCCTGCGCTTGCTCAGTCATCAAAATTGAGCACGCGGTTAAAAAGCAGCTTTGCACTCTTGTATAACAAATAACTATTACGCTTTCATAAATATTGAGATTACCTAAAATTCGGTGCATCTCCTGCCTTTCTATTTTGTAATTTTTAACAATATTTTTTTACATCTTACATGCTCAGTAAGTAGGATTTACTGTTATGCAAAAAGGTTGTGTGCATTTACTACTCAATGCATTGTTATTGCGTTCATTTTCAAATCATTTTGCCGTCACACTATGCTTGATACTGGCTATCAAGCTATGCAAAACTCCTTGGTGAAACCCGCTCTTTTCTTATAAAATGATAAGAAATCTTTACAAGTTCGACTGACCTAAGGCACGCCGATTGAATGCAGAAGTGGATCTCCTCAGTGCCTGCGCCAGGTTTCCGCACACCGGGGTTTGAGAGGTCAAGTCACTGCCGCTACATCGCCATTCTTCATCTGGAAACCTTGACTTTTATATCAAGCAATCAAATGAGTTTTAAGGATTATATAGTAGTAGTAGTTACTTTGACAATTCTCCTTAGAGTTGTGTAATAAAACCTAACTCATCAAGACTCAACTCGGGCCCAAGGATTGGATAAGAGCCATGCTTTTTTTCTCTCTCTGAAATCCTGTTCTAAATTTTCCATCATCATCAACCTGAGATGTCTACTACTGGATATAGGCTTCCCCTATTCAGAGTCTCTCCATCCACCGACTTCCCAGCGTCCTAGGTTTCCTCGAAAGCTCAGTTTCCCCAACGGCTGCCGATCTTTGAGCTATATGACCTGCCCATTGCCCATTCAATTTACTAATTCAATAAAAGTATACTTTCATTCAGCAGTCGCATTAAGCAAAAAATCACCCTGCCGAGCTCCGATGGAACTGTCTGAAACTGTCTGATGGGCAGATCGCAAAACAAAAAAAAACGTGAAGCAAACGTTTTGATCACAGTCCCCCCTGTGATCGAAAAACTTACCCATAAGCGTGTTCAATATCTGCAGTTTAGTTGGAGCGGTTTTAACCCGTCGATCTACAGCTGTCCTAGGCCTTGGGGGCACAAGAGGCTTAGTCGGCCTGATGCCTGCACCCTCCGTGGTGGCGGGGCGCCTGCGAGCCCTGGCTTCCACACTGCTAAGGATACAATCGGCTTTGCCCTGGAGGTTCCGTCCCGGGGATCGAGGGTGATCACACTGAGAAAGTAGATTTAGTAACGGTTGTAAATGAGGAAATGCGACTACGATTGTTGCAAAGATTTTTATGAGGATGTTGAAAGCTGATATGGATATTGCATGGCATTGCATTTTAGATGGAATGGGCTTGCCCAGCACTTATGTATAACATCCTGAAAGGTTAGCTTGTTTAACATCCATGTGGATTAGTCGGCCTGATCCACAGGAAAGACGTGGTCAATCCCTGCGGAGCTGACTAAGCCACGGGTTTCCTCACGATGTTTTCCTTTACTGTTTGAGAGCACTAGCATTGTGTGCATACATTTTTCGAACAGAAAAGTTCACGAGTGGACTTTTCGTAGGTCATCATCATCATCAGCCTGAAGAAGTCCACTGCTGGACATAGGCCTCCTCTACACATTTCCAGGAAGAACGATTCTGAGCCCTTTCCATCCACCGACTTCCTGCGATCTTAACAATGTCGTCAGTCCATCTGGTGGGTGGGCGCCCTACTTTTCGTCTTCCGGTTCGTGGTCTTTTCGTAGGTACTCGACTGGATATGAACCCGACCGTAGGACCGGAAGGCGGGGTATCCACCACTAGACCACATACTCTCAAATTGCAAAGATGGTACATGATATCCTTTCTATAAGAGTGGCTAGTGCGAGTCATGTGATATACCAATCTGGCTTCGTATAGATGCTAAATAGCTCTAATGCGGGCAAATGGAAATCGAAACAGGCCCTCTATATAATCGGGCCTTATAGCTCCATCGTGAAAGTTACGTAGATATACTAGAGACCAAGAAAGTGTCAATGTTTACGACACAATACCTAACAGCCTACGATTGCTTTGCAGTTTTATTAAATGGTTGTTTAATATTGCGCAATCATTAAGCCAACGGTTTCCTTTGTCAGAACAAATGATTACATTGGGTTTGTAACTTTGTACAAAATTCACTGTTTGTATTACGTACATATTGTACGTAATACAAACAGTGAATTTTGAAATAAAATACATAGCAGTATAGTAGCAGATCTTTGTGAAGGGCTCGTCCGATGAAGTGCTACCACCATGCCATTTCTGCCGGTCACTTGAATATTTGTGGAAAAAACCTATAGTAATATGCTTTGCTATAATTTATATTAATATATTAAAGCTACGTGTTTAACGGGCTTTACCTTTTAATGATGACGTAGAAGTACCGGCGTATAGCAACACATATGGGAAGCATGAAGCTACGTCCATGATGGGTGGCCATTAAATGCCAGGTAGGTAATTTGTCTTGCCTAACTATTATTTTATTTTTATTCCTTTACACCCATGTCTAATTTGGTGAACCAGAAGCTTTACATAACACCGATGGGAGGTTGGTATTTTTTATGAAACGTATTTTTTTAGAGAATATAGAATGAAGTTAGCTCAGAAGTTGAGGGATTTTTTGTCCCTGCCGGGTATTTCTCCATCTCTCCTCGATTCTAGGTCAACTATCTAGCTAGAAGGAGACAAGGTGAAGGCCACAGAACACCTAATATTCCGTATCCTGTGGTCGTAACACCAAAATTATCAAAGGCAGTCGCGACTTTTTTTTAAACTCACGTCTTGCCTGAACATCAAGAAAATGAATTTCTATGGGATCAATATGGAAGTATTATCTTTCAGATAGTAAGAAAAGTGTTAGTGGACACATTCTTAATTGTAGTTTACTTTAGAAATTTAGGTCAATGACAAATTACTTATTAGCCGGAATTCTGGCTAGATTGTAATATTATTAGCGTAGGTTATAAAACATAGCGTACCTACACTATTTCTAAGCAAAAAAACTTTCAGATAAAAAAATATTTTTTGAAATCGGCTCCTAAATAACGAAGTTACAAAAAGTTCAACCTTCTCCTTCAAATAAAAATCGGTTAAAAATGTATCCACTGATGCTGCCTCTGATCAAAGCCATTATAATCAAAAACCTGCAAGTCAGAAGAGGGTCCAGGATCTGGTTCGGCCGGTGGTGGGTCCACTCCCGTGGGGACCAGCTCGTCCTCACTCTCGCCAGATGATGACGCCATGCCGAATAGACCGTCCGAATCATCTGGATTATAGGTATTTTGTTACAGAATCAGATGATTTTTCTTTTACAGGCTCAAATATTTGAAAGAATAGAAGTATATTTTTCATGGTCGGGGAAGACGGTGGACGGAAAGAACTCGTTCTTCCTGGAAAGGTATAGGGGAGGCCTATGTCCAGCAGTGGACTTCTTTAGGCTGATGATGATTATGATGACTGTATGTGCATGTTAGCAAGCTTACATTCGACGTCTGTGTGCAGAGGCCGTTCGTCCAAGTAGACCAGCATTGGCAGCTGTGCCGCGACCTGCGTCCGGTAATGCGGCGCGTCGGCCGCCGCGCTGCCGGTCAGCGTAAGACGCCGCAGCGCGCTGCAGATGCCTAGAGTCCACAGGCGACCCGCATCCGATATTGGATTGCTGGCGCAATTTTTTGTTTTTATTTACAAAAACAAAGTTTTTGGTTTTGTAAACCAAAAACGTGTAATTTTTTACCTACATAAAATACCTACATCATAATTTTAAACAGTGATTATAAAAATATCATCAGTAATTTTCACAACTTTGAACTCCGCTAACCTTCTAACCCAACCATTTTCTAGTTATCCTATCATGAAAGCTAAAAAAACTCACTCGGCAAGATTCAGCGTGTGTAGTTTCTGCAATGCAGCCAGAGGCTGTAGGTCTTGCAATCGGTTCCCGGCAGCACTGAGCTCGCGGAGAGCTCCCAACCCCCACACTCCATCGAGGCTGGTCAAGCCGCAACGGTTTACGCTCAAAACCTAAAAGTTATTTTAGCTAAGATGGTTAATGTAAGTATAGATGGTAGAGGGAAGGTGCCCTAGAGGGAACATGCCCTAGTGTTCAGGGTGCCTTCAGATGAAGTAGAAAGGGCTTCAGCCCTTCATTAAGATGTGTCCGCAAGGACAATCACTGACGGGGTTGTGGAACGCAAAATCCCATGACCTCGTCACCCAGCAAAGCGAAGAGCAACACCCTACAGGTTGTCAGTAGCAAGAGTCTGACATAACCCACTAGCTCCCCCGGCTAGTGGGTATCCATAAAGGATTTCCCCTGGACAAAAAAAGGTATTGATTATGGTCACGTTTATAAGGTGGAGGATGTGAGTTTTCGCATGCAAAACCTACATCTCATACCACCAAATAGGTGATCCACCTTTTTCCAGCGTTCTCTTTACATGACGATGCATAAAGTATCTATTTACATGGCATGTTGAGATCAACAGAAAATTAGTGGATATCTGAACCAATCCTTAATTTTTCCAAAAGCACATTAGCAGCACAGACTGATAAGAATATGGACTTCTTAGTTAATTGTAGTCTTATTGTAATGTGGGAACCTTGCCTTGAGATGGACTAAACCAATGCCAAGATCTCTTAGAGAAGTCAACGCGCTGCCATCGAGCGTGAGTGACCGTAGCCTCGGAGCCAGCACGTTGAGGCGTCGCAGCCCCACCCTCTCAGCTACCACTCTAAGTCGGGCTTCACGGATTTGGAGCACCTCATCGTCTGAAGTCACGCCACTGCTTTGTTTCTGAGGGAGCACACGAAATAAATCTTGAAAACTGATGTGCTCTTTTGCATACATTCATAAGACAGACAACTTTGGTGGCAGAGTTTTTAGGCCACCCTAACCTCTTCGTCATGGCTACACGTCCGCTATAGCTGGGACCGGCAACCTTCAAAGCTTCGATGCTCAGAGCTGGTGTAGCAAGCATGAAAATTCAAATCAAAAACGGTCATCACTTTGACACTTTACATGGCGTTCATCACAAGTTGTAGGTTGTTTTTTCTTTTCTAGACATTTAGGTGAATACCTATCATACTATTTATTATGATAACTAGCTGTCACCCGCGACTTCGTCCGCGTGGTTAGTATAAAGTCATAGTTTGAGTTCGTTTAAAAGAAACTATTTTATGGTGGAAAGCGGACAACTATTGATATGTTTTCACTGTTTTTTGCGTATTTTTTGAGAGTTATTTTTCGTGAATTTGCCTTAGTGGCTAAGTTGGGTAATGTATGCGTTGGTTTTACATGACCAAGTGCTGGTTACCTTAGTTTTGAGTTTGCATTCAAAACTATATAAAGTGTGTTCGAAAGATGGTAAATGCTGTTGTAGCCGATTTTTTTCAGCTGTGTTTAGTTTTGGTATGATAGGTGCTTCCCGCGATTTTGTCTTAGTGGCTATCATGGGGTTTTTTGTAAACCTTTGTGTGTATTCAAACCTGGTGAAAGATGCTGCGGCAGCAGAATTTTTTTAAATGTTTTTTTGCGTATTTTGTAAAGCTCTTTTTCGTGATTTTGTTTTAGTGGCTAATTTGGGCTATCGTATTCGTTAGTGTATAATTGAATCTTGTTTTTTTAGTTTGACATGATCAAATGCAAGTTACCATCGTTTTGAGCTTGTACTTTAGAGTGTATTTGAATTTGAAGGTGAGTGCTGTTGTAGCCGTTTTTTTTCAGCGGTGTTTAGTTTAAGTATGATAGATGATTCCCGCGATTTTGTCTTGGTATCATTGGTTTTTTTGTAAACATTTGTGTGTATTAAAACCTGGTGACAAATGCTGCGGTAGCTGAAATTTTTTTAATGTTTTTTTTGCGTATTTTGTAAAGCTATTTTTTGTGATTTTATGTTATATTAGTGGCTAATTTGGGGTTTCGTATGCATGTTGGTGTATAATCGAATCTGAATTTTTAATTTGACATGACCAACTGCTGGTTACCATAGTTTTGAGCATGTACTTTAGAGTGTTTTTGAATTTGAAGGCGAGTGCTGTTGTAGCCGATTTCTTTCAGAGGTGTTTAGTTTAAGTATGATAGATAATTCCCGCAATTTTGTCTAAGTGGTTATCTTTGGTTTTATTGTAAACCTTTGTGTGTATTCAAACCTGGTGACAGATGCTGCGGAAGCTGAAAATTTTTTAATGTTTTTTTTTGCGTATTTTGTAAAGCTCGTTTTCGTGATTTGTTTTAGTGGCTAATTTAGGCTATCGTATTCGTTGGTGTATGATCGAATCTGGTTTTTTTAGTTTGACATGATCAAATACAAGTTACCATAGTTTTGAGCATGTACTTTAGAGTTTATTTGAATTTGAAGGCGAGTGCTGTTGTAGCCGATTTTTTTCAGCGGTGTTTAGCTTAAGTATGATAGATGATTCCCGCAATTTTGTCTAAGTGATTATCATTGTTTTTTTTGTAAACCTTTGTGTGTATTCAAACCTGGTGACAGATGCTGCGGTAGCCGAAAATTATTTAATGGTTTTTTTTGCGTATTTTGTAAAGCTATTTTTTGTGATTTTATGTTATATTAGTGGCTAATTTGGGGTTTCGTATGCATGTTGGTGTATAATCGAATCTGAATTTTTAATTTGACATGACCAACTGCTGGTTACCATAGTTTTGAGCATGTACTTTAGAGTGTTTTTGAATTTGAAGGCGAGTGCTGTTGTAGCCGATTTCTTTCAGAGGTGTTTAGTTTAAGTATGATAGATAATTCCCGCAATTTTGTCTAAGTGGTTATCTTTGGTTTTATTGTAAGCCTTTGTGTGTATTCAAACCTGGTGACAGATGCTGCGGTAGCTGAAAATTTTTTAATGTTTTTTTTTGCGTATTTTGTAAAGCTCGTTTTCGTGATTTGTTTTAGTGGCTAATTTGGGCTATCGTATTCGTTGGTGTATGATCGAATCTGGTTTTTTTAGTTTGACATGATCAAATGCAAGCTACCATAGTTTTGAGCATGTACTTTAGAGTTTATTTGAATTTGAAGGCGAGTGCTGTTGTAGCCGATTTTTTCAGCGGTGTTTAGCTTAAGTATGATAGATGATTCCCGCAACTTTGTCTAAGTGATTATCATTGTTTTTTTTGTAAACCTTCGTGTGTATTCAAACCTGGTGACAGATGCTGCGGTAGCTGAAAATTTTTTAATGGTTGTTTTTGCGTATTTTGTAAAGCAATTTTTTGTGATTTTATGTTGTATTAGTGGCTAATTTAGGGTTTCGTATGCGTGTTGGTGTATAATCGAATCAGATTTTTTTAATTTGACATGACTGGTTACCATAGTTTTGAGCATGTTCTTTAGCCATTTTTTGAAGCGGTGCGGTGTTTAGTTTCGGTATGATAGGTGTTTTCCGCGATTTTGTCTTAGTGGTTACGGTGGGGTTTATGTAAACTTTTGTGTGTAAGTATTCAAATTTGGTGACAAAAGCTGCGGTAGCAGATTTTTTTTACTGTTTTTTTGCGTATTTTGTAAAGCAATTTTTTGTGATTTTTCTTTAAACTATTTTTCCCTTTTTTCTTCTTTTAGGGAAATAATTTTCCTATTTTCTTTCTTAGTGCACCTTTGCTCTATAAGACGAACACATCTTCCAAGTTTCATGCTTCTAGGACTAATGGTTTAGGCTGTGTGTTGATTTTTCTTTAAACCTTTTTTCCCCTTTTTCTCCTCTTCGGGAAAGAATTTTCCAATTTCCTTTCTTAGTACACCTCTACGCTATAAGAGGAACATACCCTCCAAGTTTCATGCTTCTAAGACTTACGGTTTAGGCTGTGCGTTGATTGTCAGTCAGTCAGTGAGTCAGTCAGTAACGAAAGAGTTTTATATATTTAGAAGATTTAACTTACCAACAGTTCGATCAAGGTAAGTTCGCGTGGTATTACGATACGTTGGTAACCTGGCAGACGCCGCTCTAGCTCATCCTGGCCTATTGGCTGTTCAGGGTCTGGTGGAGGCATTGCAAGGGCACTGGTGGTCAGAAAATGTAGATGAAATCGTGCAGATCCCACAGCACTGGTTTAGAGCTCCAGCCGAAGTTTGGTAGAGTTCACTGAGCATAGACAACTCCTGATTTAAGCCAGTCTGCTTCAAATCTTTTTGTAAGGCTTGCAGCCGATTGGTTGGAATCAGGAGTTGTCTATGTTTAATTTCACTCTATCGCTTTTTAGATTACGTACCGGAATAAAGGAGTAGCTCGAATCGTCTGAGGCTCTGGAGAGCTGGCACTGGATATCTCCGAGGGTGATGGTGAAGCGACGACATTATCCTGCGGCGCAGTGCCCAGTTCAACACACGGCGCTTCCAAGAATGGCATTTCGTTTTAGACTGGATTTCTTCAGATATCTGAAATTGGGATTGATACGTACCTAAGGCATAACTTTTTCTAGGTACCTACCTGCTATCTATCTATCTATCTATTTATTCAGCCTTTAGGCACCCACTGCTGGGTATGGGCCTCCTCCCTAATACCTGCTATTCCCAATTAATGATTACCTAGGCAGATGCTTACCTTTCTTAGCTCTTTGTTTTTCAGCTAAACTCCTTGCTCTTTGGAATCAAAGTGCTAGTCCCCTAAGCCTAGGATTCAAGGTACCGCACTAGACTTGTATGTAGGTACTAAGTAGATTGAGGTACCTATTATAAGTATCTAGGTACTTATTATTTACTGGGAGTGTGATTTTTGAAATTATTCCTGATTGTTTATTTTGAGCTTGTGTTTATGTAGTTTTGGATAGTTTGTGTATCGGTTGCGTAGCATTTATCCAGGGGCGTATTTACCCTTAGGCCAAGAGGGCCATGGCCCGGGGCGGCAGGCTGCGAGGGGCGGCGCAAGCCGCCCCTCGCAGATAAAATCGCATATAAAATAAAAAGCTCGTGCATTTTATAATTTTATAAATAAAATTATATATTAAAATTAAAACTATATTTTATAAATAAAATATAAAATACTGGCAGGGTGTGCTCAAACGCGAACCTATATAAGTAGTAGGTACGTAAAAAAAAATCTTTTTTTCCGAAATTTTATGGGGCGGCATATTTTTTAGGCCCGGGGCGCCAAATCTTTAAATACGCCTCTGCATTTATCGGCTTGCTATAATAAAAAAAGAAACCAAGGAGTTTCAACGAACCTAGGGCGAGAGGAGAGAGTGATAGCGTAGCTATTCTAGAAATAGCAACCCCTTCGTTTGCTGCTTGTTTTATAGAAAATCGTTAGTTCTTTTCAACGGATTTTTCTAGAGATTCAAATTAGACCATAAGTTAGGAATAGCACCTCTAGAAATAAAACCCACCAAGACCATGCATGATCATGCCTTCAAATAAAAATCATAAAAAATAACATTGGCAGATGACGGAGACGGTGCCGGTGGTTGGCAGTTAAAAAAACTTTACTTTCTTTGGATTTTAACTTTGGAGATTCGTTTTCTGTAGTTTATGGAGTCACCTGGCTTTTTTGTTTTAAATGTTTTTCTGGTGTTATTTCGATTTCTACTGTGTAATTTCAGTGGTATTCTATTCAACATTACTTGAGGTCACAAAGTGTGAGCATTTGGAATGAAAGTCTAAGCCTACCTAAGCTTGTGATATCCTGATTTGAATGAAAATGTTTCCGATGGCTTTGATAAAACCGCCACCATTTTCTCTATAGCAAACAGCCGACTTATCTATTGGCAGACTTGACTAAAAACTATTTTATAATTAATCCTCATTGGCTAAATTGTCCGAATAAACAGATGCCATTAATTAAGAAGAAAATGAACTTTTTTTCTTTCGTTTCCGTTTCCGTTTCGTTTCCCTAAAATTCATTCATTCACTCATTCACTTTCACATTCAGTCATTCACCGAAACAAGCAAAAGGCGCACGCACGCTGCGCTCTGCTCCTTTCTAGGAGTGGGTTGGAACAGGTAAAATACGAAACCTGTTCCGCCTGTTCCAGTTCCAGTAAAACAACAGTTCCAAAAACCTGTTCCAAAATAACAGCTGGTTGTGTTGCATGCAACATAGTATTTTCCGAACGCAACACCTGTTCTCTGCTTGTAACAGGCTATCTCGTTCTAACAAAGGTAAGATGCGTAAGCTAGAATAGAGAAGAGCATGTTCCGTGCGTGGCGTCTCCTTCTAACAAAAGTAATCTCCTTATGCTAGAATAAAGAGACGCATGTTTCGGCAGATTCGGGCTGTTGTGGAATGGAACTGGAACTGGAACAGGCAGGGAACAGGCTCTCATTGGTTGGTTTAGACAACAGTTCCAAGCTGTTATTTTAAAACACCTGTTTTTTTGTTATCTGTTCCGAATGTTCCGATATAAATATGCCTCACATGTTCCGTGCGTGGCGTCTCCTTCTAACAAAAGTAATCTCCATAAGCTAGAATAAAGAGACGCATGTTTCGGCAGATTCGGGCTGTTGTGGAATGGAACTGGAACAGGTTTTCAGTGGTTTAGACAACAGTTCCAAGCTGTTGTTTTAAAATACCTGTTGTTTTTACCTGTTCCGATATATATGCCTCACTCCTACTCCTTTCAGCTCCTTTTGATTTGTTGGGTTTCAAAAAGTAAGAGCAAAATGAGTAAAACACAGCCAAAAGCCGAAACTAAGAAAACACACATTTGTTTACAATGCGGCGCTGCATTCAATAGACCATACAGATTGAAACAGCACGAGATAATTCATCAGAATATTGTAAGTTTACCAAGATCTTCATGTTCAATTTTCACGTGGTATCGGAAGAAATATTTTTCTCAGCCCTACAGTCCCACCATACGCCCCGTTCAACGCTTATTACACTCAATTATAAATATTTTCAGAAACAGTTTGTGTGTGGAGAGCCCAACTGCAACAAATCATACACTAACAAGAGCCACCTAGACCGGCATATTTACAGCGTACACATGGAACCAGAAGTTATTATTTACAGGTAATGTGCTATTTTCTCTAACCCAATTAAAATTGTTTTATAAAAACCACAAGCGACCCGAGCAGGTTGCTATTACCAAATACAGCTCATGTTACTCTTACGATAATAAAATTGGTCCACTTGTTTTTTAGTAACAAAGATCTTCCCTCTATAAAATATAAGTATGATTGCCACGTTTTTCAGCTGTCCAGAATGCACAAAAGTCTATGCAAATCGTCAGAACTTAAAACGACACATTAAAGTCAATCATTTGCGGAAAATAGGATTTACCTGCGATGTATGTACCAAAAACTTCAAGAAAAAGCACCAGTTGAGTGCTCACATGTATCACCACACCTTTGTGAAGTCATTCAGGTAAAATACAAGCTTAAAGTAAACTAAGCAACTAGTAAATACAATAGATTTCAAAGACTTGCATTTTGGTTCAAATAATAATAACAAACTAAACAAAATTTCTAGTATTTTTTTAATTGTCTTTGTAGTTTATTGTTTTTAAATTTAGTTTTGCTTTATGTTACCAATTTAACATTAAACTTTGCATGTCGGTCTCCGACGAAGTATGTGGTTACTACATTATTTTTAATAAGAAGTTTTTCAAAATTGACCATACTTCAAGCGAATAAATACATTTCATTTCAAAAATTAAAGTTAGCCCCAACAGTGCTGAAACAAAGGTTGCCAACTAATGCAATAAATATTTTCCAGCTGTGAACTGTGCAGCGGTGAATTTATCACACTTCTAGAGAAAAAGCGACACATGAAACACCACAAGACTTACAGCTGTGATCTATGTGATATGGCTTTCATTCAGTGGTCAAAGTTTCTGAAGCACAAGAAGTTGATGCATAAAGGTTTGTATTTACATAATAATTGTCAACAATTACGGCCAACTTGGGGGGTCAGTTCAGTCAAACAGGCCGAACTATACTTTTGTTGGATTGACAAGACTACGGCTAGACAGTAAAAAGAAAGCAGAGTTTGTGACAGATAGACAAACAAAGAGATAAAAACGGTGTCGAAAATAAAGCATACTAGAATATACTAGAATAGTTATCGAGCACCATAAAATGTTATTTCCATTATTAGTTTTAAATGTCTTTATTGTTTTTGTGTGCATAATAAAGCAAACGATTTTTTTCAGAATTCCAATGTGATGATTGCGGACGAAAATTCAACAAAAGGGCTCACATGGTGCGTCATTCAAAGACCCACAATACACGGTATACACCAACTTTCCATCCCTGCACATTTGAAAATTGTAATAGGTAAGAAAATTCTACAATATCAATGAATATAATTTAAATACAATATTTAAATTAAATCTGCCTTTCTAGGACAACTTTTTTTTAGACAGGTTGTATTTGGCCCACTTGATGTTATGTGGTAACCATGGCTTACAACAAAACTTTGCCTCGTCATAGGATTCATAGGTCACATAAATGAACTAGTCAAATATAATATAATAAAATATTTTTCGTTTAACTATGTTTGATTATAATCATTTGTATTATATTTTGCAGAGTTTACACCAGGAATAGTAACTTGAAACAACACATCAAGATGAAACATCTCAAAATCAAGCATAAATGTGAGATTTGCGCAGCTAAATTATCATCAAAGGTATTGAATTACTATGGTTATAAAATTAGTATCTAGCAAAGGCAATTAAGAAACATAAAAAATAAACAACATTGAGGAAAATGTTTATGACCTGCATTAATAATTTTTATGGGCAGCAGTGGCCTTCTTTAGACAAGTGATGATGATTAGCAAATGTAAATGTTATATTCTGTGATACTATTTCCCCATTTAGATTATCATCAAATCATTTTAAAATAAATTTTAAATCGAGTATTTCTTTTCCAGGCCAAACTTCTTTTGCATCTTAGAGCACATTCTAAACCGAAGGACTCAATTTCACAGCCAACTATTAAAACTGGCCGAAAAGAAAGATGCGATAAAGGAACCGCCAAAATGTCGACGGCTCTCAAAATCGCCGGGTTGCTTTTTGATCCTGAAGATGAGAACCTAAGAGAAACTTCAAAAAGCATTGGCAACCCTACATCTGAACAAGTTATTATTTCCGATTCTATAACCGAGAAAAGTCTTGAACAGAAAAGCGATGTTGAACATGATTCTGAAACTTTAAGTAATACCATGGAAGTATCTATATTAGAAACAGTCCAAGAATCCTTAGATATCGCTAAAAGTCTTCATAGCTCCGAAAACCCGAGCTTTAAGGACCATCCAATTCAACATTTATGTGAATTAAATGTATGATGTGTGCAAAAAGTGCTAAGTATTTCATTTTCAATGTTTTTGTTTGCAGTAGAAGTCTTTAGCTGTCGGAAAGAGCTGTCCCTTACGAAAAAAGTAAGATAGGTACCTGCTTACCGTAGTTAGCTATGTAGGTACCTAAACCTCTATCAGTTATATCATCGCCTTGGGTTAAATACTGTCGTAAGTATTTTCGGATGAAGTCCGTATTTTTTTTGATTACTACTAGCTGATGGAACAAGCAACACCTGATGTTAAGCGGTAACCATCGCCTATAACAAAGCATTGCCTCGTAGGTCACGCACGCCAGAAACGTGCCCTACGATGCACTGTCCTGCGTCCGTCAACTTAATTGTTATATTCCCTGTGTAGGTCGGTACTTTCCGGTATTTTAATGAGGTTCCTCGGTGTAATCTGGTCATACCGAGCTCTGCTCACTCGCACAAAAAAATCCGATAAACAAAACGGACTTGGTGGAAAGACTGTGTCTAAGCCAATAAAAAAAACTCGCTCACTAAGGACTTGGCAAAAAAGTGGTCTCCAGCGCCAGTACAAAATAAAACTCAATACGCTGTCACTGTCACAAGAACTTTATCCTCTGAATGATCCTCTGATCCATAATAAACGGGAGGTGATAATGTACATCACGTAATTATACACCCCGTTTTTACGATGACAGACAAGCCATATGCACAATGGAGCAATTCAAACATGGATTTTTCCTTTTTTATTCTGGCACTGGATGCTTATACCTTGTCCTTGATACTATAAAGGGTGGATCTGACTTGAATATGTAAGTTTATGTTAGAACTTAAAAATTACGCATACCTAAGGCGAGTGAGCGAGCGTGCCATGGCAGCGGCCGCCGCCGCCGCAGTGCCAGAAAATATTTTTTTCAATACCTTAAAAAGAGCTGTCCCGTTCAGGACAATTATATAATAATTGAAATATTCATCTGAGACAGTGTACATAGGCCTTTACAATTTTCACAGTGAGAAAAAAATAGATTCGTTTTAACTGGGTGTACATTAACCGGATCCAACATACAAAACTGTTGTGTTGTTGGGTGAAAGAGTGCAGTAATTTTTTCCAAAAATTAATTATTTATTGATTTTCGGGTGGTTTCAATGCTACCTACGTACTAGGTTTATTGGCGACAGCATATTAAAATAAAAATAATCAATATGGAAATCAATCTAAATGTTTTTACATTGAACTGTTGGTAAGTTTCTCAATATCTGAAATTTAACAAGACTAAGGTAATAATAAACTAATTAATAATATTGTTTTAGGGGTATACCAGTAATATCAAAGGATCGCAAGGAAAGGTTTGAAGCTATAGCTATATACTTGTCAGAAAGCTCGCACAATATAGTTTGTCTTCAGGAAGTTTGGAGTGAAAAGGACTATTTGCAACTGAAAGATAGATTGAAGGATAAACTTCCTTACTCTCACTACTTTTACAGGTAAACACTTCTAATCTCATCTCCTCTAGCAGCTCTACTTACCTGTACTAATTTAGGAATGTAAGTATGTATGTCTTACTAAAATGTTTCAGGAAAACTGATCTAAGGCCTTAAAGTCTTTGTGGCGTGATTTTATTTCCCTAAGCCCTGTTTTGGACCTCGCTTCGTCTGTTACAGTGATGACTGTTTAAATTACGGTAAACTATTTTTTTGTTTTAGCGGTGTACTTGGCTCTGGTTTATGTGTGTTCTCCAAATGGATGATTCAGGATGTATTCTTCCACCAGTGGCCCCTGAATGGGTACATTCACAAAATCCACCATGGTGACTGGTTCGGAGGAAAGGGCCTCGGATTGTGCCGGATAAGGTGTGATGATAGGCTGGTTAATGTTTATTGTACTCATGTAAGTATGGTTGAATCAGTTTTATAATCATCATCTGAACAGGGGGTGTAAAGCTCTATTTTTAAACGAGTTCAAATCAAAAAAGAGGTTGTCAATTCGGTTGTTTTTTTTTGTCCTAAGATAACTTTCATTTGTTTTTTTTTTATTTCGAAGGCTTCCAGATTTGTCCCATAGAAATTAAATCAAAATCGGTATATCCGTTTTCTTTGAATTGTTTTTATAAGCATGTTTTTATCGCATAATTTCACTGATTTGAAAAAATATTTTTTTATCTGAAAGGAATCCATCAAACTCGCTTCAGCCGTTTGGGCATGATGTGGGTTTCTCAAGTTTTTGAAACCTATATCATTATTTCAGCTTCACGCGGAATACCATGTTGATGATATCTACCTGGCTCATAGGGTGCTCCAGGCATACTCCGCAGCAGAATTTATTCATCTGACAGCCGCGCCTGCTGATGTGTCCATCTTAGCTGGAGACCTTAATACTGGACCAGGGGATCTATCTTACAAGTATGTTAGCCTTTTTTTCTATATCTAAGGGGAGTAGTCAGAGGTATCCACTAATATTTTGTTTTGCACCAACCACGCACTGGTAGGCGTACTTACACGCTGGAATAAGCCCGTGTGCGTGCATGAAAAAGAAAATGTGAAAAAAAACTCTTGTCACAAGTCACAACACACAACTCTCACACATACACACACACCCACCCACACTATACACGCATAACACACTGTAGCAAAGATCTCTTTTTTTGTGTTTTTGTTATTTTTTTTTTAAATAACAAAAACACAAAAAAAAAATTATGCTATTATGCTATCCTTTTTTAAATGCCGCTACTTACTTATTTTTTTTCTGGTTTGACTACCACCTCCACCTACAACGTCGAACATTGGGGAACATTGTTGAAAACCAGCCCTGTGCATCATCTATGTACCTATGTTGCACAGAATTAGTGCTGAGCCTACTCCTATTGTCAAACTGTAAAATGTATGTAATTTGTTTTCTTTTTGTGTGTTGTCTTATTTGGCAATAAACTTATTTGTATTTTTGAAGCACGGGTCTAAGCGCCTAGCCAAAACGACCGTATTATACTCGCAAAAAACACAAATGCGAAACCGTTCTTAAGCCGATAGATAGTGATAATAAACTAGCAGTTCTAGCTTCGTGGAACCAGAACTAGCTGTATCCTACTTCCTACTAATATTAATAAATGCGAAAGTTTGTATGGATGGGTGTTTGTTACTCAATAACGCCAGAACGGCTTAAAGGATCTGGGGCTCCCGGCTCAATTATTCTAGACCAGTGACTTTTTCGTCACGGTAGTTAAATATCACAAGAACTGTCAGATTCACTAAAGAAACTGACAGTTCTTGTGATATATCTACCGTGACAAATAAGTCACTGGTCTAGAATTGAGCCCCGGCTGGATTAAATTTGGCACAAAGATAGATTATAGTCTGGAATAGCACATAGGATACTTTTTATCCCGAAAAAGTTACAGGAACGGGGCGAGAGAAGCCGCGGGCGGCTGCTTGTTTTTCATATAGCAGTTATGTTGCTGCAGTGATACTAAGCTAGTAGTTCTAGCTTGCTTAGCTTACTATCACTATCTTTCTATCCTGTCCTGAAAAACTAGCCTCGTGTATCCCGGGCATTAGCAAAAATGTATGTGCACTATGCCAGTACTCTCAAAACGGTGAAGGAAAACATCGTGAGGAAACCGGCGTGTTGTAGAACCTAAAAAAGTTCGGGCAACACGTGTCAAGGGTCACGCAAAAAGGGCCCACCAGCGGCCTACTTGCGGAAAAACCTGCCCGCACATCAAGTGCGCATGATAAACTTGCCGAACTTGCCCGGGATTAAGGTTGGTTGTCCTCAAAACTCTTATAACAACTCTTCTCTCCCCAGACTCATCACCCAACTGCCTACACTACTCGACCCTTACGAGATGGCTTGGGAAGGCAGTAACCCAACCGTGAAGAGGTTTATTGGCACTTGTGACAATGCCAATAACAGCTACTCTGAACCCAGTCAAGTCAAAATATGTCCAGATGGGAAGAGAATTGACCATATCCTGTTCCAAGCCGCTCCTGCGTGGGAGGTAGGTATAGGTACCCCTAACTGAATCTTTAATTAATTGATTCAGGAATTCTAGAAGTAAATAAATAATATCTCGGACTTCTATTGGATGGTAAATTATCATGGAAGCCCCACCTGGAAAAAGTCTTAAAAAAACTCTCTTCTCTTCTGGGGTGCCTGCGAGGTATTTATAACTCCCTTGTAAAGCCTCATCTCGATTACTTAATTGAAGTATGGGGTACAGCAGCTAAGACAAACCTCCAGAGACTGCAAACAACCCAAAATAAATTAGTTAAAGTACTATTCCACTATAATTACCTCACTCCGACAAAGACGATCTATAGAGATACTAGAATCATGAAAATATCACAAATTTATCACTATACCACTTGTATACTAATACGAAAAATTTTAAATAGCAACATACAAACGCAAATAACTTTTAAAATAAACAAAAACGTACACAAGCGTAACCTGAGACGTGCCCAAAATATTCATCTACAAAAAGCTAGAACTAATTATGGCAAGAAGAATGTTATGTTTGAGGGGGCACAGTTGTATAACGCTTTACCTAAAATCATTAAGGAATCAAAAACACTACCCCACTTTAAATTACTACTTAAACGCCACATTTTAAAAGACTGTACCGATGAGTGATACTTTTTTGTCGAAATTAGAGTAACAAAATCACCTAGTGTGAACCGGCCCCATTTAAACATTATTTCGTCCACAATATTTTTTTTCAAATCTACCCACATCTGTTTTGTTTAGCCCGAATCGAACACCCATTTGTATAACATTGTTTTAGTTCTCGTAAGCGATTTTTAATCTTAAGAGAATTAATAATAAAGATCTTAAACCGTATAATCATAATAAATATGTGGACTATGGTAGAATATGGTGACCACGAACCGGAAGACCGACGAAATTGTTAAGATGGCGGGAAGTCGGTGGATGGGAAGGCTAAGAATTGTTATTTCTGGAAATGTATAGGGGAGGCCTGTCCAGCAGTAGACGTCTACAGACTGATGATGATGATTGTGTAAGGGTGTTTGTGTGTAGGTTAGGAAAAATATGTTTTTTAATCTAAATTCAGGTTTTGTAATGTACCTAGGTAATTTTAATTATATTTTCCGAAACCACGAGAGTTAGAAAAAAGTCGTGAAAGGAGTCATGCCCTCGATTTATAAAAAAAAACAATAACTGCATATTTATCTTTTCAAAAATCTTTTCCCTAACTCTCGTGGTTTCGGACTTGGCCATCACCGCCCTTCTCAAAAAACCAAACTGTATAGCAAAATATGTAACACTTTTTATAACACATTTGCTCATAAAGGGTCTCCTACTTCACCGATTTCAATATCGTTATGTATGTTATTACGTACTTGTGCGTTATCGTAATGTAAAACACACGGTTATCAATCCACGAACGGTACCTTTTTTAAATCTTAGCAAAGAGTTTTTATGTCAGTTTTCTGACATAAAAACTCTTTGCTAAGATTTTTTGTGGTAAACATTTTATGAATAAAATTAACTTTGGGAGATAAAATATAGAAAACAAACATTATTCTTTAATTTAATTAATTTTGACAATAAATTCATACCATTTATCTGTAGCAAAAACAAAAAATATTAATTTGCTCTATTATTTTCTGTTTTTGTGCCTATGCTTTAAAAAAAAAGCACCGATGCGCGCGCATCGCTAATTTGTGAAAAAGTAAAAACTTATTCCGCGCGCTTTTTCTTTTCGCTGTATTGTTTTTGTTTGACAATGTCGTCAAGTAATGATGAATTTATTAATTCGACACCGCCAGAAGTTTAAGAGGCAGCGAAAAGGGCTACTTTAAGCCTCATGCCCAAAAAATCTAACGATAGATACTTACAAGCGTATCAAAACTTCATCTTATGGAAAACAAGCAAAGATGCCAATTCATTTTCAGAAAGTGTGTTTTTAGCCTATTTCATGGAACTTTCTCAAAAATATAAGTCAAGCTCATTGTGGTGCTACTATTCAATGCTAAAAAGCACTGTGAAAACAAAACATGGTATTGATATCAAGTCCTACTCCAACTTGCTGGCATTTCTAAAAAGACGCTCAAGTGGCCATGTGAGTAAAAAGTCAAATTGTTCAAATTTTTCCAACTGTTTTAACAAGTAATTAAAGATTTATTCGTCCGAAAGTCAGAGTATTATTTATTTCCTCGCAAATGTGTTATAAAACGTCGTATGACATACGTGCGCTTTGATAATTACAGCCTCTGCTTTCTTGTAGCCCTCGCCTACGGCTCGGGCTTGCAATAACGCCTCGGCTGTAATTTTCAACCTACCGCACTTATATCATAATGTACTATTAGGAAATTGCAACACCTCTTCCAAATAAAGAAATTCTGATCTTTTTCTCAGGCGACAGTCATAGCCTTCGGGAATCCCCTTGAGGACAGAGTACCTGGCCAATCATTCTCGTATTCTGATCACAACGCAGTCGCATTGGAGCTTCGACTGCGAAAATCAGCGTTCAAGACACCATTCCAAACTCTACGGCAAATAAGCAAAGACGAGACATTCGATGAGACTGTAACCCAGGCTATTACAGTTTGCGAAGAAGCTAAAAAAGACTTATCGCGGTCGAAAAAGCTATTTCTATTAGTAGGAGGTCTTCTTCTCATGTTCTTGATAGGTACGGTCGGATACTGGCCGAATTACATAGTCTATGACATTATAAAACTGGTAATTTCAGCTTTGTGTTTCTATCATCTGCTTATGGGCACGTTGTGGAATAAAATAGAAATGAACGGCATTAAAGCCGCGTTGAGTGCTTTAGAAAATTTCAACCAGACTAGGAAGGAATTGAAGAACGAATCGGCGCTGAAAACTAATGATTTGCCCGAACGATGCTGAGTTGTTACTATCTAATCGCTGGTTTTTTCTTGATCGTCGGTGACCTGACTGGTACGGACCAGTCATAATTAACACTCCTTTTGTTGGATGGTGACGTCACGAACTTGAGATGGTGACGTCACGAACTTGATTGTGGTCGAACTGTGTCCACAACTTTATTATTGATTTTGAGGGAATTATCGTTAACAACGTCCCATACTTGTGTTCATCTTGTTGACAATTGTTTGATTCGCGTGTGTGAGTGTTGGTGTGGTAGTGGAAGCTGTGTGAAGCCTTTAAACTGGTAATTAATTGCTGAATCTGCCTATTTTATTTTAACTGAGAGGGTAGTCCGACCAGTGCGGAAGAAAATAATTAACACCAACACTCGTAACTTTAAGACCAGTAGCGCCATCTATCAACGAGTGGCACTTCCAGTGATACCATTTTGGACCCGGCTGCAACAGTGGTGCCATCTATTGAAAAATAGCCCGACATAGGTAGCTTAGCACAGTAACACCATCTATCTGATCCTATTGGTACTACGCTGTGGAATCAAATAATGGCCAAGTGCGTCGCTTGCGGGAAATTCATCTCGGCAACAGGTGTCGCTAGTTGTAGCGTCTGCCCTGCCGTTTATCACAAGGGATGCGTATCTCTCCCGGAGGCATCTCCCGTCAGCGGAGGCTGGGTGTGTCCCCAATGCAAAACCAGGACGCGCAAGGGGGATAACACCCCTGTGCGGTCCGTCACGCAGGATGCCGTTGGACCCGGGCCTGCTCCGCGGTTCACCACCACCGCCGCCGCTGCCGCTGCCGCCTCCACTTCTACCGCCGCCGCCGACGCAGCCTACACCGCTGCCACCGCCTCCCTCGCAGTGCCTCGCGCCGCCCCCGCTTCCCGGCCCGTATCCCCCGCTTTTGACCTACAGGACTGTCGACGGGAGATGGCCGATTGGATGCTGGAGATGCGCGAGTTTCGGCGCGAGATGTCAGAGTTTCGTGCCTCCGTCGCGGGCCTCACCTCGCGCATGGACTACTTCGAGTCACGGCTCGAGGCGGTGGAACGGGGACGCCAGGAGCCTTCCCCCGAGGTGACCGACCTCCGGTGCAAGGTGGCGCTGCTCCAGCAAGAGCTCAACGACCGGGACCAGGAGGCCCTTCTAGCTGATCTGGAGATCGGCCACCTACCGGAGCAGAGGGGTGAGAACGTGGTGCACGCAGTCTCCGTGCTGGCCACGAAGCTCGGTGTGCCGCTCGACGAACGAGACATCGTGTTCGCCGAGCGCATCGGAGTCGCCCAGGGGGCTTCAGCGGCGGGGGAGGCGCCGCGCGTGCGTCGCGTCGTGGTACGCCTAGCGCGCCGCCATCTGCGTGACGAGATCCTCCAATCGGCGCGCGTGCGCCGCACACTGACGGCCGCTGATGCTGGCGGTGACGCCGCGCTAGTTAGCCAGACTCGCATCTACGTCAACGAGCGGCTGACGCGAACCAACCGCCAGCTCTTCCATCGTGCCCGCGAGGAATGCCGGAGGCAACAATGGCGATACTCGTGGACCCGGCGAGGTCGAGTTTATGTGCGGCAGAGCGATGGCAAACAGGCATATCCGATTAAATCGGATGCAGATATAGAGCGTGTTTTTGGGCCCAGCACTGTTTGATTTTGATTTTGTTTTTGTTGAGTTCTGTTATTTAAATGTTCATGTTAGTTTAAAACTTTTTAATGTTACATCACTGTTACATGTTTACTGTATTATGTGTGTTCTCTCTCTTCTCTGTTACTATAATATATATTTTCCTAAGTGTGTGCTAGCTGGTGTCGACTGTGCGATGGTTATTTATAATAGTTTATTTATATATTATATCTATATCTACTTATGTCTAAGGAAACCAGTTACCTCCATATATTGCTATTGCTACTATATTATAACATCGTCCCTTGTCTTGGTTGTATCCAATAATAATTGCATATATTATACACTTCTTACACTAACTCAAGTAATAATAATAATATTATTTACCTATCTCATTGATGCTACTCAATTCTTTTTATGCAAACATTACTCTCATACATTATTTTTATTAAATGTATCAGATCCTATGTTTCACTATTTACATAATTATTTTTACATGTCATTTAGAACCTTGCGCCTTGCCTGTGGTGAATTTATTGTTGTACACTTTCTCTGAACCATCTCAAAGTTGGCCTTTTTAATCCGGGCTCACTGAACACTGGGCAGGATGAGTTCACAGTTGCATTAATGGAGCTGAACCCGGACATTTTAGCGATCAATGAAACCTGGTTAAGAGACGGTCAGGGCGATAAGGCGCCAGTCATTCCTGGCTATCGCTTTGTTCATCTGCCAAGACATAATAGCATTAAGGGTGGACGTGGTGGAGGAGTCGGTTTTTACATACGGAAGGGAATCTATGCGCGCGTCTGTCCTCATCCTGTCGTGCCTTCGGTGGAGCAAATGTGGTTGCGTCTAAGCGTGGTTGGTAGGGCCGTTATTGTTGGCACAGCCTACCGGGCTCCCTGGCAAGATGCGGTCGCATACCTTGATGCTCTCACTGACACGATTGCTTCCTTTCCGAAGTGTGACAATCTCATCTTGGTTGGAGATTTTAATATAGACTTACTTGACCCTCAAAATAACAAGCGTCCATTACTTGAGCAGTTTTTGAACTGTCTGGATCTTAAACAGATAATCTCAGAGCCTACTCACTTCTATGATGATCATACTCAAACCCTAATAGATTTAGTGTGTACAAACACACCTTTTAGGAAAATCAGTATAAAGCACACTCCTGACTTAGGTCGCCATGCAATGCTAGTTGTTGAGTTCAACATTAAAAAAGAAAAACCAACCCCACGCTTAGTTACCTACAGACCCCTTAAGAACATTATTATTGACTTATTTACTAGAGATCTTAACTCAATCTGCTGGGATCACTGTCTTCTATCAAGTGCTGTTAACGACCAGGTGCTAGCCTTAACGTCTATAATTACAACCTTATTTGACCTACATGCGCCCCTTAAAACCAGAAGATTTAAAGGCCCCCCTCACCCGTGGATAACTGACACTGTGAAGACTATGATGAGGATTCGTGACAGTTATCACGCGAGGTACAAGTTACACAAGTCTGATGCCTTAAGGGACTGTTATAAAAACATGAAACACATTGTAGTGGCGGCAATTGAGAGTGAGAAAACTGCCTTTTTTACTCATAATATAAACAATAATATTTATAATCCTAAGAAACTTTGGAAAAACTTAAAAAATAATATATTAACCGATAAGCAAAATACTAGGGATTTGCCCCCGCAGTTTGATAATCCAGACTTGGTCAACTCTCACTTCCTCAATGTCCCCGGTAGCGGCCTTGTTCCAATATCTCAGCTTTCGTACTTTGAACATCATCGATACAGCCCTGACGAAGACTGCTTTTCTCTGCATCCTGTAAGTGAGTTCACAATCTTTAAACTCCTGCATAATTTTAAGTCAAATGCTCAAGGCATGGATGGCATCTCCTTGGACATGGTATTCATGACTCTACCTCAATCTTTATCTGTTATCACAGCTATAGTTAATAACTCTATTACAAGTGGCATTTTTCCTGAGTCCTGGAAGGTGGCTGTTGTCAAGCCAATTCCCAAAAACTGCCAGCCCGCTACTTTGAGTGACCTCAGGCCCATAAGTCTACTCCCATGTATATCTAAGTTATTGGAAAAAGTGGTTTGCCTTCAATTGACCAAATATCTTGAGGACCGTCACATTCTTCCTCAGCTACAATCTGGTTTCCGTGGAGGACATAGCACCTCAACTGCTCTCTTAGATGTGGTGGATAATCTGTTAGCTGCTCAGGATCAGGGCATGTGTAGCATCCTAGTGCTCCTTGATTTTTCACGTGCTTTCGACTCTATCAGCGTTCCTCTTCTTCTTTCAAAACTAACTTTCTATGGATTCGACACACATTCTATAAACTGGTTCTCTAGTTACCTGGATCGGAGAAAGCAGTGTGTGGAGCTTAGGCAGCCAAATGGAAGCATCCTCAGATCCTCCTTGCAACCGGTTCCACGAGGAGTGCCTCAAGGATCCATTCTTGGTCCAATACTTTTTATTCTGTACAGTGCTGATATTATCCATTCCATCTCACGCAGTAAATTTCACCTTTACGCAGATGATGTGCAATTGTACCTTTCTTTCTTGCCGCATGATGTTTCTGAAGCTGTAAACAAGATTAATAATGATTTAAATCAAGTCCTGTGCTGGTCGGAGACCAATTCTCTTGTGCTCAACCCTAAGAAGTCCAAATATATGCTGGTAGGCACAAGGGCTAGGCTTGAAAAGTTAACAAGTACTCATTTCAACATTCAAGTGGGTGGTGTGGATGTTGAGTGTGTTTCTGAAGCAAGAAGTCTTGGGCTAACGTTGGATAAGCACCTCCGGTTCGAGGGACATATTGCGGAATGTGTGCGCAACTGTTTTTATAGATTAAGATCCCTTTATAAAATCCGTCCATACCTGAGCGAGGAAATCCGTATAACACTCTGTGAGTCCTTGGTTCTATCCAAGTTGAACTACTGCGATGTAGTTTATGGATCTTGTTTGCTGGGTAGGACCGAAAAATTGGTGCAGCGGGTACAAAACGCATGCGCACGTTTTTGTTTTCATATTCCACCTCGTGCACATGTGACCCCCTTCCTAAATTCATCGAACCTTCTGAAAATGAAAGCGCGAAGAAAACTTCATCTGGCTACTTTACTGTTTGGGATAGTTAGCAATAAAATTCCGTGCTATCTATTTCAGAAGTTACAGCGAGTACAAGAGTTTTCTCGCTACAGTAAAAGAGACTGTACTCACGTGTTTATTACGCCGAGGCATAAGTTGGTCACGTTCCGTGGTTCGTTTAAGTTTGCTGCGTCTCGGTGCTGGAATGATTTGCCCCCACCAGTCCGTGCCCTAAAAACATTAAATGCGTTCCGAACTAAGTATAAAAAACTACTCCTTTCCTCCCAAATTAGCCTCTAGCAACAGCAACTCACCATAAAATGCGCACTTTCATTACACAATTTACACATATCACTTTCACTGCATCCCACCACCTTAGCTATGGTGTTTTGTTAAAATACTTTACATAGTTTTCCATATCGGGTAGCACTTATTATATCAATCACAATATTTTTTCACAATAATTTCAATTTCAATAATTCTTTCTTCTTGTTTGGTTTGTGTTTATTTAATTCGATGTTTGTTTTCGTTTCACTTTGTATAAGCAGCGCAAGCGCGCGCGCATAGACGTCACGTCACAGATACACCACACGTACCACAGACAATAACTACACCCCGAAACTTTATTATCTGTCTACGCTCGAAACAGTCGAAACATGAGATGGATATTAATTAAGATAGTATATTGTAAGTATCATTTATGTAGCTATATTGTATTTTATTATCTGTTTATTAGAATTTAATACTCAGTTCATTTATATACCTATTATCCTTTGACAGTCTTCCCTTTTTATTTTAGTTTTATTTGTTATTTTTCATGTGACGTCACCTCTTCGCAAAGGGCTCCGCCTGAAAACCAGCGCTGCTTGGCATGGTAGATGATACCTTGTCAGGCAGCAAAAAGCTGAGTCGGGGCCTATTTGGCATAGTTTATTATTGTTAAATGTTGTGAACACCTATGTATGTCTACACCTATGTACTTAAAACCTATGTCAAATAAATGTATTTTCTTTCTTTCTTTCTTTCTTTTCCTTTTTGTAGAGTCAAATTCACTGATCCTAGCGATATATCTCTCTTCTAGAAATAATGCATTTATTTGAGGCTGCTAACTTAGATTATTACCACAAGTTTTTTTTTTTCGGTTTTAATTAATACCGAAAAAAAAATGTCCCGAAAATAAATTCCGAAATAAATTAAATAAAGTGCACGAAAAGAGCCTCTTTGAAGCGCACTTAAAACCCTGCCACCACACTGGTTTGCAAGAACCAGTGACACGATAAGAAGAATAATTCCGAAATATTATAATAATGAATTTATTCTCGCCGTGGAAAATAAATTCATATAATGTACTGTTAACCAGTTTTGGGAATGGGGCGTCCTTATTCGAGTCGAGCAAGGAGTAATGTCTCTAATGGAAAAAAAGAAGAAGGAGAGGAAGGAGATATGGCGTGGTTACATAGAGTTGTATTATGAATTGTAGCTATAATCAATGAAGAGTTTTCGTGCTAACAGTACTTATTGTAGACTAAAGTGATATTACTGTAAGATAAGGTGCTCAAGCTGTCATGATAAGCAAACCATGAAAATAACTTATCAGTATGACAATCTAAATCTAAACACAATAATAGTAATAAGTAATAATAGTCATTCTTATCAAAATCATAATAACTTTTTATAACAAGAAGCGTTGAACGTCCATTAGCACGAAGGGTTGATGACATTGTCAGCGTCGTGAGTCGCAGGTGGATGAGGGTCGCCCAAGATCGTGGTGAATGACAATAACAAACAGAGGCCTATGCCTAGTGGGTTAAGTCGGGATGTGGATGATGATGATAAGTGCACTGTTCATAAGTGCAAAATGTAATGTCAGGACTTCTGACTTCCTCCGACACTACCCCCAGCTTCAAAGGTGTACTAGTAAGAGATCGCGAATATGCCTAACATGCATAGGTTTTTTTGATAAATACTTCTTTTACCTTCTATTTTATTCAGCACTTCCACATTCCACTATTTTTTCGTAATTTATAATGTTATTTTAATAAGTGTAATTTATTCTTCTACAAATTAATTTATTAAAGCATAATCAGAAATATGTTTTTTTTTGTACTGACCCATAGTTTAGTCGGCTGCACAAGAAACAAAACAAATTAAAAAATATGTTATTTATTTCTAAAACTTAACAATAATTACAAAGTCATGTACACACATAAATATCACAACAAAATAAAATGTAAAGTACTTACACATACAAAATGAATATTGCAGATCAATTAGGTATTAATATTATAAAATAATGACAAGAAAACAGTAGGTACTCTTGTACTTTGGTTTTTGTTGTCCTATGATTCGTTTTCGTAACCAAGCTTTTTACTTTTTCGGGCCATTTTTTACCACCAAATGGGAATTGACAGGCTTCTACTCCAAATATTGCTATGCTCCTAAATTAAAGGGTTTATTATGTGTTCACCATTTTTAACTTTAAGATCTCATCATGTAACATAATAATTGCAATAAATAAAAAAAAAAAAAAAAAAAAACATAATACAACGTGTATCAAAATATGTGTACTATCCTGAAGGGGGGTGAATTTCCACCCCCCGGGGAACAACTTTTGTTCAACGACTTTTCGAACTTCGATTGGTATCTCTGAAAAAAACTGCAACGAAGTTTCAACATTAACAGCTGACTTTATACAAAGTGACAACCCTAAACTCAGCTACAGAGGTAGTAGGTAGTAGTAGTAAACCTACAGAGGTAGTAGGTCTAGGGGTCAAGGGGTTACAAGGATAGGGTTGTCAATTTATTTAGGCATTATGAAATTAAATATTTTTGTATGGGAAACTGAAAATAGGAATTTTTAATTATCTCCCCTCCACAACTGATCACCATTGTGGTCTGAAACCCCCCACCTTCGCATAGTACACATATTTAGATACACCTTGTATATAGGTTTTAAATATTTGGGTACTCCTGATCATTGCTCGCCGAAGTTTTATAGAAGACTTCTGGTTACGAAAATGTATTCTAGTGAAAAACTATAATCAAATCTAATATCCGTATTTTGAAACAATGCTGTAGTGCTGAAATACTAGACCGAGATGTTACAGAAAAAACTTAGCAGTGTTTCAGAATACCGGCTTAGATTAGGTACTAAAATTAGGAATGTACAAAATCATAAATGAACTAAGTTCTTTGTATAAATACTACAATATAAATATAATTTTATTCATAGGTATAAATATCACTTTTTATGAGTAAGCAATTAAACAAATGTTATAAAAACAACACTTTACGTGTACCTATGTGATGCTTAAAATTGTAGGCTTCCTTACCTAAACGGTAGAAAAGAAACCCTCATTCAATTTAAGGGAACTAGAGCAACATACAGACTTACAATAATTATTTCATAATTTTGCTCTTACTTTCCTAAGGGTTGTAATGACGATTAAACATTTTAAAGCTTCGAATTCAATCATAATCCGTCTTAGTGTTTTAATAAAAATATTGTGATAATATTGAGTGTAAAAAAGCTACATCCTTTGAAAGAGGAACGCTTAAATTTTATAGGGTTGTTTTTTACACCCTGTATAATTAACGAGTGCCAACCTATGCCCAGCAGTGGGTTAAGTTGGGCTGCTGATGATGATAGCTTTGAAATATTTAACAGCATTATTCATTCATCAATAATTTTCTCAAAACTACAAATGCAAGCCTTATAATTTCTTACCAACAATACTAAAGCCATTGCGAGCAAGTTATAACTAAATTAACTGTAAGTTATAAATATTCGAATTAAAATAATCCTAAGTACCGCCTGTGCACGAAAAAATCTGAGAGCATACAAATTCTGTCTGACACATCAAAATCCCGCAAACTCTTTTTTTTTTGTGCTAACAAAAATAGGGATTCAATTTTTAAATCGAACATTCAATCGTGTAGTGTCTAAAAGAAACTAGCTTTTACAATATCTGTATGATAATAATAATACCCTTTCCTTTATTAATTTCGGCTAGAAATCTGTCTTCGCTATTTTTGTAGACTAATAAAACTATTCGCTTTTCGCTACTCGCCAACTCCCTTATCACTGGCGGCGGTCGGACAAGTGCCATACAGTGGTGTTTTTAATTGAGATTGTTAATATAGGCAAATACTCAAGCAGTTAATTTTACATCTTCTAAACTGTAGGATCGTCCGGTCGTTCGCTAGAAATCAACGGCTGTGTTTCTGAGTTCGTCGATGCTGTATGTTCTATGGAACCATACGCGGTCGGTCTAGTCTCGACTGTCGGTTCTACGGTAAGGTCGGGCGCTGAACTGCTAGCCGCGGTCTGTTCGCCGACTAGTCTGGAACTCTCGTCGTAGCCTCGTGCCATGTGGTACATGGACTTACCTCGGAGACGACGACTGAATGAGCTTCCTGGAACAAAAATTGATCGGAGTTGGTCAGTATGCAAACAGAGCGCTGGTGGCCTAGTGGTAGCGGCCCCGCCTTCCGATTCTAAGGTCGTGGGTTGAAATCCAGCCGAGTACCAATGAGTTTTCTGCCCAAAAATGTATGTACACTATGCCAGTGCTCTCAAACGGTGAAGGAAAATATCGTGAGGAAACCGGCATATCGTAGAACCTAAAAAGTTCGAAATTATGTGTCAAGTTCACGAAAGGAACCTCTTTGAGGCGCAATTAAAATCCTTTCACCACACTTGGTTCGACAAAACCAGTAACACGATAAGAAGAAGAAGAAGAAGTATGCAAACATGTGTCAAAGGCACGAAGGCATCCTTTCTATCACACTGGTTGTTTCGGAACAGTGGCACTATAAGAAGACGCAGTAAGAACAGTTCGGCCGGTGTAACTTGCAGCAAGAAGTAGGTATATGTATAACCTAAGAGTAGCATAAACCTGATAGTTTATCTTAACTTACCCACAACACCGAGATGTTCAGAAATGTCCCGTTTGACGTCAGACACGTCCCACATAGCGAGGAATGAGCCGAGACACGAGCGCGTCGGGTTCTGTGGCGAGACATACTCCTTGTAAGAGAAGCTGTAGTGGTGGGCGATCGCCGCTAGGAACATCTCTATGCAGATTAGAAAGTCCTGAAATTATAAATTAATAATTTAGTAAAACATAAAACAATTTTCTGTTTTTAGTGTTCCGTAACCAAAGGGTGATAGTTACAGTTAAAATAAATATTAAAGGAGTACCGCAAACGTGTTTTTTTCTTTTTTTATAGATACGGAACCCTTTGTGCGCGAGTCTGACTCGCAGTTGGCCGGTTTTTTATACGACACAGCAGACAAACAAGCCCACCTAGTGGAAAGTGGTAATCGTAAACTATAGATTCAAGCGCGGTGCAGACCCTTTCAACATTTTAAAACGCCCTTATTGTCCACTAACCAATATTGGCCTATTTACAAAACCAGAAGATGAAACGTGGGCGTCCTACGTTTCATCTTTTTCCACCCGACTCATCGAAAACATTGTTAAGATCGCGGTAAGTCGGTGGATGGAGAAAGCTCATAATCGTTCCTCCTGGAAATGTATAGCAAAGGTCTATTTCCAAAAAGGTGTTTTTACCTGCAGCTGGGAAGATATAATTTTGACTTTGTCCGTGTTGGATATATCGAATATAGTTGAAATCACCCCGCTGTATACCAAAATATTGATTAGGACTCCTTGGCTGGAAACAATAGAAAAGAGTTATAGTGATTTATTTTTAGTGTTGGATGTGAGGTATCTTCTTTTCCTGATGGGTTGACTGCCTTCACAGCTCAGTTGTTAGTAGCTCTGTTTTCTGCGCTGGAGGGCGTGGGTTCGATCCCCACCGAGAACAAATATTTGTGTGGTCTTTCTAATCTATGTTTGTTCTCTGTCTGGGTGTTATATTGTATTCTATGTAAGTATTTACAAAAAAAATACTTATATTTAAGTAATTATCAATAGTTTGGCGTGGTACGGGCATGTCATGAGGAGGGATGAAAGTCATGTGACTGGGAGAGTAATGAGTATGGATGTGGATGGATATGTGAGCAGAGGTAGACCAAGAAAAACATGGATGAACTGTGTGAAAAATGACATGGATAGGAGAGGAGTGAATGCAGAGATGACGGCTGACAGAAGGAAATGGAGGAAGAAGACATGTTGTGCCGACCCCACATAAAGTGGGATATGGGCAGGAAGAAGATATTTAAGCAATTATCACCTATCTGGTTTACATAGTACAAGCACTGCTTAGTTTGGGGCTAGATAGTATTGGATTGGATTGTCCGCATTATTTATTTATTCATCTTGTATTGGGATTCCTGTGTCCGCAATTAGACTCGAATTCGGTCTATTTTGCCGCAAAATGTGCTGGCAATAACTGTAGTGTAGCCAGCCTAACTCCCCCCAGAAGCATGGGTGTAAGTAAGGTATATGACACTAGATTTTTTTTGTACAATATTTTTAGTCACTAAAACCACCCGCCTTTCAATCATAAGGTCGTGGGTTCAAATCTAGTCGTGTACCAATGAGTTTTTCTGTCAAAAATTTATGCACACAAAAGTATCGTGAGGAAACCGGTATGTAGATTGTAGGTATCTAAAAAGTTCGAAAACATGACGTGTCAAGTACACGAAAGGAGCCTTTTTGGGGCGCACTTAAAATCCTTTCACCACACTTGGTTAAACAAAAACCAGTGACTCAATAATAAGAAGAAGAAGTCCCTAAAACAAGAGGATAGGAGGAAATAATTAAGGAATATGCAAATATCATTAGACCTAAGTAAATATAATGAACAATGACTCATTAAGTTCTATTCTCAGCACAGCTGATAATTTTTATTTTTATATTTGCTTTCCTTTTAGTGTTCATCATTCATAATCTTATGTAAATAAAACATTGATAATAAACAAAATAAAGATTGTTTCTCAACACCAGCTGTAACAATGTCACAGCTCATAATGTGGCAGGTACAGTCGGCTGCAATAGAATGCAGAAAACTCGTACCTAACATTCGCTTAAGGGTAGGTAAATGCTGCAAAAATAAGTTAACTAGAATAATAAGTATACTTAATATAGTTTGGTGGTACATTAGCTCTGAATAGCATAGGTTATATTTATTACTGGGGACGCCCTGGCTTCGTACGGGTTTAATTTAGAAAAAAGGTGAATAATATGAAGTCACTGCCTTAGATTTTTTTTGACGTGACGTCTTATAATTCGATGGAGCCGGCTGCACGCACGAAAAAAAATTACTCATGCGGCGTTACCTCGCTCTGAGGCGTTCCATTTAAGGCTTGAAGTGCAAGCGAGAGCGCAGAACGAGCGACAAAGAGGCACAATCGGCCTCCGCGTTAGGCAGCGTTCGACCGCCATCTGTCTCTCTCCTACTTGAGTAAGCGATGCGTCCGCGTGGGCAGCTGTATGACGTTGCCACGTTCACCTATCGTCAGTAAACCGACTTTACAGACAACCGATTTTTTTTTACTTAGTACTTCATCATTATCATCATCTCAGCCCGGTATCACCTACTGCTGTTTTGCCAGCCTCCTCTGTCCTGTGCATCTCTTGTTAGCATGTGTTTCCTGCTAACTTTACGATGTCGTCGACACAGCGCGCTTTCAGACGACCCAGATTTCTTCAGCCTGACTTCGGCCACCATTCAGTCAAGACTTAGAAGTTAATACTTACAAAAATGAAAAGAAGACTACTGCCTTTATGCAAAGGAACTTCCCAATAGGCTTCATAGGTTTCAATTCCGCCCTATTAGCTCTGTAGAACAGCACCAGACAGTACATAGCCGCAAACTGCGACAAGTTGTTGATTGCAATGATGTATGGAAAGGCGACGTTGGGACTGAAGTCACTTTCCCCGTACACTCCACACAGTTCACATATCATTGATATGACGGTTGTGACAGGTCGGACCAGGGTGTATTGGAGAATCCCATGCTTGCAGTTATGGACAAATTCCCTGGAAATAAGTATAGATTTACTTCAGCTGAGGTTAAGTTAGTATTAGAATTTTATTGATTAGTAATGAGAGGTGCCAAGACAAAACACTAGTCGGGAGATAGAAAAGATGGCTTCGTAATGCATAGATTAATATTTGCCATATTAAGGGATAAACAGAGTTCTAGGAATATATCTAGAACTCTGTTTATCTCTTAAGTTATCGCCTTAATAGTTTTAATATAGTGTTTAGGTCGCCGGTTAAAATCTTGCTCAGGACTTAACTTTTGGGACATTATAAAAATTGTTGAATTAAGTGTTGAGCCTTTAGTAAAAGCCATACTTAAGGTCCTTAAGGCTACTCTCAATATAAAACTAAACTTTTTCTTTGGAACCAGCATGGAGGAAGGATTTAAAGTGACAAGGAGGCTTGTTTTTCCACTTTTTATATTTTTTTTTATAATTGATTATTTTATTCATGGTAGCATTAATGCTTAGAACTGTAAATCTGTAACTGCTGGCTACAAATCAAAAATGGATTACCAAATATAATTTTTGGACCTTTCTCTGACCCATCTCAGCCACAGGACCTTTATTATAGGATACTCTATCTCATCGAATCCTTGGGGATAATTTTTGTACTTGTAGTATCAGTTTTTGTAACTATTTACCTGCCCATTTCCCAAGGAGCCAGACAGCAGAGAGGGAATAAATGATACACCTGTGGCTTTGATTCCAATACGGCTTCTAAGTCATGGCCTTCATTCAGGTAATTCAGCAAGAACTTCATGAAGTTGTATATGACATAGGCCTCGTAGCACTCTCGGAGAGAATCCATGTATATGGACTGCTCTGGGAACTCCAAGCCGAGCCATGCGTTCAACGCATAAATAGGAACCATCCATAATATTCTGCAAACGAATTATATTTATTATTTATAAACAAATTACAATACCTATGTTAGCTGTTGAGCCTTCTCAAACGTAAATATATTAGTTTTCATATAACATTTCAATTAGATTTTTCTCCGTTTTGCCGTGTGCTATTTCTTGGTCTTAAATATTTAAATTTATTTTTGACTAATTTATGTTATTTAGAATTGGTTAGACTACCCAATTTGTATTTCATACCTTTGTTTACTTTATACCAACCTGATAATGTGTTTTTGTAGCGAAGGCTTTGTATAGTGGACTACATGTTGAGTAATCTGCCAAATAGAAATAGGCAGAGCAAGCAGAACAAATCCTCCAGCAACCAAGGAGCCTTGGTCAGACTTCTTGAACCCATTGTTTATTGAATGAGCTATCAATATTGGAACTAAAACAACTATCAGTATCACGTATAGCGCTATCAAGAGTGGCCTGATCCACAGTCTCCATTGGCTAAAGAACGTCATTGTCGACGAAGAACACATTTTTTGTCAATAATTATTCGGTAATAATAAACCAGTTTTACAAAATAAGCACTCCTTGTTTGTCAGTCCTCCACTTTCACGGTCATAGTTTGTCTTGTCCCATAGGCCGTAAAATCTATTTTACACAATATATTAAGAAATTGAGTAAGATTATCTTTTGGTAGTGGAGAAAAGAAAGAAATGAAAAATCACAAAACTGTTTACGATACAACAGCTGTCTTGTCTTGCCCACAGACTTTGCCACAGACTACATAGGATAGGATTAGGAACCATTTAGGAACGGAACGGAAAAGCTAGTGCTGCCAACTCTAAAATAGATTCTATGCTAAAACTATGTTTGTAAGATGCCAAAATAATCAATGTCAATTGTCATAATAACGCGCGTAGCACACCTCTGCTGCGGAACCGTTACTGCGGAACCGCAGTAATTTCAAATCAAAATTGTCTTTATTCAGTTCAATTACAAGAATCACTTTGAAACGTCTTATAGCTAGTCTTGAGTCTAGGTGCCAGTTCCACGCGACCAAGCCTAGAAGAACAGGCAACAAACTACGGCTCGGTTCCTACCGTTTTTTCATAATAATATGATCCTTTTACAAATCAAAAATAATAATCTAAAATAATAGCAGTGAAGTTCCAGTGTGGTGCCAAGGTTTGCCAAGATGCAAGGCAATCTTATTAAAGCAACTGCACCGTTCGAAAGACTTAATATTGATTTTAAGGGACCTCTACCTACTAATACGCAGAATCGCTACATTCTAACAATCATAGACGAATACTCTAGATTCCCGTTTGCCTACCCTTGTAAGGATCTCTCTGCTAGTACTGTTATCAAATGTTTTAACGATTTGTTCACTACGTATGGGGCCCCTCAGTAGGTACATCCATTCAGATCGCGGTACCGCTTTCATGTCAAACGAATTGCGAAATTTTCTAGCATCACATGGAGTTGCTTGTAGTCGGACAACACCCTATAATCCACAAGGAAACGGGCAAGTAGAACGACTCAATGGTACCCTTTGGAAAACTATAAAGTTGTGCCTGAGGACAAGAGAGCTTGATACAACAAATTGGGAGCGTGTGCTATTACCAGCCCTTCATTCTATCCGTTCATTATTGTGTACGTCAACAAATGCTACACCCCACGAGAGATTTTTTAATCACTCACGTCGAACAGCAACAGGAGAATCTTTGCCAACGTGGCTTTCGGAGCCAGGTCCTGTACTCATGCGAAATAACCAAAGACGCTCTAAATATGATTCTGAATGCGAAGAGGTGGAACTTTTGGAAGCTAATCCGTCATACTCTCATGTAAGGTTAGCAAATGGTCGTGAAGAAACTATTTCAAACAGACAGCTAGCTCCTCTTCCACCACAACAAACGGAGAGTGATTCTGAGCCTGAGCCCGACGAACAGTTTGAGGATGCTGTCGAAGAAATACCGGGTCCCTCCTCTGTTCGACGTTCAACTAGAGACAGGAGAGCTCCTGTTCACCTGCAAGACTATGATCTTAGCTATCGTTAAGTTTTTAAATAACATAGCGGTGAATGTGGTGTAAATACTTATTGGCACCAACCTTTATTTATAACTGACTGTTGTCAAAACTGACTTGTCATTCATCGCTTAAATTTTATTCAGATAAAACCATATATTGGTTTTCTTGTGTTTTATTTATAACAGTATGCAATGCAATAATACAAAAGCAAAAGTTTCAAAGACAGCACACACTCCGCTTCATAGTTATACTAAAGTAGGTACATATTATATATCAACTCATGTAGTTATGATAAAGTATTTCGTCATGTCTTATCCCATGTAGGAGAAGCGGAACACTAGTGAAACTGCCTGTCCTAACTCCTAGCGCATTATATTTGACTATATTCCATCTCTTTCTTCCCGCAGTTTCGTTGATCTGCTCCAATGCGGTGCCGCGTTGTTTCCGCACTTGTTTGTAGAAATTGACATAGCACGAGTTTCTGATGCCCATTCTGCTACTCAAACTACACTTTATCACAGCGGGATTTATCTAGCGGTATCGCTTTAACGGTTCCGCAGTGGAGGTGTGCTACGGGCGTTAACTGTTTTTAATAGACTCGAGCGAGGTTCCGATGCACATTCCGCTACTCAAACTACACTCTTGATAGCAGCGGAATTCATCTAGCGGTTTCGCTATAACGGTTCCGCAGCGCAGGTGTGCTACGGGCGTGTAAAAAAATAAAAAGTTAAATGCAGAATCACTTGAAAATATGCCTGATTTAGCCATAAAAATATTAAATTGGCAGCACTGGGATGCTAAGAATTTAGGATTATTTCCTAGACTATGAATGACCCAATTTTTACTCTTCCTGCCGCTTACTACGCCATCTAGCTAGAGAGGTGGAACTATTTTTTTCCTTCCACTCCACAGAACAATACTACTCTCTTTCGAAACAAATACTACAATATAATAATAACACAAAAAATCCTAACAATGTTGTCGTATCAAAAACATTTAAACAAGGAAGAACAAAAAATTATTATCAGTCTGAAATGCGCTAAATCAGGCAATCGTGTAGTTATTTTATCTGTGGTACCATGCTAGAAAGATACGAAATATAACGTACTTCAAGAAAAACAAAGACAGACGATACGGACTCGATGACGTTTTGGTTATAGTGCTGCCATGAAAAAGAAAAAACTCCAAAAAAATATTTAAAAAAAATCACACAGGTGTGTAGTTAGTTTTGTAAAAATGAATTTAGCCAAAAGTTAATATTTTTAATAGAATCCAGTAAATAATAACCTTTCAAAATCCCCTAGCAAACCCATAAACACTGAAAATAAGCTGGAATCGACATATTTGTGCATTTACAGTTAAACGCGTAACACGTATTTTGTGCATTGAGCTCGAGCATTGAATTAGGCCACATAGCGATCTCTCCCTAAAAATACCGCTGTTCTGGCAGTCGACGTATGAAGTTATCGTGAGTTTTTATTCCGTCATAAGTTGTATTTCTCCTTTGGTGAAAAATCTAAGCAACTAAGCATCCACTGTGATAGTTATGGTGTTTGTAATAGTTTAACGCAAGTCTGTATTTCATATATTTTCGTAAATGGGTCACCTCGCCATTCTTGTGAGAAACAAGTTGTTTTGTGAATTTACCGTAAGCTCATGACCAATAAAGTGAATTACGAAAGTGGCGTAGCGCTTATGTTTTGAAGTAGGTAATTCTATTGTTTGTGTTTTTATAGTTTGGAGGGCGGGAGAGTGATGGTCAGAAAGTCCCTTGCTTGGCACTGTGATGTCATCTAGAGGAGAAACGGAAGCCGATTCGGGCACCATCTCACCAAACCTGGCTGTAGTCAAAAATGAACCGGTGAGCTTTTTTCTTACCAACTAATTCTTGAAGCAAACTTTGACCTAATTTCTAAATGTTACTTCACCAGTGTGCATACATTCAATGGCAGATTATCAATTTTAAATAGTATTATTTTAATTGCATGCCTATTAGTTCTCGAGAACATAGTTATACTTTGTGTTACTGTAGGTATTGTTCATCCAATGGCACAGGTGAAGTGTTATTGCCTATACATAAACAACACTTTGCTAGCATGAATAAAGTCCACACACACACACTTAGCTATTATATATATATTAATATAAGTTACAGCAAAGCATATTACCATACATTTTCTATACAAATATTCAAGTGAATGCACATGTAGCTATAATATATATTTCTACCGTCTCCGTGTGGTGTATCACCTGTATCTAACATAAGTGCAAAAATTATTTGAGTTGTAGCTTATTATAAAATATATTATAGCACTGCATAATAATATGTATTTTAAGTATGTGTGTGATAGGCAATATTAAGATAAATCAACTTCTATGGTGAAGTCAGCGACTACATCATAAAACAAGGTTATTTGAGGCATCTTTTAAGTTGCAAAATATTTACAAATGACTTGTCAGGAACACAATATCTCAGCCTAATTGCTAACCTAATCATCTCAAAAATCTAGGGAAACCATCAAATGACCAGTGATTTGGTCTTTATTCTAAATGATGCAATTTCTAATGATAATACCAGGTAATTATAAAAACTGGTAATAGCTGTTCCTTATTGTATGTGGAACAAATTAGGTTCCAATCACTGGAAGTTGATAAGATGTATAGGTATTAAGAAGCTTTGAATTTCAATTGGTAATTCTTGTGTTGCATAGAAATGACCTTATTGAATATTAAGAAAATGTCAGAACATTTTGTTTGTAGTTGATGTCTTTTTTTCTTTGAATGGCAGTAGAAATTATATTATATCAATATTTACAAGGACAGTCTTGTTGGAAACTTATTGATTAGATGGAATTTCCAATGAAAACCTCCTTGAAATAAAAGTTTTAACAATTTTGTTAAGAAGAATTTCTTATTTCGAATCAGTGTGGTGGTAGGATTTCAAGTGCGCCAAATAGGCTCCTTTTGTGCACTAGCTAGTATTGCCCCAGCTGTTTGCGTCCACCTGTACTAAGAGAGTTCACACAGTAATTAGAGGAAATGTGACATATCACATGGCCAACCAATTGATGACCCAGTAACAAAACAAGCCTGGGAAACAGTCAGCTGGTTCAAAACTTACTTTATAAAGTATTTAAGCTTGTTTTTTATGCAGGCTGTATAAAGACAGATCATGAAAAATAAATTGGTAAAAAAATATTCTGTCACAAAAAGTCTAGTGTAGGATCTAGTGTGTACTAAACTGTACACACTAGATTATAAACCTATTGGTATATACAGGGTGTTTTTTTTTTAAGAAGGATGGTGATGGCCAAGTTCAAAACCGAGAGAGTTAGGGAAAAGTCGTGAAAGGAGTCGTGCCCTCGATTTATAAGAAAACAATAACTGCATACTTATTTTTTCAAAAATATTTTATTTATTCTCAAGCCAACATAAAATTAATATCAAGACAAAATGTATGTCTCAGTCTAAATTAGTGCACTGATTTTGGTTGGACCTACTAGTACATAACCAGGCATCTCTCATTCCAGGGAGCCACACCTAGCAAAGAAACTCCAAAACGGGGTGGTACATTGCTGAAATGTACCACTTGCAACAGCTTCAGCACAGTAAGCAGTCGAGCCCTCACCACACACATGGCCCAATGCTCCCCCGACAACAACAACGTAGCAGCCGCTCAGAATGCCGACGCAAGACCGCACAGAAAACTCTTTGAGTGTGACGTGTGCAACATGAAATTTTCCAATGGCGCCAATATGCGTCGCCATAAAATGCGACACACGGGTGTCAAACCCTACGAATGTCGCGTTTGCCAGAAAAGATTCTTCAGAAAGGATCATTTGGCGGAACATTTCACGACGCATACGAAAAGCTTGCCGTATCATTGCCCTATTTGCAACCGAGGATTCCAGCGACAGATTGCGATGCGCGCACATTTCCAGAACGAGCATGTTGGCCAACATGACCTCGTCAAGACTTGCCCCTTGTGTAGTTATCGCGCGCCCACTATGAAAAGCCTACGAGTACACTTCTTCAACAGGTAATTTTGACCTATTTTTTTTTTAATACTTCTAACTGATGGAACAACCATATGGCCCACCTGATATTAAGCGGTAACCATCGCCTATAACAAAGCATAGTCTCGTAGGTCACGCACGTCAGGAACGTGGCCTACGATGCACTGCTCTGCGTCTATCAACTTGAGGCTTACAGTGTAATTACACTGTCACCCACACCCTTCAAACTGAAACACAGCGATGCTGCTTCACGGTAGAAATAACACAATCAAATAATACAATCAATACAATACAAAATAATACAATCTAGTATATTTTTAAATATCGTTCAAAGAGAGATATTAGACTACATGTTAAAATATTTCTAGAACGCAACAGTAGACGTAAAACTGGTGCAGGGTTTGCCGTTTTTACACTGATAATAAATGATCAACCTTTTCCTATTCAGTTGAAGTTTAAAATACTACGTCATGAGAAAACCTGTAATTGAGTAATAACTGTACCTGTTGAAAAGTAAAAATAAGCTGGAACATTTACCTACTTATCGTTAAACCTACGATTTATTGCATAATCTACAGTCGTGTATAACTATTACGTAGATGGTCCTGCCCATAAATGCAATGTCATTGACAATGTCGTCTCAAACCACACCATAGTGAACGATTACCGACATAAATGCAGCAAATTACCCACAACAGAGCATACTACATCATTCTTTATAGACAGAATTCTCATAGCTTTTATTGTAAAATCAGTGGAGGCAACAAAATTCTTGTATCTTGCTAGTTTCTTAGAATAATAAAATATATTGATAATTCTGTAACTAGCTCTAAGTGTAAGTATCTGTATGTCTCAAGGTGATAGACGCAGGGCAGTGCATTGTAGGGCACGTTTCCGACTTGCGTGATCTACAAAGCTTTGTAATAGACGATGGTTACCACTAACAGGTGGGCCATATGCGTGTTCCGTCAGCTAGTTGTATAAAAAAAAGCTAGGTCTCAAACAAGACAATCCATTTGCTGCCTTTTGCGATGGTTCAATGAATATTCAATTAAATATTGGGGCCTTCCAGTGAGTCACATTTCTAATAGATGTTATCCTCAATTGTTGCCTTTCCTGTCCTTACTATTTATGGTAGCCAAAACAAGCACAACTATTAACATTTATCGAATTATTTATGCTTATACTTGATACATTAGAATTTATTGAGAAGTGCATCATTATCATCCACAACCTGACTTCACCCACTGGGTATAGGCCAGTCTATTTTCGCCCCGCGAATTTCGAAGTTGCAACTCGATTTAATCGATATTTTCATTATTAGTGGCTCCTATCATCATTTCATCATTTTTATTCCAACAGACACGGCATCGACTTAGACAACCCCGGTCCAGGAAACAACTCCGTGTCTCTCCTAGCCGCCGGCATAGCGAACGCGGCCTATGCCGATGGGACCATGGACCCTAGCGCCATCAACGCGCTGGGAGCCCTAGGGTCTGGCCTCTCGGTGTCCGTTGCAGCAGCTTATTCCGACAGCGGAGACAGCAATGGTGACCGATCAGTGGATAATGCGACGCCGCCTATGCATTACTTGACGCCGCACGTTGAAATATCAATGGCTGATAATAACGAGACATTCCCGACGCAGAATCATTTAGGCAACTCAGGTTAGTGTTGTTTTGACTATCCTATCATAGTATACCACCTGGTTAGCATACCACCCATTCGCACTAAGCGTTTTGGCTCCACCTTTATTATGCAAACCTCCAGAGAATGGAACTCATTGCCGTCGGTTGTTTTTCCTGACCACTACAATAGTAAAGTAAAGGTCACAACAATCTGGGCCTCTTCAAGGCAAGAGTGAATAGGTGTCTTCTAGACCATCCTGCTTCATCATCAGCTACATCGTCGCCATCAGGTGAGATTGTCGCCAAAGGGTGGTCTATTATATCATGTAAAAAAAGGTATAAGAAAACCGCCAAAAGAAGTAAAGGTAGCGTTGCCAAAAGTGGGGAAATGCACACAACGAAAAAATCCCGCCTCTACTAAAAGTTTGTTCTGCGCATCCCACTAGGTGAGGTCGGCACGTCATGTATTTTTCTAGCCATATCATTCGTCATCTCAGTACTCCTTTTTTGGCAATAATATCATTTTCACACAATCCATCTATCTTTTCTTAGGCCTACCTCTACTTTTATATTCATCTACATTCATCCATAACACTCTTTTCTTGCATTATGACTAGTATAATCCCGAAATAATTAGTGTCCATCCATACGGCACAAACAAAAATAAACGACACCATGTCTAGAGGAAACGTGCCAGAAATACAATATTTTAATGACAAACACCAATTTACATTTCCATTCCTTATTGTTGTAAAATGATCTTGTTAACTGGAAAACCCACGTAATCTGTTTGCGATGTAAAAGTCAATTCGTGGGTCATCCTATCTTTATAAATTCGGGGACTGTATCGCCAAAGATAGTAATGACGTGAATCTGTCCCGTTATAAGTGAAAGTCGCCTCACCATACACTATTAGGTAAGCCTAAAATTATTGGAATAAGGTCAAGGGGGGAATAACGAGTTTGTGCATAAATAAGCGATCCCGTCACATTTTCAAAATCTTGTTTTAAATTTAAAAAAGTTGAAGATTTCTTTTTTTGTTGTATACGGCTTTGAACACGCAGATCGAAAATATAATAGTAGGTATAGGTTATAAAGCAAAGTTCCCCGTCACGCGACTTATCGATGTATGTGTTTTTGTACTGAAGATTCCAGAGAAGTTGATAGTTAATGGTTGGGTTTTACTAATCGATAGCTGTGTATAATGTGTGTGTCATCGTATAATTTGATGCGATAGCCATAATTGGCCTGTTAAATCGTTATTTTTTAATAAATTGAAATATAATGGACGTTTTGATACCAAACTATTTTTAGCTTATTTTGCTATAATTGTTTAGGTTAAAAATATAAAATATTATGTAAATAAAATAAGGTAATATACATGACTAGCGGACGCCCGCGGCTTCGCTCGCCCCTTTGCCATTACGCTCCGTTGATTTTTCTTTTAAAAGTTTTCCTCTTTTTCTCCGCTTAGGGAAATCATTTTCCAATTTCCTTTCTTAGTGCACCCCTATGCTATAAAATAAACATACCCTCCAAGTTTCATCCTTCTAGGACTTACGGTTTAGGCTGAGCGTTGATTGTCAGTCAGTCAGTCAGTAACGTAAGCGTTTTATATATTTAGATAAATACCCGTGCAATAGTTTCAACATGTGTGTTATGAATCTTAACACATTATGATCGCGAAAAAGAGGACAATAAAAAATACGAACTCTATACCGAAAACACGCCGATTGTTTCCGATCGAAACCGGGCGCATGTGAACTTCTTTTTTTTTTATACAATTAAGTTAGCAAACAAGCATACGGCCCACCTGATGGAAAGCGGTTACCGTTACTTAAACTTATCTACGTCACACGCGTTCGATTTGGATGAAACTTGAACAGAAACATACTTGTAAATTGAAGCACAGTATAGAAGTAACGATATATCTTATTATTTGAGGCCTGATTGGTTTATATATTTAACCTTTGCTTTGGATTTTATTCTGGGACCAAGCAAAAACGAGTATTAAATTAAATAGCGCAAGGCAAAGAAGACAGTCTTGATCATTAATATTCCTCATTTTTGTAGACTACATTTACATACTTGGGAACTATACGACCTCCAAATGTTGTTGTTTTTTCTATTCCTTATGAATTTTAATTGGATCCTCTTTAGCTACCTGCTTCTAAGCTTCTACAAATATTTAAGTTTTTGCGACAAATATTAGTCCTAGTATTATGTTGATATTCAATTCTAAATTATTTTAAATGTTTCATTGGTCCATCTCTAGTTTTTGCGACAATACAACCACAAATTACAAAGTTTTTATAATGTCCCAAAAGTTAATCATGTAGAACTATTCACATACATAGTTATACACACATAGTTTTACAAAGTTTTTATAATGTCTCAAAAGTTAATCATGTAGTTATTCACATACATAGTTATACACACATAGTTTTACAAAGTTTTTATAATGTCTCAAAAGTTAATCACGTATTCACTCACATACATAGTTACACACACATACGTCGAGTATGATTAGAATCCGATGGCCCAGCGGCCAGCGCTGCCCCGTACCAAGGGGAAGGCGCGGGTTCGAATCCCGCTCGGCTCACAAAAAAAACACAAATTAGTCCTAATATTATGGTGATATTCAATTCTATATTATTTTAAATGTTTGATAGGTAACTCGTGTTCACGGAATCTTAAGTATTTAGATACGTTATTTTATTAAAATACTTATAGTCTTGACAATTACATTTCCATGTATAGGGAAGCTAAGCAAGTGTATTTGGCCGGATCTGAATCTACTACCCGCAGTACTATAATTATGTAAATATTATTTTATTAATTTTCAAAGGTTTATCAAGAGATTTAACAGGATGACTTATCTACTCAATCACGCCGTAACGACTGAACCGGTTTTGACTAAACTTTAGATAGAATAAGAAGAAAGTTCATGACCAACTTAATACTACTTTATAAAATACTTTTTATCTAAACTGTTGACTACCGGTGTTCTTGTGGAAGTGACCCGGCCTTTTGATTCTAAGGTCGTGGGTTCAAAATCGGTCGGGCACTTATGGATTTTTCTCAATGTGGCGTGTGGTTACCATTGTGGATATTAAAGCCCGTCACACAAGTAGCTATAATCTATATTAATTTAATTTATAACAATGTATAATCCGATATATTTTCTATACAAAATTAATATTCAAGTGACCGCACACGCAGCTAAGCTATAGTAAAGGGTTTTCCAATAAGGACTTGACAACTTTTTTTCAAAATAAAATGAAAACCATTTGAGATATTTCGAAAACTTTATTATCGGTTTGAAGTACATTCAAAACATTTATGAGTGGAACTCGACTTCGCTCATATGGCCACCGCGGCCATATGAATATACGAATATATATATATACGAATCGACCGCTGCAAACGTGCGTTTGCAGCGGTCGATTCGTTGGACCCAATTTTCCATGACTCGGCCACACATGTCGGCCGAAACCCTGGATTTGTTAGGTGATCGTTATCGCGCCATGATTATCGATTATCTTCGGCCCAAATTGGAATATATGGACTTGAACAGCATGTGGTTTCAACCGGACGGCGCCACAAGCAACACAGCACACGTTACAATCGATTTATTGAAGAATAAGTTTAATGAGCGTGTTATCTCAAGAAATAGACCAGTCGATTGGTCGCCTCGTTCTAGATTTTCGCTTCTAGATTTTTTTCTTTGGGGCTACGTCAAGTCATTGGTCTATGCTAATAAGCCGACGACGTTGGAAGAGCTCAAAGCCAACAACGCGAAATAGCAGCCGTTTCGGCCGAAATGTGTGGCTGAGTCATGAAAAATTGGGTCCAACGAATCGACCGCTGCAAACGTGCCCGCGGTGGCCATATGAGCGAAGTGGGGTTCCATTCATAAATTTTTTGAATGTACTTCAATCTGATAATAAAGTTTTTGAAATATCTCAAATGGTATTTATCTTATTTTGAAAAAAAGTTGTCAAGTCCTTGTTGGAAAACGAAAACCCATTATATATTAATATGACGTCACCAACTTATATAAACATAATAGAAATTATGAGTCTCTGCTGTCTAGTTCCCACAGTACAAACTCTGCTTAATTTGAGGCTAGATAGTGTGTATGGATTGTCCACAACTTTATTTTTAATCTTCTGCTTGATAGAAATGTAAGCATTGTGTTTTTTATTTTCCAGAACCGCGTATGAACGGCGAAGGTCCCAGCTCTCCTCAGTCGGGAGACAGCGCCGTCGCCAGCAGCTCACTATCGGCCGGGCTTCCCACCAACATCACTCCCTCCATCACTCTCATACCTATCAAACAGGTGCGTTACCTTATTGCACGTTACTTTATTTATTTATAACCATTGCCGTATCTTTTCAGGTCAGCAGCCTTCCATTATCAGAATTAAAGATTTTATAATTATACATTACAACCAATTGATAAATACTTAATAAAAATTGACACAATAATGTACACCGGCAGGCCGATCATGTAACTTTTGTTGAAATGGTTTCAATTAAAATCTTATTGAAACTGTCAATTTGCGACCACGTATATAAACTATATACATTTATACAGATTATAACTCTAGGCTAAATAGAGAAGCTTTATCGCTCAAAGAACACTGAAATATATCAATATTTTCTGCAACTAGATAAAGCCAAAACGTCTTTACATAGTAATTTAATATCCTCATAAGATTTTTTCGTACACTTTCTTTGACCAATTTCGATACTGTGATTCTTGGCTCGCTCGGTCAATAATGTGTGTGTTTTGTTACAGGAGCCCAACACCCAAGAGGATTGCAGCGGCGGCGAGCGCGACGGAGAGACGAATGGCGACAAGCGCGGCGTGTCGTCCAGCCTGTCTTCTCTGATCAAGGTGTCGCCGCTTAAGAGCTTATTGCGCGAAGACCTGCGCCGGCGCATATCCGCGCGCGGCCGCGCTCGCGCCTCCAACGTATGTCACATCGATATACACACGCGCATCTCATCCAATCATCTGGTGGCGTTTTATAAACTCGGTTTTTTTTTTCGTTACTATCACACGGACGGACCTATATCTCCTGTATCGGGACTTCCCCTCGCGAACACTCAGGCTGTGGAATGATCTCCCTGCTGAGGTTTTCTCTAAGGACTATAACATGGGATTCTTGAAAAAATACGTTTTAAAGGGTCTGCAACGCGCTTGTGATGCCTCTGGTATTGCAGGCGTCTATAGGCTACGGTAACCGCTTCCCATCAGGTGAGGCCGTAAGCTTGTTTGTCTACTTGTTGTATAAAAGAACGAACGGACTCCTTTGAATAGTTTTTAAACGACTTTAAAATAAAGTTCATGCGGTTTTTTTTTAATCTCTTTAATAAGCCACGTGCGTGATCAAGCGAATACGAGCTGGCCGGAGAGATAAGTAATTTAATGTAACCTAATTTTCCGATTACTAAAACCCATGCGCGGATTTCATTTGACTCAAACTACAGAAAACAACGCGAAAAGTCGACTCGACAAATTTTGACTGAAAATGTTCGTTTAAAAATATCAAGAAAATAAGATATACATACACGCGATATCTCAAAAAATGGTTACTGATCTACGGTTAAAAGACAATAAATATTGCACATCATCTTTTCTACTATCGTAGAGCGCTATCTCTTTTTGACGCACACTACGCTGTATGAAGCCGAATTAGAAGATGTGCAATATTTGTTGCCTACTATTATAACTCATTGGCATTTTTACTAATTACATAATTTACATAATTTTACTTCTCTTGATAATTACTATGCGGCCTGATATTAAAATGTTCAGCATTCATACAAATATTTAGCTTTTATGCTTCTTGGCAATAATTAAAACTACAATATTCCAAGTAACTAATGTCTTATGTCCTTCCAGGCTTCCCGCGCGTCGCCGTCCGAAGGCGGAGTGATAACTTCAACCCACGGAGAGGCGGCCATGCTGCCTTCATCCCTCGTATGTACCTTCTGCTCCATAACCTTCCCCGATTCAACCCTCTACTTCCTACACAAGGGCTGCCACTGCGACTCCAACCCCTGGAAATGCAACATCTGCGGGGTGCAATGTTGCAATGTCTACGAGTTCAACTCTCATCTGTTATCGAAGAGCCATCAATGACTGTTTGCTGGGGGGCCGTTCGATCACTGACTCTGTTCGATGCACTTTCGTGCGCAAACGCGTACAAAGCTAGCGTCGATAGTACTTCAATTTGTTTTACTATTTATTTCTCTCGTTACTTTACCCCCTAAGTTCCTGGTTCTTGGTCATTGTGACGTGAGCCAGCGTCATGAAAGGATGTGCATATCCCTTTCATAGTTAAGGAATGGTTATGAAGTGCTTCGATACGCTAAGCTGAACGTCCCCCCGAAGCTGTTTTATTGGAAAGTGCAAATTATGTCAAGGTTTTTTAGCGATAAGGTATGCGAGGATATTTATTAACGGATATTTTTGTAGGTACTTAATAATGGGTGCGATAAGGTGGTTATAATTGTAAACTAAATTATATGTCGTTTAACTTTGAGTTGTAGGGTTTGCTAATTAGGTTGATTTTAGATCGGCCGCTGTTTGTAACATTCCAAAACGAATTAATACATTCCATTTAGAGATTGCTGCGTGTTCGTCTTTGGCGGGAACAAGGAGACTACTTAACGTTATTAAAAAAAAATGAAATATTATTTATTTCGCCTAAAGGTACTTAACTGTATACTATATTACCGTGATTAAAAAAATCTTATATTAGAGTATTTTGGTGCGATAGTGAATTTTACAAAATATTTATTAAAACTTATGGTGAAGAGTGTACAAATTAATATATTTTTACATTTCGCTGTTGACAAGTTATTGAAAAGGCAAAGCCTACATATCCGTGATTGTTTAATTATTGTGATTATGTACAGACAGGAATTATAAATTCTACATTCCGTAATATATTTATTTTTATGCATTTGATGCGAGTCCACGAGTAATACTTATGTACAAGTTATTTATTTTTATTTCGTTGTTATCTTATCTTTCTAAAAAGTACCTAAATGCAAACATATTATTTACCTATCGATTATGTACTTAAATTATTTTATTTGAAATTTTATTTTAGTGGAGTATTTATAATAACTCTCTGTTTTACGTGATTATAGTGAATTGCTGTAAATATGGGTTGAAGCAAACGACTTTTTAGTACTTTGCTCAATGTAACTTAGTATGGGGCGTATTGAGCGTTTCGTCGCACAAAAGCATTACAAAATTGCAGAGTTAAATTAAATTATACAAGATGCCTTTAAGTCTGTTACTTTTTAGAAAGTAACGCGTGCTTTGATCGGTGCCTTTTAAATTTAAAACGTTGTAAAATTGACAAAATACACTATTTATAAAACTAGCCCGTAGACAAACAGACATCGAAAACGAAAAGCGACACTTTAAGCGCTCCGCACTTCAACAAAACCACAATTGATAGCGCATCTCATAGATATATTAATGGCAAGGCTCAATTTATTAGCGCATCGTATTTATCACCTACTTACAACTTTTATTAGCGCTTAATAGTATCGATGTCGGTTTGCTTGCAATAACGGATCTCGTATTTCAGGAATTCGAAGCACTACGTGTAGCGTAGATGAAAAATGTGCTCAATGTTACGGTGAAAGATTTTATCTTATTGTACTTAGATTGTGAAAAATTACTGGAGATTAAAAATTCAAAAGTCCAGTTGCGTCCAAGATATATCAATTAGTGGTTATCGTAATATTGTAGGTGTTATTATTTGTATATTTTATTGTAATTCCATGTCCTCAAACTATTGGTCAGTTCATTCCATATGTTCAATTTCACTGCCTCATAAAACAAGTAGCAATAGAAGCGAAATAATTTGTAGGTAAATACATTCGCTTTGAATGTATTAAAACGATAAATCACTGTAAAAAAAGTTTGACTTTACACTGTTGATTATACGTCTTAGATAAAAGTCAATTTGCTTGTAGCGTTTTCGTTTCGCTCCCATTGCGATTTGTCTAAGAGGATTGAGATTTATATTCCTTTAGTTATTAAGTACTTAATATCGGTTGTGGTCTTGCCTGATAAGTTTACGAAATTGACTTAGATGGAATTGAAATTATGATTACCAACGAAGTTCGTGTTTGGATTTACAATAGGTCAGGTACTTTATACACGCATGCTTCAGCAACACCTTTACAATTGAGGAGATGACGATCAAATATCACTTTTAACAGTTTCGTTTGTTTTTAATGTTTTATCCATTTCGCAAATTATTTTTACAAAACAGAAGTAAATAAAAATCAAAGTCTTCTGCAAAGGTAAACACAATAATATCGTAAATCATTTTCAAGTTTTGATTTTATATTTTTTTGGCAAATCATATTAAAAGTGATAAATATTTTGGGCCTTAAGCTCGGTCCAAACGAGAAGTCTCACAGTGGAGATTACGTCAATTGCGGTTGTCACGAGTTTTTGGCGTCACAGAGACGTCAGATTGACGTCTCCATCGTGAGATTTTCTCGTGTCAAACTGTTAACGCCCCCGATCTCTTCTTTGAAATAGTCAACACCTCTTGACAAGCAGACATAATAATATACTCTTATACTCAAGAGGTGGCTATACAAACTTTACTTGACATGTGAATATGAACTGAAGTGTGCAATTATGTATTGTCCATATACAACGTGTATCAAAATATGTGTACTATCCTGAAGGGGGGTGAATTTCCACCCCCCGGGGAACAACTTTTGTTCAACGACTTTTCGAACTTCGATTGGTTTCTCTGAAAAAAACTGCAACGAAGTTTCAACATGAACAGCTGACTTTATACAAAGTGACAACCCTAAACTCAGCTACAGAGGTAGTAGGTAGTAGTAGTAGACCTACAGAGGTAGTAGGTCAAGGGGTAGGTGAGTTACAAGGATAGGGTTGTCAATTTATTTAGGCATTATGAAATTAAATATTTTTGTATGGGAAACTGAAAATAGGATTTTTTAATTTTCTCCCACCCACAACTGATCACCATTGTGGTCTGAAACCCCCCACCTTCGCATAGTACACATATTTAGATACACCTTGTATAGGGAGGAAAACTGTCGTTTGCTCACTGTAGATAGCAGCACCATCGACTGATCTATAGAACAACCGCGCATGCGATAAACCGACTGATACGTACATAAATTTGACAGCTACGTATCATAATCTATCATTCCCCATACAATTTCAGTTGAATAAGCAAGATACATCTCTCGTCGATTCAACTGAATGTAAGTTAGGTTATCGAGTAGTTGACATTATGTAACCTGTACATGGAGCCACGGTCACATTAGTGCCGTGTTACAGTCCCTACGAGTTATTTGTTGTGTGATTTGGATCCGATGGCGCTGTGGTCAGTGCATCGCCGTACCAAGAGTAATGCCGCTTTGTAAAATGTTTGCGCTAATTCAGTTGATTCAAAAAGGAACAGTCGCTAGTGCTGCCATCTACAAAGCTTTGAATGTTTCACCCTATTGGTATTAGGTAGTTGGCGCGCGCATTCGTTCAGAACCGCAGGACCTAGTGAGTTACCCGAGCTAAGCAACACTTATTTATTTATAGAGATTCTATATTTGCTGTTTCGTTGTTTGTTAATATTGTAGAGCGGATTTTAATTATATCGGTCCTTGCGTGTCGCCGCGATTTGTTACTTAAGTCTAGGAAATAAGAGCTATTAATGTACTATTAACATCTGACTCTTGTTACATATCAACCCATGACTGGCACATGCGAAAAGTTATCTACACTTATATAATAAGTCGAAAACTATAACTGATTTCAAAAAATCTTTCACCATTAGAAAGATACATTATTCCTGCGTTACATAGGCTATTTACTAGCGACCCGCCCCGGTTTTGCAAGGGTGCAAATTTGCCACTCGTGCAAAGCTGCGGCGGATCGCTAGTATTCTATGTTATAAAGCACATAGAGCCGCTTAGCGTTTCATACAAAGGATGGCAAACTGGGCTGGCCTTAATAGGCATGGTCTATTCAAACAGAGATACTTAATTTGTAGATAAGGGTTTTAAGCAATCGATTTTGATTTCGTACGTGACTCGATATCAAGTCATTTACCTGAACCTACGTCCGCGTTGGCTTGCACGTTGGCGATCAATCTTTGTAAGTGTGCAAGTTGAACGCGTTATTGTGCCCAGCACTTTTATAAATTCCTAATTAATAACGCAGATTCGTCGCTCTGCACATATCTGCCGTGCAAAAACTATAGTCATAATAATATTTTTTTCTTTGCCACTCGGCATGTTTATATTTATAAAGCATGTAACACGGCCATGGTTTGGTATGACACAGTGTAGTCAGTCCTTTAATCGGTAACCCCAATGGGCGCCTTCAATTAATCCGTCCATATCTAATGATAGATATTGCCTTTAATATTTAATAGAGTAATATATTTTATAGATTTTAGATATAATTTAGGAATAAGTATAAAAAATGGTTTTAGAATCACAGAGGTTTATGTCATTAAATTAATTTAATTTATTTTGTTTGGTAGCAAAATATTACTTATAGCTACGAATAATAGGTATATTACATAAATGGTGCAAAAATCTATATCTTCCTTTGCCTATCCCATGAAAAAAACATCAACATTGCAAAGAAATTGTTACCTTTTAGTTAAATGTTTGATAAACTGTGTGCGCTAATCTGATAGACAATTATGCTGAGTCCAGACTAAAAGAACGAAAGCAAACGATGATGGCTTGTAT